>CM023488.1:7783838-7999058 GCA_013339685.2 Hyalomma asiaticum
CCGCGGCCGCTGTTCGCAAAGTGTTCGTAAATCGTTCGCTGAGCGAGCGGCCTCGGGAATCGCGTAGCAGACGACACGCTCGGTTTGAAAATGATTGACAGGGAATGGACCACTTGCAAAAGTCGGAGCGCCACCTAGAGCGAAAAACTGAAAGCGCCGCCTGGTTGGAAAACAAACCGTGCTCCAGCCTTGCTTACGTACGGCGGCACCACGCATGACGAGCTTTTTTCACGTCTTGTGAACGTCTCAATGTTTCTTTTTCCTTAATGAAATATTACCTTTTCCTAAATGTCATTATAAACCTCATTCCCTTGCCATTTTTCGCAAACGACTGTCTTCTTGATCGTGCCGGAATGCGAGCTCAGTGCAACACACGACGCTCTCCTCGCACCGGCATTGAGTTAGTTTGCAGGGAGCACCGCGGGTAGGTTTTGGAAAAGAAGATTAAGTTAAGAATGTTAAACTTAACCACAATAGTCCTATATTTGTGGCTTTGTAAGCGTCTGGCCTCCTCCAAGTCAGGCATCAGCTGGTGACATGATTCGTGAAAGTGGCGACACTGGTCATTACAAATGTCATTGCACGTGGTCATTACGGAACCGCTCGCAAGCTCAGCAGGTAATTCATTGTACTGTTAACATCGATGCCCGCCGGTCGATGTGCATTCGATGGGCGCGAAACGCTAAAATGCCCGTGCACTTGATACGAGTACACGCGTTATAAATAAAGAACGTCTGCGTCGAAATTAATCTGGACCGAGTTTCCCGCTATGCAACCTGCCTCAAAATCAAATCGTGGTTATCGCACGGAATATCCGACACTTTAACATTTTTAATCATTATGCAGATGTATACGTTCTCGTTTACAGGTCCGGTATTGATGTCGTGAACTGTTTATCACAACTGCTGAAGGCTCGTAGCTCGTTTGAAAATCCAGTTAGATTTGCATGCGCAGTCGATCGCTATAAAAAGAAAATGAACACTAAAGGTTTCATCGTGCTTTCCGGTGACAAAGTGCGCGCCACAGATCATACATACAACGCGGTTGCATACCATCGCATGCCTCGCTTCACCGCTGCCGTCCACGCCCTTTTCTCTTTGAAGCAACAATCGCGGGAGGAATTTCGGAGAAATTACTACTCTCTCTTTCTATCGAAATAGTTGCTGCAGGCGAAAACTAAGCATTTTCAGGCATATGAGGCGCGCGAACCATTGAGGCGTGAGGCACGTCGCGCTTGCAGTCCGTTTGTTTTCCAACCAAGCAGACGATGCCGGCTCTGGCGCATGCGCAGTCGTACTTCTGCAAGTGGTCAGCGCGAAATGCGCACATGCACGAGTTGACATGCGCACCGCAAGAGATATTCTAGTACGCTAAAGCGCCGCCAACAAGTGACAACACCGCTGTCAAAAATCCTTAGACATTCTGTCCCTAGGTACCTAGAAGTTGATAACAAAAGGTGGGATGTACGACAATTAGATGCTTGCGAAGGCGTAGGCGTCAAAAACAAAACAAACATGTTGCATCTAAACAATAATGATGATAGTACATGCAGTGCCATCTCTTGATCGTGTATCTTAGTTTAGGACGCCACCGCTACTTTTATTTTTCGTTGCACTGTCAACGGTACAGTCAGGGTACAGTGGCTGGAAGTGGTACAGTTTCTCTTCTCTAATGTGGGGTCCGTTCGATTCACCTGCACCCCTTGAACCAGTTCACGAGGTGCCGCACCTTGTCATTCGTTTCAGAGGTGCAGGAATGGCACCATCGGAACCACGTCGTTCGTTTCAAAAGGTGCAGGAAAGGTGCAGCGCTGGTTCACGATTTTCCTGCACCCGCTCCGTTGAAGGTGCGGGTAGTGCCGGCTTGGTGCAGGCGTGAGGGTGAGGGCAGCAGACGACGTGCCATTGTGACGTAGGCACCGTTTGAACTCCCTCGCCTTCGCAGATTGGCCATGTATACGTGCCGTTCGCGCCTCTCAACCGCGCACAAAAGCGAGGCCTGCACCAGGTCGGCACCTCCCCGTTCGTTTCTTCTGTCGCGCCGCGCCTGCACCTACTGAACTGCAGCTGCACAATTTCAAAACTGCTCGTGCACCGCCGTGAACCGGTTCAGAGGGGTGCAGGTGAATCGAACAGACCCGTGGTTATAGGTAGGTGTACCGTGGGCACGCCCCGCGGATGACGACAGCGGAGCGGCGCTGGCCAATCGCGTGCGGCGATTCCGAACGCTCTCGCTAAAGTGCCATCTCCGATAGCCCCCCTGGTGTGGGCATAGAGTTAAAGGGCCCATGACAGCTATTTTTTTGTTGGATACTTTTATGTTCTAATGAGTAGAACAGTGTCTTGTAATCACGGCATGGAGTGGCAAATTCTCCAGCGTGAAGTCTAATTAGTCACAGCATCGTTAATTTTGTTCAGTTTTAATGAAGCTTCGAAACGCGCGCCAAAAACTGCAAGAAACTAGCGCCGCGGGGCTAGCGCGGCGGCTGTCGGAAGTGAGCGCATGCACTGATCACTTGAGCTCGAGATTCGGTGACGTTGCAGAGAGCGCGAGCGCCAGACCAGCTCGCCACACTCGCTTTGCATCATAGCGTGTGTACAATGTACGCTTGAGGGACCAACACGGAGAGGAAGCAGAAAAATACGGCTTTTGGCGTGGCCTCCGCGATCGGCTGCGAGAGCCGATCTTGGAGGCCACGCTCGGAGGCCATAGCGCGGCGCGCCCGTGTCTCTCTGTGACGTCACGATATCAACTTACAAAAGTGAAACGTCACAGATGGCCCACAAACTACGTCATACTAGTGACGATGTCGCGAGGTGCCGCAAACCCAGATGAGCATTTCTGGTCACTTTAAATACATATTAAAATATCTTAACGACAACGTTGCCCGTTAATACTTGGCCACAAGTGCCTTCAGATGTTCGACAACCAAACAACACAAACATATCGGGTTTGAAATTTTGGTGTCATGGGCCCTTTAATATACGCACGTCTACGTAGCTACGTGACTTTCTGCCATAAAGGGCAGGAAACTATGCTATGAATTTTCCGTTTTTGCTATAGTATGATCGATTTGATTGAAGTAAACTTAAAAGGCATGAGGAAAATTTACAGAGAGAAAAAAAAAAGTTCTACGAGCCTGGTGGCGCACGTCACCGCCCCGTTACAAAGAGAACGCTCATAGCATCCATCCATCCATCCATGGTCAATCCGCCTTTTGCATCATGTCTGTGTGGCGGCCTCTCGCGGACACGGCACGAAGCAATCTGTACGGCGTCGCGCCAAACCTGTCGTGCGCTACACAATGGCACAACGTGATCGGGCAGCGACACACACAGTGATCGTTGCGGTTTCTTTCGATTTGAAACGCTGTACGAATTTCTGGGAGGCCTCTCCGGCATGGCGAACACTTACAGCGAAAAGAGCAGGCCATGAGAAAGCCTTGGGTGTCTAAAAAGGTCGCAAAATGCCGCCCGAACGGGAAAGGCACGGATGCTAGCAGACGCCGCCCGCTTCCCGCGTGCTCACTTGAGGGGTGGAATCCGGTTTTTTTGAGACCGCGCGCGTAAAAGAAAAAGAGGTGGGGGGTGACTTCTCGTGAAAGCGTACGGCACCTGCCCCTGTCACGCTGTCTACATGCTCGAGAGACGCCAGGATCGCTTTTGCTGACTTTGTGTGTTTTGTTATTTGTTGTTTTGTTGCTTTTCTCTGCGTCCCCATTCCGGTTTCTCCCTTCGAAAATGAACCAGTCGTCTTGGTTCGCTCGGTTGAGGTGTCCTCAGTGAGCGACAGTTACCGTGCGCTCTTCTGGTGCGCTGAAAGTGAATGAACGTGTCGTGCCTTTTTCAACTCTCCGAAGTTTCTCTCCGATTAAGCCTACAGGGCTCAATCAGCGTAAGGTTTGCTGCCAGTAGTGCTTGTTCAAGTCACGGAGCACCAGCATACCTGGCCGGAGTCACGAACGGATGTATACAACGAGGCCATGATCAATGAAAACGCTAAGCGAAGCGCATGTGAAGGAATTCATGGCAGCGACGAACGAGGAATGTTCGGGGATGAGGTGTGTGTGCGTGATCCAGTGTTTAGTGAGTTGAACTCCACGTCAACTCACGGACTTATGTGAAGTATTCGTCCTCCATCATCGGATACAACAGGAAGCGTGCTGGAATAACACCTCTATCTTGCAGGGTACGATTTCGTTATTGGGTTGATCCGAGTGACCATGTGCATTGCCGAATGTCTGTTTTTGCCTACCCGTGTCGTTCTTACATAAATACTGTTTGATTACGGAAGCACGGAGCAATGGTTTCACTGAACTACAAGTTCCGATGTGTTCTTCGCGCGTTCTTCACGACTAATGCCGTGTCATATACGCGACATTTGCCTGCCTGCACCGTACGATGATGTGAGAGAACTTCATGTTACCAAAAATGTGTGTCTGGATGGCGTACCGGCCCAGCTGGCGGCGAGTATCATTACTTTCGGTAAAGGGTACAGCGTTCCGCACTGCGCGCCGCTTGCGTCGTCTGCTACGATGCCGTACGGGTCGTTTGCGCCGGATTCGGCGCATGCGCACTCGGACCATGCAAAAGGCGGATTAACCGCACCAGGTGGTCTGCCCTGCTTGCGCATGCAATGTTTACACCCGGTATTCCGCTCTACGCAAAGTGCTTTGCGCATTGGGGTTATACGGACACGCTAAAATTCCCTGTTTCCACTTCTATGGTTCTATGCCTGCGCGTTTAGCTGAAGAACCCGCGCAGAAACGTTGCCGAGTATGGTCGTATTCGCCGGCCCCTCTCAGTTGTCATGACGGCGAGTTTAAAGACGACTGCACTTGCCTTGGAGTGTCTTAACACGGAACGACGCGTAAAGCCTCGGTTCGATGCACAAGCGTATGCTCTTACAAGTCGGAGCGGTCAGAAAAGCTCATAACTGAGTGCGGCACGCTCTCGCTCCACGTTGTTTGTTGACATGGCAACGGCGTCATCGCTACACTGCAGCGAACAGGCAACGATGGCGTACGAACTTCCGCTACGTAGGCGCCCAAAGCCAATCCCATTGGATTGTCCCTAAGACGTTTATGGAGAGTGAAATGCGATCACCTGACCCCGCGAAATCCAAGTGGAAGGTCCGCATTTCTTTGCTTGTATTTTGAAGTTTGTCTCCTTAATAACTTTGCACTGCCTGCTCATATCGCTGTCAGTTCTTGTAGCATTTGTCTGTCCACCCTCCCGTCTACGCAATACGCACATGAAAACGGGTGCGAGAAAAGTGTTAGAGGGCCCCTTTAAGTTCGCATCGCTTTGTAGGTGTGAGGTGCGGCCTGTTGCTCTCGCGTGTGTGTAGACCTGTACGTAACGCCGTGTTTTCTTTCAGCACTAACAAGCGTGTTTGGAGCTGATCATAGTGCGAAGTTGTGCAACTCGTTCCTTACACTTCCTCAAGGCGCTTGTACAGTGGTTCCCTGTCGAGAAAGGCATACGTCTCGTGCCTGCGCGCAACGCCTGTGCGAAGACACGTGCAAAGCAGTAGCGAGTGGCTGCCGCTTATCAGATCTCGTCGTAGTGGCGGATGCGTCGCGCCACCTCGACCCTCTGGGAAGCTCGTAGCAAGTTTTTGCTGTCACATCAGGTGGTCTACCCGTGCTGCGTGGTGTGGCAACTACTACAGATTAGGTGAGGTAGGTGGCCGTCGCGGCGCGCACTGCAGCACTCTTCGGACTGCACGCGCGGACTTGTTTGCGCAAAGGGCGGGTGTCACGCTAGCCCGTTGGAACTCCGGATTTCCGCTGTGGATTCCTGCGGGAGACGTGTCTACCAAAAGAAAGAGGCAGTGCTCCAGAGATGAATCGCGTATACTTAGATAAGGAAGATATTCATGCTCTAATCATGTTCCAGTGGTTTTGAATGACTAGCCCTCTTTTGTCTTTCGCGTACGATAATACTCTTACAAGTAAAACGCAACACTACTAGTACCCATAGGCACTCGTTTCACAGCAAAAATAACACTGAACAACCCAGCCTGGGAAAAAGAAAAAGAGGACAGACGGTGACAACGTTGTACTGACCGAATTTTATTTCTGCGAGCACCTCCATTCGTTGTTTCCGTTTAACGGCTTCTGGTTCTTATCTCGTCGCACCGTGGATAATCGCCGCGCAATACAGCCCTGCACCTTGCTTGCATTTTGCTGCAGGGTCGCAGGTCATGCGTGTCTTTTCCAGTAGTGAGGAAAACTTAGCATATGAAATATGATTGAATGTTAACCTTTTCACACACTGTGTACACAGTTGTGCACATTCTACAAATGCTCGAATTCCGACCGAATCACCAAAGCCCAATACTGTGTCTGCACTGTATGGGTGGCGGCTCACACCATTTGGTAATTCCTTCCGTCTAAGTCAAGGTGTATGGTTCAGTTTCAGCCTTGTCGTGATTTTAGCCACCAGTCAGATGGCCTCCGCATGGTTATGTCCACCTGCCTAAAGTATATTTTCCCTGCTACTGTCCCTGGACCCCTAGGCTTCAACAAAATCGGCCTTCTTGCTTTTTCACTGCAGGGCGCTTGCCCTACAGAGAAGTACCAGGTATTCAGTCATCCTCCTTACCACGCAACTTGTCATTTCCTTTGTACTTGGCTCAGTATATTTGAGTGCGTAATACTCCTGTCCCGGCTTCAAACAGCAGACAATTTCCACTAGTACTGTCCTGGACACTTTGACAATTGAACATTCGTGGAAAAGTTACTGCGCGGGCGCAGTGCTGCTAGAGCCCTCGTAGGTGTTTTGGGTTTGGTTGGAAAATGTGAGTAGCTGACTCAACCAGCCACCGGTCGTGTGCTGTAGGATGGCTGCCCCGCTTTCACAGTGTGTACAAAGATGCAGCCCACTGCCTAGCGTACGGCTGCACAACTTATTTTGCTTAGAAGGGAAGCACGAAGTTCTGCTGGTTGCTGTCCACGTGGCTACATAAAAAAAAAAAAAAAACACACAAGGAATTGCTTGGATAACAGCTGTGAGGAGAAAGTATGCTGACGGGTCGTCTGTGTCCCGTCTTGCTCCTTCACTGTCCATGTTTGGTGTGTGGTAATACTTGAAAAAAATATGCTTTAGCAACTAGCCCACCAGTCTATTATTTTGAGCTCGCCATAGGTGTTGTTACACTCGTGAACGCATGAGCTCGCACTCATTTCAATTTTATTTGGTCGTTCAGTATTTTGCACTAAATACGTGTGTAATCAAAATATCTTACTCGTCTGCATCCTTAACCATGTGCTACGTAACACGTAGCACATGGTTACGACGAAGCGAAGAGGGAACAAAAACTCTTTGCTTCATCCGTACCCTTAACCATACGCTACCTGTTATGAAATGCATATCTACCAACAGGTCAACTTGTGTGTCCTTTTACGTAAACACCGTGTCTCAGCAGGCCTAGTTCATCGTCATCAGTCTCAAGATTCAACTTAAAGTGTCTCACATAACCTTCCTTGAAGGACCAGCCGTGATGACATCACCAGACATAGTCCTTGTTTAGGCTACAACATGATAAATCCTCGCTCCGCTCCATTTTTACAAACAGGCACGGGATGTTTTCTGTGTCTATCGTGTTCAATCAATACAAGCGCACGTTTCCGGTGAGAAAAAAAAAAGCATTATTGAAACAAAACAGCCGCACATGAACTGTTGTGTGCTGTCTTGCAAATGCCAGTTCGCGAATGTGTTATCCAGCCAAGAGCGCTTGCATTTTTCTTTTTATATGACAGGTGGTGCTCGCTTTTCTGCAAATGGTCAATTCCCTGCTTTAAAGCTTTGTACATTTGCAGTGCTGATTTCCTTTTGATGGAAAGTTTCCGCAGGACCCTCTCCATTTCTTCAACCTATTTCTTCACAGATAGTTCCTGGTTTGGCTCGACAATTTTCTGGTTGTCAACCAGAACAATTTTCCAGCACTGGTCCTGTGTGTTCTTTGTCTTTATGCTCGCGTCTTTGCCCACTGAAATTTTTACACCATGAATGTGTACCAACTTGTCCATCAAGCTACCCTAATCAAAATTCCTCATGCACAATTGTGGCTGAAAACCTTGGCCTGCCACTCTCTCTCCATTTCCCTTAATCGCTCCTCAAAGTCTATCTTGTTCCCTTCCTTCAAATGATTTCTATCCCACGTTGTTACCCTGTACCACCCCATTTGGTGTATTTTCATGTGTTACCATTGCCAACCTTTCTATACTATCTTGCCTGATTTCCAACCTTGCTTGAACCTCTCAATTACACAGAATTACATTGCCGAAGCTGTGGATGTAATCTGCTGTACGGGCAGACCTCTGTCGTGCGCAGGTGCCACAATAAAATGGCACGTGAATCATTGAAGCTTGGGAGATTGACCAGGCAGGCTCATCATGTGTTAGCACCCCTTCTATCCTGCTATCAAAGAAGGAACATGATTATCTATCACTAGATAAGGCATGAACGCTTGATCTGGGGGAAATGACACGGTGGTCTCATGATATCAGCGGGGTTTATGCTTGTTTGTTCTGAGGTTCTTATTTTTTGTTTTATCTTGCTGTTATTGAAGAGGTGTATTGAAGAGGTGTGCTGTTATACTTACGAAGGTAACATTATCAACGACTTCAACAAAAGAGTAAAGGTGGCAGAAGGTTTCTACTCTGAACTGTGCAGCTCTGAAACAGACCGTGCAACCTTAGAGAAATCAAATCTGAGGAGGACGCTGCAGTTCCATGTATAACCACCAGAAGAGAAGCTCAGGGGAATATGGAGGGTTGAATGGATGAACAGCTTGCGAAAAACGACTTGGGACAGGGAATGTTGCAGGAGCCAATGTTTTCACAAGTGGACTTGTCTTCGTCAAGTCGCCACCCCGATGAAGACTAGTCCACTTGTCGAAATGTTGGCTCCCGCCACATTCCCTGTTCTAAGTCATTTTTTTGCGATCTGTTCATCAATGTATAACCACTGAAATTGAGAAAAGCCGTCAAAGGCATGTCCTGTGGTAAAGCAGCAGGTGAAGACGGCATAACAGTGGGCTTGATCAAAGATGGAGGAGACAGTATATTTGAAAAACTGCGCCACTCTTCAGAAAATGTATCAAGACATCCAACGTACCGCTCAGTTGGAAAAGTGCTAATATAATCATAATCTGCAGGGAAGGTGACATAAAGGAGTTATGGAGTTAAGGACCAATTAGCGTAGTTCCAGCCTACAAGCTATTTACTAAAGTAATTTCTGCTAGGATAAGAGAAACACTCGACTTTAACCTACCATGAGAACAAGCTGGTTATAGGAAAGGTTGCTCCACAATGGACCACAGCCTTGCTGTTAACCTAATAATTGAGAAGTTCGCTGAATATAACAAACCCCTTCATATGGCCCTTATAGATTACGAGAAAGCATTTGACTCCATAGAAATACAAGCAGTTCTAGAAGCTTTACGTCAACAAGGGATGCCTGACGTGTATGTGCAAACCTTAAATAACATCTAAGAAGATTGAACGGCCGGATTGAATGAGAGGAGCAGAAAAATTCCAATGGTGTTGGACAGGGAGATACAATCTCCCCAATGTTATTCACTGCATGTTTAGTGTTTGACCGTCTGGACTGGGAAGAAAAGGGAAATAAAATAGACGGAGAATATCCCAGCAATATAAAGATTGCAGACGACATTGTGTTCTTTAGCACTGATGGTGGCGAACTACCAAACGTCATTGATGACCTAGACTAGGAAAGCATTAAGCTAGAACTGAAAATGGATAGGCCAAAGACTAAAATTATGCTCAACAGTCTAGCTAAAGAACATGAACTTAAAATTAGAAATGAACCTTAAGAACCTGTAAATGAATACACATACCTGGGGCAGTTGCTACCAGGGATGCCTACCCATGAAAAGCAAACTAGAAGAGAAGCTCAGGGGAAGATGGATGCTTTAATCGATGAACAAATCGCAAAATACGATTTAGGACAGGGAATGTCGCAGGAGCCAACAGTTTCGACAAGCGACTTGTCTTCGTCAGGGCTGCGACTGCCTTCTCCAGCATTCGTTTATGTGCGCCTTTGCACACTCTTTCCCGTCCTCGGAAAGAGAGGAGAAGAGCAGCACGTGCGAACAATAACAAAAAAAAGGGGGGGTTTGGGTGCAGGGGTATGTGGGTGACAAGTGTTAGCGTGACTAGCGTAAAGGGCAAGAGCGAAAGCTTCCAAAGAATCCGCTCCTTGTACATATCTTGGAAATGCATTGTGTGCGCAGCGCTAGAAAGCAGGATGAAAAAAGGAACACACGCTCGGAACAGGAAGTTGCTCCTATGGCATGTGTCCCCCTATCCACACCACACCACCTTGCGCCAGCACCTACAGTGCATTTCACTGAAAGCTTGTTGCTAAAAATGTAACTACAGTGTTTAACGCCGTTTTTCTGGTTGAAATGGATGGGGGCTCTGCACCTGAAAGTAGACTTTCTGGGAGAAAATTGTTAGCTTGTGCATACCTCAACCTTTTGTCATCTTTGTTAACCCCCCCACCATATGTAATGGTCTCAAGGGTTCCCTTTGAAAGGTTTATGCCTGTAGGCTGGAGAGTGTTGAACTTGTATGTGAGATACGATTCCCTGTATTTTCTGTCCCTTGGCGAGCGGAAGTTTCCCTGAAGTATGTAGAGTTTCAGTTCGTCGAAATTATGACCTGTCATATTAAAACGCTGTGCCACTGCCTTCGGAGGTTATTCACGGTGTCCGCGCGGTGGCCGTTTAATCTAACATTAATTGGTTGACCAGTTTTGCTGATGTATTGCTTGTGACAGAGTGAACATTCCAACATGTAAATAACGTTTGAACTAGTGCAAGTGAAACTAGATTTCACATGATGGACATAGTCACTTCCCGTGCTTTTAACTTTAAGATCATTTTGAATATGCTTGCAAGTCTTACATCTGGGACAGGAGCAAGTTATTACGCAGGCGGTGCGCTGAGGGTTTACTTTGGCATGTACCAACAGGTCCTTAAAGTTTCTATTACGGCGGTAGATGACTCTTGGTATTTCCGGAAACGCTTTTCTAAGGCGATCGTTGCTCGTTAGTATTGGATAGTATTTGCAAAGAATATTATTAATGTTTGGAAGCGCATTGGAGTATTTCGTTATGAATGCTAGCGGCTGGTTGGCCTGCGCTTTAGGGGCTCTTTTTTTCTAGTGCTGGCGTCCTATCTAGTTTACGCGCATCATTGTATGCCTTGTTGAGAGCGTCGTGCGGGTGATTTCGTTCAGCTAAAGTTGCCTTTAAATAGCTTAAGTGGTGAACGTAATCCGTGTCGTTGCTACAAATCCTTCTTATGCGCCTTGCCTGTCCTATAAATATCCCCTGTTTGCAGTGTCACGGGTGATGGCTACTATAATCTAGATATTGCTGGCTGTCCGTTAGCTTTCTGTAAAGTGTCGTCTTTAGTTTTCCTTTTTCGATGGATACTGCCGTGTCGAGAAAATCACTTTTACTGGAAGAGTGGCGCATAGAAAACTTAATGCTGGGATGAAAGTTGTTAAAAATGCTCAAAAATGTGCTTAGTGCACTTACACCATGTTCCCAAATAATAAAGATATCGTCTATGTAATGGAGGTAGGTGCGAAGTTTTAGCGGCGATAATTCCAAAGGCTGTGCTTCTAGTTGCCCCATGAAGATATTGGCATAGGTCGGCGCAAAAGGAGTTCACATGCTGGTGCCAAAAATTTGTAGGTAGTTGGTCGAGTCAAATTGAAAGTAATTAAGTGTAAGTACTAATTTTAGTAACGCGATGTAAACTTCAGCGGCGTGTGCACGTTTGCTATTCTGTATTGCCTTCGAGATTGCTTCGATTCCTTCTGTGATATAGGTATATTCGTGTATAGGGAGGCGACATCTAGCATCACCAGAATTGCCTGATCCGAAAGTGTTTGTATTTCGTTAATAGACTCTATAATCCGCAGAAAGTGAGGTGTATCGTGAATAAAGGACGGAAGGTTGGGCGGTATGTCAGATAGATGGTGATTAAGAAACTTCGATAATGACTCCGTTGGGGTGTTGTTGTTAGAGACTATGGGTCTGCCAGGTATTTGAGCGGTAAGTAGTTCATCTATGCTAACCTTATGGATCTTAGGAAGGAGGTAGAAACGGCCTGCTTGTTTATTATCAGGCATTAAGAAGCGGTACTCGGATTGTGTGAATTATTCGCTGGCTAAAAGATTGGTTATCGTATGTCGTATCCTGTTGCTGTATTCCACAGCTGGGTCGGAATCTAATTTTCGGTAATGTGCCTTGTTAGTGAGCTGCTTGATTGCCCCATTCTTGTACTTTTCTATTGGCCATATTACTATACTACCACCCTTGTCTGCTGGTTTTATTATGATGTCGTTTCTGTCTGCGAGTTGTTTCAGGGAATTATGTTCTTCACGGGATAGGTTCTTTGGTTTGAGACGCTGTCTTGTTGAATTCAGGATGTCTCTTGTGACTAGTTGTATGTACTGATCTAGCTCTTGGTGCCCCGCCACGGTGGTCTAGTGGCTAAGGCACTCGGCTGCTGATCCGAGGGTCGCGGGATCGAATCCCGGCCGCGGCGGCTGCATTTCGATGGAGGCGAAATGTTGAGGCCCGTGTGCTGTGCGATGTCAGTGCACGTTAAAGAACCCCAGGTGGTCGAAATTTCCGAAGCCCTCCACTACGGCGTCTCTCATAATCAGAACTGGTTTTGGGACGTAAAACCCCACAGAACTGAACTGATCTAGCTCTTGGCATTGGTCAGAATCTGGTGTCCACGTGCTTGGCTGTCCGAGCACGTCAGTATTTGTGTCTCCTGCCTCTACTTTACCAAAAAAGAATTCTCTGATCTGCGGGCGCCTTGAAAACTCTGTTATGTCTTTGTGTAGCTCGAATTCGTTAACCACATTATTTGTCATGCCGAGGAACATTCGGAAGATGAGAACAAGAATGAATTATTTGAAGAAATTCTTTCATCAGACAATGACCGCGTTCTAGAATACCTATTTCAACTGTATTTAGGCTCTGTGATATATCTACCACCTTGTTCTTGGCGCTGCACTGAGGGACAGACTGTTTCTATCATGCTCATAGAATTATTATTATGCGCACGTCGTTGCATGAATGCTTTTGGGCTTTTGTATGGCTATTATCTTGGTTTCTTTCCTTCAGACAAATTCGGCTAGTTCTTCTATTTCTTTACTGAGTTAGTTTAATGTCATTCAGTTGGTCGGTTATTACAATAAGCTGATTGCGGCAATGCTCTTTTAAGATATGTGTAAGCAACAATGAAGCATTTTCTAGGACGCCATTACATTTTCTCAATAGGCTAGGAGGAAGTACACCAAGCGCACGTCTGACTTTAATACTTGAGCCATTCGGAATTTTATTTTCTTTGGTGTAGCTACACTATTTAGCTAAGTGTAATCTGTAGTTTGGTTGTTTGGCGGCGAGCTTACGTGATTGTAGGAAAGAACGAGATTTGTGATTACCCAAGTTGAGTTCTCTGTTTGTTAGTCACTTGTGTTTGTTTCGAGCAGACCTCCGGGGGCTATAGTTTATGGGTAGTCCTTGCTTGCTGCTCCTAGTTTTGGTGGTGAGGTCTGCCACAAAGAGGGTGAGGTGGGTTCTGGGTGAGGTAGGGTTTGAACCTGGGTACCCACGGTTGGCAAGGTGAGTGTTGTAACTACTAGGCCATACAGCTGCGCTTGTAGAGCTGTGACTGCGCTGTGCCGACGATTAACTTGCTGTGGGCGAGAGCAGAGAAAGTGAGAGAGAGAGGGGTAAAGAAAGAAGGGACTTGTGCTTGCTTTTGGCCAGAAAGTAAGTTTCACAGAAGGGAACTGCCGACCCAGCCTTGTCCTCAACGCACAGCCCATGTCTTTGCCCTTGGACCAGAAATTAAGGGACAGAGAGGTTGTGTAGAAGCAAAAAGCTGACCTGTGCTTGGCCCATTGCTACGTAATAGTGACTAGGGGTGTCGTGATAATGATACCATGATCGTACAGCTAGGGTACGCAGAAGAAGAATGTGGAGAAGACTCCAAGACATGATATACATGGCACACCATGCCTTGTATTTTGGTGGTACACTCCTCTCTCCTAGTTAATAGCTCTTTGTGATGTCAGGACAGTGAAGGTGCTTCATTTTTTTGTTCTTCTTTTCTTTCCGTGCTTCTTTCTTTCCTTGGTACAAAATTGAAGGGATTCAGGTACCTTCATTTGCAGAGTGTGCGTGTGTTATTAGTAGGCATCTTGCACTGCGTCTACTTCTTCATGCATAAAGATTAGCCCCGGTTTAAAGTGGGTATATAATGAACCAACAGTGGCTGTGGTCAGTGGTTTAAATTCGTCGTTAGACAAGAGATGTTTATTTTCGCGTGACATTTTTTTCATGCACCATCGACAGTGGCTTCACATGTTAGCCAATAAAAGCTTAGCTTGAAAAGCTGCACAATGTCCCTACCAGATCAGCTGACAGGCTTCTAGCAAAATGGGCTTCTGGAAACGTTGGCAAAACCAACGAGTAAGTTTGTCACAAGGAGTACTTTTCCCAAGCGCTGTGCTAAGGAACGTTCGGAAGATGAGAACAAGAACGAATTATTTGAAGAAATTCTTTCATCAGATAATGACCAGGAGAACATTCAGTGGATAAAAAACATTATTTTCCTCCCTCTGACACCTAGCTCCACAGCCTCGTTGGCAGCCCCTGTCGAGCCAGATGGATGGTGTACTGCAGACATCTGTCTTCCAGCAGACCTACCTCTATAGCGTGCAGACATACCTGAACAGTGTTAACACTACAGCTGAGGAAGCTGTTTGGCATGCACATCTTGGTGGGTGTCATTTTCTTGTTTGGCTGCACCATAGCGAGAGTTCCACTTCACACAATGACCGACAAGAGGCTTGTGAATAATGAGTAGGGTAGCTTGCTGGGCGTGTTGGTTCATGGCACAAAAATTCCAACGGGAAACGACGCGATCGCAAAGAAGAAGGAACGCACATTCTATTCCCCATAAGGACCTTTTAACTGTTGTACGTAGCCTTATTGAAGAACGAGGGGAGGTAACCTTTAGGAATTTATGTGCCTTAACAATCGAGTCCTTTATGGAACTCCTTTCTATTTACCTGTCAAACACTTTAGTGTCTTTTAACCATCGTCTTTTCATTAAAAAGCGGGGCATTTGCATAGGTTCTAAGGTTGCCCCTGCTTTGAGTCACATATCTTGATCACATTTCGTAGGAATGTAAATTCTATCTTGTAGGACAAACCTATTGTGCGCGTCTTCAGATATGTAGACGATTTCTTGGTGCTTTTAAAGCTTAGCCCAGATGACTGTTTAGAGTCAAGTGCCAAAAGAATTTTAAAATGTTTCAAGAATTCCTCTCGGGAGCTTAGCTTCACCTACGAACTTTGCAATGAGAACTTGAAAAGATTTTACCTAGTTGTAGAATTTCAGTGTGACAGTCATGTTTGTCCAAACCGCTCCTCCCGTACAACTCGTTTCATTCGAAATTAGTAAAGCGAAGTATTGTTTCCTTGTGCTTCATTGGTGCAATGAACAAGAGCTGTCTACATTGTATGCAGGCAAGTTTGGCGCTCAGGTGGCCAGGCTACGCTTGGCTGGGTATCCAGCCTCAATCCTGACAGCTGTGGCCGAAACTTTATTTAGGCGAATGACAAAGAAAACAGTGTCAGCAGAATCTTCAAAAAGGAAAAAGGTTGTAGCCATGCCATATTTGCCTGGCTTGTCGCACAACCTTAAGCGTGTGGCCACAAAGAATGGAGTAATCATAGCACCCAGCAAACTGGCAAAGCTATGCAGGAGGATCACACAAGAGAGGAAACTTCCAAGCAGCGACTGTGGAAAAAAATCACACGAAACGGTGCACATTTACGAATTGTGCAACATCCGTAATTTATCAGATTCCTCTTTCGTGCGGTGGCTCCTACGTGGGCCAGACTGACCGGTGCATTAATGAGCATCGCAATCTGCTCCCATCAGGTACAGCGGAGAATTTACCTTTGCATTGCAAAAGGGTGCGAACCAGATTTTCAGGGTGTATCGATAGCGGGGAGAGAGCGCGGCAAATTGGAAAGGGAGATAGATGAAGCTCTCCATGTCAGGAAGTTGGGTGCCGATTTATGTGTTACTGAACCTTCGGTACATCTCAGTGATAAAGAGATGAAATTTCTGACGAACCACTAAGGGTGCTATGCAGAGCACATGTCAAAGTCATTTAAAACTAGGCAGTGGTAGGTTGTTTCTCTGTGTGTTTTGTATCACTTTTTGTCTTTTGTATGGTGTGCTATCTGTTCAAAAGCACAGAAAGTTGAGCGAGTTGCTAAGGGTCAGAAGAAGATGTGTGCAGGACACGGACACAAGGGGAGAAGTGAACAACACGAACACCGACTATCAACTGAAGCAGAGCACACAGGCGAAAAAGAAAGAAGACACACAGCTTATCTGCGCATGCTCAATGCCTTATCAGTTGTCTATCGCGTAGACTGGCACGTGTAACCGTTTGACAGGTGGCGCTACTGTTCCTGAGCATGCGCAGATTAGCTGTGTGTCTTCTTTCTTTTTCGCCTCTGTGCTCTGCTTCAGTTGATAGTCGGCGTTCGTGTTGTTCACTTCTCCCCTTGTGTCCATGTCCTGCACACCTTCTGACTAAGGGTGTTATCTGTTGTCTCACAACATAACATCTGGTGCTTGTGCATTTGCAGTGGAGTTTCACTAGAACAAAAATTTTCCAATAAACTTCAGTTGTAGGTCCAGCTACTCGGTCCTGTGCGTTCCTTCTTCTTTGTGCTCGCATCGTTTCCCGCTGGAATTTTTATGTTGTGAATAATGTTTGACGAAGGTTGTACTGACCACCTTTGAAAGGTGCGCCCTTTTTTGAAGAAAGCTCAAAGCAGCCGTCTAGCATTGGCTCTTGAAATGGTCCTTTTGTTGAAGGCAAAAGCAAACAGCTTAGGGAGTCAAGGCTTTTTCTTTATCTGACAGGAGATTTTGCTTTATCTGGCTCTGTGACTTTGTGTGCCATGGTGAACATACTGTAGCGGAAGGCAGAAGTGTAGCGGGTGACAGAGTGACGGAGACGGCCCAAGAGCACAACAACGCTTTATTGCTGAGAATGAACTATACATGTAGGCTACTTGCCTATGACGTAACACAAAAGAACCAATCATGTTTGACACAGAGCACTTCCTATCACTTCTTCCTCTCTTTTTAAAACCGCAGTCTTTGCACGGGTCTTCCAATTCATGTTGTCCGGCCTGGGTTGAAGCATGTCGGGAGCCTCCGCTTTTGGGGCCACGGGTGACACGACGAAAAATTTGGTCCAAGTGATGCCTGGCTAGGCCATCTGGAGTGTCGACCATTACCAGCCGGGACCCCTCAGTGCTTTTGACGATGCCTGGATGCCTCCCTTGGCCGAAGTTGCGCACCCACACCTGGTGCCCGGAGGCTGCGAGTAACTCCAAGGTAGAGAAGGAACACAAGCATCCAAGCATGAACGAATTTGTTAGTTCAGCAGCATTTCTGATGGATGGTGACTTGCCGCATGGTAGTGGGGTATGTCGATAGCCTAGCAGCACTCGTGCTAGTTTTGTTTCGAGATCATTCACCATCGAGTGCGTGAGAAGGCCATCTTTTATTGTGCAGACCGTGCGCTCTGCGAGACCATTAGATAGTGGGCGGTACGGCGCACTGTGTAGATGTTGTTCGCAGTCATGAACTGAAAAAACTGCTGACTTGCAAACTGAGGCCCGTTATCTGATACAACTGCTTGCGGCAAGCCAAAATGAGTGAACAATTAGCGAAGCCACACGATTGTGACTTCTGTGGTCGCCGACCTGATGGGAAGTGCCTCAATCCACTGAGTGTGGGAGTCGACGACTGTCAACAGCATGCGCTCCTCTACTGGTCCGGCATAGTCAATGTGAAGCCATGCCCACTTGGTCCCCGTTTCTGGCCCCTGGCGGTAAGGCATTGGCTGCGCTTGTACACAAGAGATGCACGGATGTGCAAGACTTTTGATCTCACCATCCAACCCAGGCCACCAGAACAGCGTCCGAGCCAGTCTTTTCATCGCAGATGCACCCTGTTGCATGGAGCAAGAATTCTTGAGGAGGGGAAACAGCGCTTGCTCGGGCGGCCCAATAATGTCACGCCATAGGGCACGGCGCCGATGCACCCTCTGTCAGGCGAAAAGAGAAACGCACGTCGCGCGGTGGCCTCGGTGATCGGCTGTGGCAGCGCAACGTTGTGCTGCGGAAGCGAATGAGATATCTAGAGTCAGCAGATGAAAAAGAATACACGGCAGCTCTCGCGCCCTTTCTTCCCGAGGCCATTTACACATGCGTGGTCACAATACGCCAGCGAATGACTTCGTGGCATGCGTCGTCTGCTCTGGAGCGAGCGCAAGCAGCTCGTTTCAAGCACTGTACGGCACGTAATTAATTCAGCATTTTTGGCTAACGACAGATAAAATGTCCACCGCCCCTATTTATTGACGCTATGGAGTGAAAACAGAACATTTGCAATATATGAGACGGTAACATAGGCGGAGACTTTTTCATTTTCCGGGGGGTGCGGGGGCGCCGGGATCTTCGCTGCGGTCTTCTATCCTCATTCTCCAGCTGCCCTTTCTCATCCTTCTTTCTCTAATTTTCCTCCTCACCCTCTCCCATATTTTTCAAAAACGTGGGGGAGCTCAGGCAATTTTAATTTTTTTTTTTCTGATGATGTAAACAGGCAAACTGCCACACGGCCGGACTGGAGGAGCGAAGCGTGCGCATTTGCGCGCGTCGCTTCCCCAGTCCGGCCGCGATCGCATCACCATCGCTGTGAATTCACATTTGACATTATTTTTTCCAAGAAATATTTATTTTACAATAAATGGAGCAATGTATTCCCAAATTACACAGAAAGCACAAGAGAAGAAAAAAACGTCACAGCAAGTCACTTTCGTGCAAATAATTTTGAACTTTACACGATTATTTGCACTTCACATTTGTTACTCACATTGTCATGCAATCATGACCCAGTGAATTAAACACCAGTTAAGGAAGTACTGATACAAAATTTAAGGCGATCGAGATAACTTGCGGGTAGATTTGTGTTGACACACACGCATCATCCACAAAATATCAACGGCTGATATAGCTTAGAACATATTTAATATCAATTTTAACGTGCGTGTTGCGCCACTGCATGCGAAACGCGCTTTTCTGTTTCATGTAAACAACCAGTGACCAGTTGCGTTACGAGTATGTGTTGCTGTCATGATTCTTGAGAGAGCGCTCATCCTGCAGGCGTTTCCGACGGAAAGAGGGGGCAGAATTGCACCGGAGTACAAACTGACGTCCTCGCCTCGGCAGCGCATTGTTGAGGGATCACGCATGTCTGAAACTTCCCAGAGGGCATTACAGCAGCACCCAGGGAGCCTTCACTCAAAAGAGTTGTCCGCGCGGTACTCATGTGAACGCGGTTTTGTGTGCACATGTAGTCAGCTGTGTTTACATGAATACCATCCTGGGTACAGCCTTACTCATCGCTCTTTCAAACGGAAAATGCGTCTGGGCTCCACAAAACCGTACACAAAATATTAATAATCGCGCGCTCGAGCCCTCGAGGTTTACAGCCGGAGTAAGCGGGTCATTAGCTACTTATTGCAAAAGCAAAAAACAAGATGCAGAATTTTAGTGTCAGTACTCATACAACGTATCAACGTAATTGAAAAATGATTTACGAAACACCGGCTGCCAAAAGAAAGATTCCCCGGGCTAGTGTACGAGGTTCCGTGCGCCGATTGCCATGCCACTTACATCGGTGAGACAAAAAACATTCCGGAAAGGATACGCAACACAAAAATGACGTACGCAGCTTCAGCGCTACGCTGAACGCGCCCGCAGAAAGGAAAGACCATCACATGAACTTCGACGACGCGCGGGTCCTCGACACGGAAGGTAACCGCACCAAAAGGCAGTTGTTAGGGCCGTGGCGCGTCCAAACAACACCTGGAAATATCAACGGCTCAACTGGGACCCTGCCGGAACCAATGGAGAAAACAACACCGACACAAGAAAGGCGGAGGAACGACGGTGTAGAGAGGGGCAATCACTAAGAAAAGTCGCTAGCTTCGGAGCTGGCCGGACAGTCACCCCATGATGAAGAGACCGAATGGGCCTCGAAACGTTGGGCCAGTTTTTAATTTCAATATTAAAAACTTAGATTAAGAAAAGTGGCTATTGAGTTTTTTTTTTTTTTTTTTTTCGTATAGGCCAATTATTGGACTCCCAAAATCCGCTGTCGAGGCTGTGCAGTTGGCCTTTGTACTCCCGTGGTACAATCCCGAAAGGAGGTGTAACTTCTTTCATCGCCGGTCGTTCACACGCCAGGCACGTGGATCGGCGAGTGTGGCCTCGCCGCAAGCTGTGGTTGCTAGCCGGACCTATGCGCAACTCACATGGGGAGGAAAGCAATGCATACGCAATAATTATGCGTCGCACCCGTGACATGTAAACGATGGGAACAGGCTAGCAGCGTCATCTGTCGTGATGCGCAGAAAACTCAACTTCCTCCTTGCCCTAGTGTTACATTAACGGGCTGCTGTGTCATAGCAGCTTCCTCTCCTCAAGTACTTCTTTCTCTGTGCCCTGGTGTGACCGATGTAGCTCAGCGAGCATCGAGACTCACGATTTGCGGGGTACGGCGGTGTGATGACCCCAGTAAAGCAGGCCTTCTACGCTTGACAGCTCCAGCCTTCTGCAAAAGTAAGGTTGAAGGTGACTGTGACATGGTGACGTGCGGTTAGGCCATCCATTAAGTACAAAGTGTGCACAATGCTGAGGTCTTCATCTGCGTTAGTCGGCGCCCATATGGCACCCGCTGGCATGAACGAGCTGCCAAGGTTCTCTGAAGACAGCACGTATTCGGGTAAGGTGCCCGATTGACTAGCATTTGGTCACAGGCAAGCGGCTGAGTGCGTCCGCGTTGGCGTTTTCCTTGCCGGCCCTGTACTTGATGCGGTACCGGTATTGGCTTAGAAACAGAACCCATCTCTGAATACGTGCCGACGCCATTGGGGGCACCAGTCGATCTTCTAGTAGAAGTCCCACGAGTGCTTGGTGGTCCGTGACCAATACAAACTTGCAGCAGGTAGTCTCGAAACTTTGTTACTCCAAACACCAGTGCGAGAGCTTCCTTCTCGATCTGAGAATAATTCTTTTCGGCATGTGTTAACGTGCGTGAACGGAATGCAATGGGCTTATCCAATTTTCCAATTCGGTGCGAAATCACAGCACCTATACCTGAAGGTGATGCATCACATTCCAAGCACACAGGTTGGTTGGGATCGAAATACATCAGAACAGGTGAACTCAGGAGTGTTTGCTTAGGCTTAAGATGTTCCTGCAACATTCCCCAATGTCATTTATGCTCTTTTTCAAGCAGAAGATACAGTGGTGCCAGCATCGTTGACATGTATGGCAAGAACCGGTGATAAGTCAATAGACCCAGAAATGAGCGCAGTTCGCTCACATTTGTAGGCCGTGGTGGGTTGCGTATTGCTGCTAGGTGCTTTTCAAGCCAGTTAATTTTCCCTTATGTTGGTGGAAGGGAAAATTGTGAAGAAAAAAAGGTCCGTTGTCGGCACCCCTCGGTGACCCGAGTGTGCAGTGGCACTTTATTTTATTTCACTACGCCAAAAAGCGTCTGTCCAGGCTGAAGCCCGAACCTCCCTCTCCCTGCCAGGGAAGAGGAGCCACCTTATATACCCTGGTTGCTCCGCCCCTGAATCCCCGACAGCCAATCACAAACGCCGATCGAATGTCAGATGCCGCGCTAACAACAGACAACCGTGAACAATAAGGTGGGTACGCTTGCTGCCCACCGCTCCGCGGGGGAGGGCGCCAGCCTAACCAGGTGGCGACTACAGACGTTCCTGGACATGCTGCCTAACACCCGTCACACCGGTTTCCAGCTACCAGCTAGCCTGCTTCCAGCTGTGCAGTGAATTTCCACAATGGTCGCCACATGCCCCGCCTGTCCACCACGTGGCTGTGCGCCTTCCCGAACCACATTCTCTTGTTTGAGGCCGGCACACGGCGACAGCGATTTCCCGCGCTTTTCACGTCCCGTATATGCCAGGCCACAAGCAGCAACGCAATGCTCGCATCCCTGAGACTGACTAAGCGGATGCAAGCTGTCTTTGTCGATGCGATGGCCCAGGTAGACGATGGAGTCTTTGCAAAAATCGCATTTTTCGGCCTTCAGCTTGACGCCGTTATCTTGAAGCCTGCGCAAAACGTCCCGGAGCACTGAGCCATTACCATCTTGACGTTCCGCTATCAAGACATCGTCCAAATACACTTGCATGGCTGGAAGACCAGCCAAGGCCATTTCCATGTGCTGCTGAAAAATTGCGGGAGCCGATAACAGAACAAACCCCTGTGAGTGTTCATCACGGCCAACTTTCTCGTCTCCTCATCCAAAAGGAGTTGGTTATATGCGGTCCAGTGTTGTGGAAGACGATCCCCCACGTAGTGATGCAAAAATGTCTTCAATATTTGGTAAAGGGTACTGCTCAGTTATGCACGCAGCATTTATTGTGGTTTTAAAGTCACCGCAGATACGAGGGGACCCGTCTTTCTTCAGTACTGCCGCCCACTCAGAATGTGCAATGTGCTATGCCTTGCTCCACTAAATGGTCTAGCCCCGTTTCCACTTTTTCACGAAGAGCATAAGGGACTGACCGTGCCTTGTGGAACTTTGGTTGGGCACCTTCTCTGATGTGGAATTTCACAGGTGGCTCCTGAATAGTTCCAAGCCCTGGCTCAAAAAGTGTAAAAAACTCTGCCCCGAGGCTGTCGGGATCTGCTGACGCCGATTGAACAAGAAAACCGGACGGCAGAAGCGAAAAACGCTTGGATTAAGTCCCTTCCACAAAGGCCCGAACAACCTATAACAATCAGTGTGGCAGGTACAGCCTTCCCCGCAAAATGGGCTTGAAGGTGCCGAGAATGGGTAGCTTGCCCAAGTAACAGCTAAGCGTGTGTTTGCATTTCGATAAGCGTGGCCAACTCAGACGGTGCTTTAGATACACTTCCTGTGGAATGATAGAAAACGGTGATCCCGTGTCAATAATCATGTTCAAGGGCACGCCACCCCAGCGGATGACTCTGTGGTACGCCTGGCGCAAACATTTTTCTCGTGTTTCCTGCAATGGGAAGACTGTTGAAATATCGCTTTCCTCAGTTTCGGATACCGCACTCTCATAATGAACTGCGGAATTAGCGCTGCCATTGCGCCTACGACCAGCACGGGGCCCCGATTGAGAGCGGCATTTCCTTGTCAAATGACCAGTCTTCCGACAGCGAAAACATTGCTCTCTTTTATGCGGACAGTCGCTTGCTTCGGGATTGTAGTTTCCACAGCGTGCGCAATCAATACGGCTTTGCTTATCTTTGGTGAAAGTCTGATATCTACACTGCACACCGCTGCCTCATTATCGGGTCTGGTCGTGGCGCTTACGTTGAGTGTGGCTGTCTCTGCCGCTGTGGCAATCACTTCAGCTTGGGCAAGTGCGAGCTCCGTCCTTTAAAGCAGCATCTGTTGCACCGCATTATTTCAGATGCCACAAACAATGCGGTCACGTAACACGCGGTGAAAGCTGGTGCAGAAGTTACGCTTATCCGCAAGCTTGTGTAGCTGCCCAACATAGTCCCGGACAGATTCGTTTGCAGCCTGGTCCCTTGCAAAGAGCTTGGAGCTTGAGGAAACCTCATTACACTTTGGTGCATAATGGTCATTTAGGAAGGCAAGTGCTTACTTGTAACTCAGGTCATTTACTTTCCGGAGGGCTCAGTGTCCAGCCAGAATGCTCACAGTCTTCGTTGACAGTGTCGAAACCAAGAGCACCCTCTTCTTGTCATCTGTCTTAATATCATTCACTTCAAAGAATGCCTCCTGTCGAGTCAAGTAAATATTCCGCCTATCTTGGTTTTCATCGAAACTTGGCTTACCGAGGTTCGTAGTCAGGGCCATGACCACCAACACTTGATAGACTCGATTACTTTCGAGTAACCAGCAGGACTCCCAGCGTCTCCGAGACGCCTCTGTTGGTGGCGGGGGCTCCACGGGGTGATCACCCTCGTCGCTGCTGTTGTAGCGGGTGACAGAGTGATGGAGACAGCCCAAGACACACAACAACGCTTTATTGCTGAGAACGAACGATATATCTAGGCTACTTGCCTATGACGTAACGCAAAAGACGCAATCATGTTTGACACGTGTTAGCAGAGCACTTCTTATCAAAAAGCACTTCTGCTACATTGGAACACAAAAACCAATTGCTTTATTTCGATGCCCAAGCGCTTGCGCCTCCACTGACTTTCTCGTCGTCGGTGCCCCAGCACGCCAGCACGTGACAGGGCCCTCCCATCGTATAGATTGAGTATTGATCAGACCAGTGTACATGCTTTTTCTTTGGTGTAGATGGCTTCGTGAAAGTTGAAGGGTGAAGAGTAGAAACAGGAAATATGGTATCCTTCGTGGAGGTCTGTACATAAGCGGGCTTGAGCCTGTCGATTGACACTCTCTGACGCCCACACGAGTCGTGAAATGTTTCTCTTGTCACTCAATTACCAAGTGCAGTCCAGTGTGTGGCGGTTGCAGCGATTTGCGAACCGCGTCTACTCAAAGACAAACATGAGTGGTGGTCTGTAAATCCTTGGAGAGGAGTGGCTTGTGTGTCGACTTATGCCGCCGTGCCACCGGACGAATTGCCTTGAAAACATCTTGTAAGCGTTTCAGATAAGATCCAGCTTGTTTTCCTGAGAAGGCTGTTGGCAGATTAATTCAGCAGGCAGTGCCGTAGACTAACTGCACAGCAGCACATTGAAGATCATTTTTAAATGTACTTCGTATACCCAGAAGTACCAGAGGCAAAGTGTGAACCCATTGTTCATTGTCACCATGAGCCATCAGCACTGCTTTCAATTATCTGTGAAAGCACTCCACTAAGCCATTTGCCGTGAGAGATGGCGAAAGAATGCAGATTCAAACTGTCTGCCTCGGTCGGTAACCACTTCTTCTGGAACTCCAAACCGTGATACCCAGGTGGTAACAAAAGCGTTGGCAATAGTTTCGGCTGTACTATCGCTGATTGGTGCTCCTTCTGGCCACCTTGTGAACTTGTCGACAATGGTGAAAAGGTAACAATATCCTTTACAAGGAGGAAGAGGTCCAACAATGTCTACGTGTACCTTGAGGAAACTGTTGCCGGGAGGTAGAAATTTTTGATAAGGACTTCTGGTATGTCGTATTTTGCATAGCTGACAAGGCCGACATTCCCATGCCCAGTTTCTCAAATCGGTGTTCATTCCAGGCAACATGTAACATTCACTGACGAGTTTCTGCGCTGCTTTTATACCAGGATGGGAAAAAGAATGAAATTGTTCGAATATTTTTCGCCTTAGGTGTGAGTGGTACAAAAGGTCTTGGTGAGCCAGTCGAGATGTCACACGTCAGGTTTAGAGTAGTGCCTGGTAGAGGGAGATTTTTTAACCGCAAACTCGTCGATGCTCTGAAGTTCTTCATCCTATAACTGTGCTGATGCAGGCTGTTTGTCTGTCACCTGTGCATGTTTTATTTCTTCAATTCAACTCAGTGCATCTGCTGGAATATTCATCACGCCCTTGATGTGCTCAACCTGCATTGAAAACTCTGCAAGGTAAGCCGACTGCCTGGTCTCTCTCAGCAAGTAGTCGGTTCCTCCAGAGTTTGACACACAGTTAGTAGCTTATGGTCGGTGAACAAGGTGAAACGACATCCTTCGAGGAAATAGCAAAAGTGCTTCACAGCGAGGTAACATGCAAAACGTTCACGACCAAAAACATTGTAGCGTGTTTCAGGTCCGGAAAGCTTCTTCAAGAAAAATTCGAGGGCTTTCCGATAGCCACTAATGAACTGCTGGAGAACTCCTCCAACTGCCACACCAGAAGCATCCACGATAAGACTGGCTGGGGCATCGTGCTTCGGATGCGTTAAGAGAGTTACTTCAGCCTGTTTGTCCTTTATGTCAGAGAAAGCCTGTTTTGCGGCGTCTCTCCGAACTGGTGCTGATGCGGCTGATTTTGTGTGAACCAGCAGGTCTTCGAGTGGTTTAAGTATTGTGGCACACGAAGGGATGAAATGCCTGTAGAAATTTACCAAACCGAGAAAATGTTGAAGTTGTCGGATTGAGTTTGGACGAGGGTTATGGCTTGAACCTTGGAAGGAAGGGGCTCAATGCTGCGACTGTTTACGTGTCCAAGAAACTCCAGGGACGTCACGCCAAATTACACTTCTCCGAATTAATCACCAGACCATGCTCTTGAAGTCGATTAAAAAGCAAATGGAGATGTGATGAATTTCCTTTGACGAGCTGGCTACCAAAATGTCATCAATGTAAGCGAATACAAATGGTAACCCTCGAACGACTACGTCAATAAATGGTGGAAATGTTTGCACAGCATTCTTGAGGCCGAATGGCATTCGCAGAAATTCAAACAATCCAAAAGGAGTTGTGATGGTGATTTTAGGAATATCTTCCGGAGCCATGGGAATCTGATGATATGCCTTTGCCAGATCAATCTTGGAAAATATTTTCGCTTCGTGAAGACTGGCTGTAAAATCATGAATGTTCGGCAGGGGTATCTATCAGGAATCGTGGCTGCATTCAAGAACGATAATCTCCACATGGACGCCAATCGCCTCTTTGGTACCATATGTAGATGTGACGACCATACACTACTTGATGGATGAGCAATACCAATCTCCAGCATATGTTCGAATTCATTTTTGGCTGTGGTTAATTTCTCTGATGCCAGGTGACGCTGTGATGCATGGGATGGTAGGTGATGATGTGATGTTCGAAGTGACGGCATACAGGTTTAGTCTAGTCAGATGACATGGTTAGCTATGAAAACTCGTCAGGTAATGTAGCGTAGGGCTCTGGAACAGCATGCCGCAAATGACTCGAAACCACGCCAGATACTTTTGATCGGCTAGTATCTGTCTTATTGCCATGTCGACTAGGAGGCCGTAGTGCACAAGAAAATTGGCACCGAGTATTCCATGACTGACAGAAGAGACTAGAAAAGTCCACCTGAAGGCCACTATTAGTGCGATGGACCTGCGGTAGTAGAGGTCGATTTTGCTGCCGTTCACGGCTTGTAATTGCATGATCGGTCCACAGCTTCTGTCCGTGCTACGAGCGGGTAGTATGCTCACCTCTGGTCCTGTATCAACCACAGTCCGCAGATGGAGTTCTGAGTCGCCTGTTTTTTACAGGCGACTGGGAGACAGGCGGGAGTCACTTGTCGCCGTTAGTGGTTCCCGATACTGTTTCCTGTCCAGCCACATGGTCATGTGCAATGCCGTGCAGATTGCCCAGAATACTAGCAGGGTGGCAGCGACTCCGAAGAATGTCTCGCTGCAGACGGACAGCGAAAACGCACTGGCAAATTAGGTCGAGATCGGTTGAAGCATTGTTCATGTCCAAAGTGTCTTACTGGGGCGTTGTCAGCCATTGTGGTGAGGTTGCTCGCTAGGAGATCTGTGAGCCACTGAATGTCAGCACGAAGGTCATTGGTGTCATCTTGCCTTGACGAAGAAATATTCGGTGTTGACTGACTGGCAGGCAACGTCGCTGCAAGCATGACAGATGTGCGAGTCTAAGAGCTTTTATCAGGTCCGGTTAGCTGAGAAGACGTTATTGCGTATACCTTGTTAGTGAGGGTGGCCAGAGAGGATAGATTCACCTCTGACGCCATTGTCAACACCATCTGAACCATGGGTGGTAAACGTTGAATGAACAGTTCCTTTAGTAGCACGTTGTCAAAAGATGAGGCTCGAGCGCCTAGAAGGGCTTGCATTTGCCTGAGGAGCTGTGAAGGACAGTGATCTCCGAGCATTTGCGACTGCCTTTGCTCTGAAATTGCTGTGTGGTCAAGGATTGCCTTCTTCAACATGTCATAGGGTGTCTGGCTTAGTGGCACCGTGTCGCACAACTCGAGCACAAGATCGAGCAGCATGTAAATAGCCATACTTTGCTTGCTGTGAGGTAACATTAGATACCTGAAAGCGGGCCTCTATTTGCGTAAACCAGATGTCTGGATGCTCAGGCCAGAACTGAGGCAGCCGCACTGTGTAATGGCCCATAGACGGTAGCAGGGACACAGTTGTTTGGTAGCGACCTGGTGGAAACTTCTGGAACGTTGTGTTCCATGGTCCGTAGTCACCACTGTAGCAGAAGGCAGAAGACAAGCAATGCTGCTACATTGAAACACAAAAACCAACTGCTTTAATCGATGCCCAAGCGCTCGCCCTGCTCGCGCCTCCGCTGACTTCGTTGTCGTCGCTGACAATACCATTCTGCCTGTGGGCTCTGTGGTTCACCTTTCAAAGGTAGTTTCTCCTGGATATATACTTCTTGCATCTCTTTTTGTAAATGTTTGATCTCCATGGCTCAAGAAAAAAATCTTGACGCTGAGCGGTACCGCTCATCGCAAGACAACAGCCCACCACCCGCAAGCAAACGGACTCACCGAGCGGCTAAACAAACCAATCGAAGACATGCTTTCGATGTACGTCGACATTGAGCACAAGAACTGGGACGACATTCTGCCCTGTATCACGTTCGCCTATAACATGGCGAGACAAGAAACAACACGAATGACTCCGTTTCGTCTTGTCCACGGACGTGAAGTAAGAACAATGTTGGATGCCATGCTCCCACACGAACCGGACGAAATTGACACGGATGCCGATGAATTTACTCAACGCGCGGAAGAAGCTAGACAACTAGCACGCGTGCAAATCCACCAGCAGCAAGAATACAATGCACGACGCTATAATCTCCGTCACAGACCTGTGGCTTACGAAGTAGGCGACAAGGTGTGGGTGTGGACGCCTGTACGATGACGAGGACTGCCCGAGAAGCTGCTGAGGTGATACTTCGGACCCTATCGAGTCCTGCGACGACTAAGTGACCTCACCTACGAAGTTGTCTCAGATAGCCCCCCCCTGCACGAGGTGACGCCAGCTCAGTTCTGAATTGGTGCATGTAGTGCGTATGAAGCCGTATGTCACCGAGTGACTGTGCTAGCGACCAGCTCACGGACACTGACGGACACTGAGCATCGAGCCACTGAGCCACTGAGCATCACGGACACTGAGCATCGAGCCGATGCTCTTTTAGGGAGAGGCTAATGACACATGTGCTGTGAAATAGAAGACGATGACGATAAAGAACACTACGGGATTCTATGTAGTGGGACTGCTAGAAGAATTAGAAGAAGACGACG
The DNA here is from genome assembly GCA_013339685.2 of Hyalomma asiaticum. Lineage (NCBI taxonomy): Eukaryota > Metazoa > Arthropoda > Arachnida > Ixodida > Ixodidae > Hyalomma > Hyalomma asiaticum. The sequence continues at coordinate 7,813,205 of CM023488.1, forward strand.
ATGTCCATTATTCTTGCGTTTGTTGAACAAGCTCTTGTGCTGTGCTGTCAAGCGTCGTGTTTTCTTCTGTTAGCGTTGTACCGCGACAATATGAATGACAAACATTCTGCAATTGGCCACACTGAGATGCAGTCGGCTTCGAAGGCGTCCCCTCAAACCAGCAAAATCAAGTGAAACAACGACCATGCCATTCACCCAAGGACAGTGTTGTTTTTGCACCATGGGAGGAGAACAACAGTGTATGCATTACTTGCAGCTTTGTGTGAATAGGGGACAAAAGAAAGCAGTGGGGCAAAACTAAGCATCAGCACATGCTCTGGCTGAGAGCAATGTTGAGGGCAACCTTGTGGACTTGGCGACGTGCACTGCATGGCTGCTCGACCGAATGCACTCCCAACTTTAGGTTGCAGAAACACTCGTCATATCTGCGCCAAGTGCAATAACACGTGGAAGACCATTGTGTGATGCCCAGGGTATGCCTGCCGGTCCTGCCTCATGAAAAGAAGACAGAGGCTCTGTACTGACGCCCACTACCATGCTGAAGCTCGCAAGCAAGCCGCAACCTCCAAACTCATGCAGGCATCGTTTGTTGCTTTGGCTCACCAGAATTTTTTTTTAGATTCCACAGCTGGCAATTCCTGATGAATCAAACAATCTTTTGGATCCTTTGTGCACACCTGTAAGAAATAAACTATGCTTCTTTTCTGTGACCATCCCGACGATTTTGTGATTTTGCATTACATAGTCACACATCGAATGTTTGGAGCAGAGCCATACGTAATACTGAATGCATTACGTGAGACAAAATACTGGTACTATTCCTAGTTCGGCTCGAGGACTCTTAGCATAAGACAATAGAAAGAACAGGATTAATGCCACGCTGCAAGTTCGCTATATACCTGCATCTTCTTTTCTTCTTTTTTGTCATTTCCTTCTCCAATAACAGCCTGAAATATTGCTTCTGAATGGCTCATTAATGTGAAGTGCTGTTTTTTTTTTTACACATTTGTTATTAGGCACATAACAAAGATGCAGCTTGAATAAAATAACATTACTTATTTTCTGCATAAGTGTTTCAGACTTCATAGTGAAAAACGTGCACATGCGAGGACAGAGTAGGAAAGAAGAGCCAGGCGTGCGCGGAACTGCAGGACAGTGACAGCGTAATCTGGAGGAGCGACCTCCTTGCAGGCCATTTTAGACACTTGAGGAAACTGATGCAAGTGATAGGTATCCCCTGTGCCATAACTCTTATCAATTCGCCAAGTAGGGAAATACCCACTACGCCATAATTAATACGGTATTGTAACATGCAAATCTGCATAACTGGACATCTTGGAGAGTCTCTTGGCATCGTTTTCCCGAGAACGAACCGAACTCTCGGCCCGGCGTCGACGGCGAACTGTGGTTTGGGCTTCTCTCTGCACAGTTGTCTGCTGTGCCTGACATTGCCTTGCTGCAGCCATGTGCGTAGCTCTGCGATTCGCTTCTTCAGCAACGGTCCGCACCTTACGAGGAGACGCCATCAGGTATACCGAAGAGCCAAGTCAGGTCCCTGGCACGGCTGGTGTACGTCACCTGCCATGTGATGCATGGCACGATACGCCAAAACTGCTTCAAAGGGCAGTGCTTCGTAAGAATGATGACTGAAATGTTGAAGAAGATTGTTTCATGATGATGCCTCTGTAATGGGTTCAGAGCTACAAACCATGCACCCTTGTGTTCTGTCAAATGATTCCTTGAAGTCGTTATGCAATCCACTTTCCGCGACGTGTGGTGCCGTATTATTACAGCGTAAGCTGTTATGAGATCACAACAACGTTCGTTTTTGCGCCGTAGTTGTCTGCCGCCGCCGCCGGTGTCCGTAACCACTATCGCTACAAATTTTAGAAAAAAAATAACCAGGACCGACGAGTATTTTAACTTGTCCTCTGCCTGGATTCGAACCCACGCTCTCTGCGTGGCAGTCGAGTGTTCTACCACTGAGCTACGCGTGTGGTTGAAAAATCATCGCCAAAAGACCTAAACAGGTATAACGTCGGCCGCGGAATCGCATTAACAAACGTAATGTTACATTGAAAAATAGTAATACGCCGCTACACGACGCGAAAATGGATTGTATAACGAGGTCGAGCAATCATTTGAAAGAACACAGGGCTGCATGCTTTGTAGCTCTGAACCCATTACGGAGGCACTTGGTATTATGGCGTAGTGGGTACTTCCCTACTTGGCAAAATGGTAAGTTATGGCGCAGGAGATACCTACCACTTCTACTTGCGCTAGTTTCCTCAAGCAGTTAAAGTGGCCTCTAAGAAAGTAGCTCCTCCAGCTTACGCTGTCACTGTCCTGCGGTTCCGCGCAGGCCTGGCTCTTTTTATTCTGCCACGTAACACTGCATTTGTTAATGCGATTCCTCTGGAGACGTTATACCTGTTTAGGTCTTTTAGCGAAGATTTTTCAAGCACAGGCGTGGCTCTGTGGTAGAATGCTTGACTGCCACGCAGAGGACGTGGTTTGAATCCTCCTCGCTTCGGGTTACTTTTTCTAAAATTTGTGCGATAGCGGTTACGGACGCCGGCAGCGGTGGCGGGCAACTGTGGTGCAAAAGCGGCCCTTGTTGTGATCTCATAACAGCTTACGCTGTAAAAAAAACGACATGAGTGGTGGCTAACAAATGAAATTTGGTTCAACGTGCATAGAAAACGGAATATAAGATGATAAAAAAAAGTGCATATCATGTTGCAAAGTGGCAGTTATGCTGACCGACAAGACAAAGAAAACCACCCTAGGTGCCCTCCAAAAGCCTAATCTCTGATTCTAAGAGATTAAGAGAAATTTGGCTAATGCAATCTTTCCCCCTCTTTTTTTATATGCAAGGCCTCCAAAATTTCCCCTGTTGGTGTCTGATTATGGTGTCAGAATAAAACACTAGTATCGCAAGTTCAGGATTACCATCACACTTTTTGCATTAGGCAACCATGTGAGCATGCTGTACTGTCAACCTGTGCAGCCTCGTGTTGAAGCATTGGCCCATTCGGTCACTGTGGAAAGCACCACACAACAACGCAATTTTATAGACTACTTTGGTGGCATGCTTAATCCCTTACCCTGCTTATCATTGTCTTTGAACCACTTTTGCAAAGCCCTGCGTATGCTACTTGTCTTAAATTAAATTGAAATGCCGAACTTGTTCCTGAATCCCATTTCATAATTCTCTTGAATACAGGATTTAACGTATTCCATCAATTTATGAGTAATAAAAGTCCGTCACGTCTACACTCAAGGCCATAAGTTCCTGGAAATTGTGTTTCTGTAAGGCTTTGGCCTGTCACAGGCAGATCTCGGAGGGCGAAATACCGAGCGTTGGAGAGAGAGACGTTTGGCAACGATAGCGTTTTGAGCACAGCAAACCAACTTTTATCGACACAGCACACGGCAAACCCAAACATGAACAAAATATATACAAGCAGAAAATAAAACTAGCACAGGGATTCCTACTATCTGAAACTGACTAATTAACAATACTCAAGTCTCAATTCAGTGCTGCACTCAGCCCTGAGTCTGGCCACGTTGGTTTCGGCGACGCTGTCGCGAATAACAGATGACACGTTCTTAAAAGGACAGAAAGTTGAGCGAGTTGGTAACAGTCCATAATCAAAAGAAGAGGCGTGCAGGACACGGACACAAGGAGAGCAGTGAACAACTGCTCTCCTTGTGTCGTGAGTATTCCGTATATCCACGCAGTTTCGCACAGGCTTAAGAAAGTGGGAAGTAAATATGGGGTTAATGTTGTGTTTACGGCTCCCAATAAGTTAGGAAGGGTTTGTGCTGCAGTGCATAGAAGAAATGAGCAGATGGAAGGTAAGAAGCGAACGGATATCTGTCCGGTTAAGCACCTAGCCAAGAACAATTTCACCGACTGTCGCATGGGTGTGGTTTATAAGATTCCTTTTAGCTGCGGACTTTTTTATGTAGGGCAAACTGCGCGTTGTATTAATCAAAGATTAATTGAACACAGAAGGTCGCTATCAGGTGGGACGCCGTCCAATCTATCCTTGCACTGCCAGGTCTGTAGCTGCATGCCCGAGTTAGACAAAACCGAGATCCTGTACAGGCATAAGAACGAAGATACGCGTTTATTGGTTGAGGCCTGGCATATCAGTATTAGCGGAAGTGCATGCGTGAGTCAGCCGTCGATTAGCTTAAACAGAGAGGAGATAGAAAGCCTTAGGAGTTGTCTATCGCGAAGACCGGCACGTTTAACCGATTGACAGGTGGCGCTACCATTCCGAGCATGCGCAGATAAGCTGTGTGTCTTCTTTCTTTTTCGCCTCTGTGCTGTGCATCAGTTGTTAGTCGGTGTTCGTGTTGTTCACTGCTCTCCTTGTGTCCGTGTCCTGCACGCCTCTTCTTTTGATTATGGACACGTTCTTACGTGGTCGGCGCTGTTTTCTTCACGGCGAAGTCCGTTGCCGGTCCGCACCTAGTCTTGTTACTCCAAGTTCTTGCCGGCCTCCCTTGCGTCATCCAGAGGGTATCGCCTGCTGCCGTAGCCGACGCCCGGTCTCAAGTTGCTACGTGGTGTCTCCCCGCGTTAGGCCTAACCAGAGGCCTAAGTACAAGTCCGCCCGACGTAGAGGTGTGGTGGCCCGGTGAATTGCTGCTGGCCGACCCTTGAAGGGGGATTGATGATGGTGCGTCAGGAACCGTCCGCTGCAGGACCTCCAAAGAGCCTCGCCCGAACGTAATTGGGGTCTACGGCCAACCGATGGGGGTACCAGCATCCCGGCTCCCGAACCGAACACCTCGCCCCATCGGCAGAGCGTAGCTGCCGATGTGTCCTTCCTCGGCGGTCGCCACTCAAACAATTCCCAGCTCAGTGCTTTTCCACCTCCGATTGTGGCGCGTGCCACGGACCAACCGTCCACCTACCCCGAAACTGAACTTGTCACCGGCGCGTGCATTCTGGCGCCTCTCCATTATTTCACATGCCATCCCTCTTTCTTCGCCAGTGCCCTGGGCCCCTTTACTCATGACATGGCCACAGCTTCAAAATATGGGACCAAAAATGCATCTTCAAAGCTCAGTGTAGACGGATGTTTTTGAATGTATTCACGCACCTGCCAAGTGTCCATCTCCCATACAGTAGACCTAGAAGGGATGCCTGATTTATGTGTTATTGTAGAAAACTTTATTGCTTGGCATTTTTCACATTAGATGCCATATGATCTAAATTCAGGCCCTTTGCTTAAGAGACGTGGCCTTGTCTTTATTTGGAGCAAAGTGCTTTTCAATCACCGCATAGTCTTCCTGCGAAAACATATCACCCAGCAAAATTGCAGTCTTGTCCGACAACGCTGCTTGTAAATCTTCTGCCACCAGATCGTCGATGACAGGTTTTAGCTTGCCTTGAGCCCTTGTGTTAACTACTACTTTGCTTCAGTGTTGTAGAATTGACTGTAGGCTCTAGTTCAAAACAACGAATTGATAGCTTTGAAGTGCACTGAAGGTGCACTAGCAACCTAATAATTGAGAAGTATGCTGAATATAACAAGCCTCTTTATATGGCGTTTATAGACTACGAGAAAGCATTTGACTCCATAGAAATACAAGCAGTTCTAGAAGCTTTACGTTGACAAGGGGTACCTGACGCATACATGCAAACCATAAACAACATATGCAAAGATTGCATTATGCTGAAACAGCAGCACTAACGAAAAGGACCAAAGGACGACACGACACAGGCGCTGAACTCTCAACTAAAATATTTTTATTGAAAGGCAAAGGCACACATATATATGACAGCCGATTTGTCACGTGACGCGCCTTAATATCTGTGCAGCAGAGTAAACAGGGTCTGCACTTTAATAACTAATTGTGACAGAGTGACGAAACGCGTGTGAGAAGAATGCGACAAGAAAAAGACATATGTAAGTGAAAAAACACACACAACAGTGCACACACTATACGCCTAACTGGGTCAGTTCCTCGATATTAAACTGCGCTTTCACGATGAACATTTGTGTTGGCTATATAAGCCCCGATCCGTGAAGGGTATCTTGCCGCTTATCTCAGGCCATTCTAAGATAGTTAAGTCTGGCATCATATATAGCGCGTTGCGAGCTGTGCTCCAGAAAACTTGCATGCATTTGATAAAAGAAAGCTTCCTGAGCCAAGTTGAAAGGCTGAAGTCAGTGGGCTACCCTGATACGGAAATCTTGAGGAATTGTCAAAATCAGATCCAACACGTAGGAAAAAAGAGGGCGTGCGTAATGAAAAAAGGACCTGTTGTGGTGCCCTACATGCACAAGTTTTCGCATAGCTTGAAGAATGCGGCAAGTAGATATGGTGTTCGTGTGGTCATGTCCGCTCCCATTAAATTGTCATCAATCTGCTCCCGCTTACATAAAACCTCAGGGCTGCGTAAGATGTTCTGCACTGCGAAGAAACAGAATAGATATGTTCATTGTAAATCTTGTGTCGTATATAGGATTCTTTTGTCATGCGGGAGAGTTTATATAGGACAAACCGGTAGGTGCATTAATGTTCGATTAAAAGAGCACTTGTCCTCGTTGAAGGTGTCTGGCGGCTTGCACTTGCAAGCTCACTGTGTGGCTGCCAGCTGATACCAGAGAAAGCCACCTGTTTGTTCAGGCATCAGGATCGATGCGCTAGAGCAGTAGTGGAAGCATAGGAAGGGGAAGCCATCGGTGGCCCTTAAGGAAAGGGAAGTGCGCTACTTAGATTCGACGATGCCGTGGTTAAGCGTATAGTATGTGCACTGTCGTGTGTATGTTTTTTTGGCTTACATACGTCTTTTTCTTGTCGCATTCTTCTCACACATGTTTCATCACTTTGTCACGATTAGTTTTTAAAGCGCAGACCTTGTTTACTCTGCTGCGCAGATATTAAGGTGCGTGACGTGACAAATCGGCCGTCATGTATATGTGTGCCTTTGCCTTTCAATAAAAAAAATTTAGTTGAGAGTTCAGTGCCTGTGTCGTGTCGTCCTTTGGTCCTTGTCGTTAGTGCTGCTGTTCCAGCAAAATGAATCACTACCAACTGGCCCAAGTTTCTCTTATAGTCCAGCAAGGATTGCACTCCTACATGAGAGAAGCAGAGAAATCCCGATCAGGAGAGGTGTCAGACAAGGAAATAGTACGATCTCCCCGATGCTATTCACTGCATATTTAGAGGAAGTGTTTACACATTAGACTGGGAAGGGAATTCGAATAGACGGAGAGTATCTCGGCAATTTAAGATTTGCAGACGACATTATGCTCTTTAGATAGATAGATAGAGACTAACTACAAAACATGATTGATGACCTAAACTGGGAAAGTATTAAAATTGGACTAAAATTGAATAGGCAAAAGACCAAAGTTATGCTCAATAGCCTAGCTGAAGAATAGGAATTTAAAATTAACAGTGAACCCTTAGAATGTGTGAACGAATATGTATACCTGGGACAGTTACTAACAGGAACTCCTACCCATAAAAAAAATTCTCTATAGAATAAGGATGGGCTGGAGCGTATTCGGAAGGCATTACGAAATCGTGACTGGTAACTTGCCGCTCTCACTAAAGCGAAAAGTATTCAATCACTGTGTTCCCCGATGACTAACGTACGGTGCAGAAACGTGGAGGATAACGAAAAATCTAGAGATGAAACTAAGGAGCACGCAACTTGCAATGGAAAGAAAAATGATAGGTGTAACGCTAAGAGATAAAAAACGAGCGGAATGGATCAGGGAACAGACAGGAGTAGCTGATATTATTATGTCACTTAAAAGAAAGAAGTGGACCTGGGCAGGACATGTCATGAGGAGGAAAGATAACAGATGGACAGTAAGAGCGACGGAAGGGATACCAAGAGAGGGAAAACACAACAGAGGCAGGCAAAAGGTTAGATGGAATGATGAAATTAAAAAGTTTGCGAGCATAAAGTGGAACCAACTCTCTCATGATAAGGTGGATTCGAGATTGCTGGGAGAGGCCTTCGTCCTGCAGTGGACCTAAATAGGCTGATGATGAAGATGAGAACGAAGAAATTCACAAACCTCACAACTGATTTTTATTTATCAGATTCATTCATTGAATTCATAATCAACATATACCCACTGGTTTTGTAGAGCTTCAGTTCTCTGTCCACCCCCTTTTTTGATGGATTGCGATTTTTTCATCCTCCACCAGAAGGCATGCTTGAGGCCATTCGATACCGGGCCGGTGCACTGGAGATTCTGGACCAGCTGCGGCTTCCTCACGACAGCTGCTACTTGACGCTGCCCGATGCAGATGCTGCCTGGGAAGCCATCCACTCCATGAAGGTTTGAGACTCTTTGATGATCTGCATTCCAAAGATTTTCGCAATCTTAAGTGCCCCCACTATCCTCAGAGAAATAAAACTTGAGAAAAAACATTTATTTCGCAATACTGCAGGCCATGACAGGCCCAAGCAGGAAATTCCACCTACCTCCGATTTCTGCATTTGCCTGCCCTTTTCTTTAGAAGAAGGGCACGTAGTCAGTGCCAGACTTGTTCACTGATGGCCAGTCTCTGAGGTCGTGTCTCCTGAGTTCATGCCCGTGTCCCTCGGTATCTGCTATGGGTTCAAGTAGTGCTTAGGTTCAAGTGAAAGGGAGCGACTGATTACTACATACACGAAGTGGTGCGTTCATTGTGAGCACCCATTTTTCTTTGGACTGTTAGCAAAACGAAATGGTACTTTCAGGCTCACCTTGTTGAGGTATTACCGCGAAAAGGGGGTGCAATCATCTTAGCTTTTTTTTTTAATCTGAATGTGCCCCCCCCTCATTTGAGGATTACAGTCTAGCTTGCTAGAGTTGATGCTTGGGCTAGCTGGTTCATGCTGCGACGAAGGGAAAACAGTGTTGAATTTTGGACCACACACACAGGATAACAGACGACGACAGACGCTGACTTACAACTGATTTTTATTTTTCGATATGTGGGCACGTTTATAACTTGATAGTCAATAACACACATGACTACCATGATTGTGCTGTCACCTCTGTGTTCTCCAAACGAACACGTCACCACTTTCCATCGCAAGCAGGCGTACATCATCTGACGGATAAAAAATCAAGTTTTTTTTTGAGATAGGGTTAGAGAGGCCATGCTAACACATTTATCTTTAAGGGGGCACTGAAGCAATTTAAAAAAAAAAATTGAGGTTATGCAGTCAAACATGGATATGTCGAGGCCACATATATATAGAATTTTTGGCTATATCAAACTTGTAAATTATCCCCTTGAATATCCTTTGTAAAGGTATAGAAATTCACACGTTTATATAGAATGGTATTTTTACCCGCCATCAGATATATCGAACGCCGCGCGAGCTGGAAGGTGCGCTTCGGCACTCGCTTCGCCCCGCGACCTTCGCCACCTTCGCAGCGCTGCGCCTTCGCCGACACCTGAAACACTTGAAAAACATGAGGGCGAGAAGACTCGGACTGTACTCCTGTTGGGCACGTTCTTTAACTCGCGGAACGGCGTTTTTTTTCTTTATTTTTCTCTCTCTCTCTCTCTTATGCTTTCTCTGCATTACCGTCGGCTTTGAGAGCAGGAACGGAGGAGCCGGTGGCCTCCTCCTTTCGCCTTTTCTTTTTTTTTGTTGCTGTTTTGTGAGTTTTGCTCAGCCAACCACAGCTCGCGCCTTGCGTACATCACTGCTGCCCTCGCAGGTAGCCAGGGTAGCCACCGCATGGCGGAGTTCGCTTCCGTGAGTTGTCGCATACCACCGCATTCCTCTTTTGCGGGCTGCGCAAAGCTGCTGCGGAGTGCTTGAATTTTTTACTTTTCGTGTAGCAATGGCCAGCGTCAAGAAGCGCAAGAACCTTGACTTTGCGATGAAGTTGAAAGCCATACAGTGTGTTGAGGCAGGTGAAAAAAGTTCCGATGGTGGCAGATGACATCGGGATACCACGGAGCACTCTGAGCACCTTGTTGAAGAACAAGGCGGATATCAAGCCAAAGGTGGCGGAGCAGCGAACGTCGGGAGCCTGTCGTGTGCGCGCTCCTGCCCACGGGAAAGTAGAAAATGCCTGGTTCTCAGAAGTGCACGCGAAGGACATTTGTGTGGATGTCCCAGTGCCGATGGCTAAGGCCAAATGGTTTGCCACTGCACTCGGTGACGACAATTTCGCTGACAACACCGGGTAGCTTCACCGATTTAAGGAATGCTACAACATTGTTAGCAAAACCATTTCTGGCTAAAGTGAAGCCGTAAGCAGCCAGGACATCCAGCAGTGGATGACAAAGGAGTGGCCGGGAGTCTCAGCGAAGTTTTCACCCATGGAAATCTTCAACGCCGACAAGACCGGTCTATTTTGGCAAATGCTGCCGCGCAAGACTCGACGTCCAGGGTAGCACGTGTCACGGCAGCAAAATGAGTAAAGTCCGCGTGAGCGTTCTGCTGGCAGCCAACATGGATGGGTCTCGGAAGCTCCAGCCCTTTGTGATTGGGAAAGCGAGGGCACTGCGCTGAACGCCAAGCAGCTCCCCATCCACTACGCCTCGAACAAGAAGGCGTGCATGACGCGTCAGCTGTTCACAGAATGGCTGCAAGCGTGGGACGTCGAGCTGGGCAAGTAGGGGTGTCGCGCTTGCCTTCTTGTGGACAACTGCGTGGCCCACCACACCACCTGCGAGCTCAAAAACATCGAGCTCAAGTTTCTGCCGGCCAACACGACAGCGAAGCTGCAACTGCTCGACCAGGGCATCATCAAGTCCTTCAAGGTGGGCTACAGGAGGTGACTCCTTGATAGGCTGCTTGTCAACCTCCGCATGGGCACCGAGCGGAGGTTGACTAGCTTGGTGCCATTCAAATGATGAGGGCGCCTGGCGAGACGTGAAGACGGACACAGTGGCCAACTGCTTCCGGAAGGCAGGCTTCGTGACGGCAGAACTTGCGGAAACCGGTGAAGACTGCGATAAAGAGCACATAGACGACGCGTTTCGTGAGTTGTCGTCCCTCTTCCCGACTGCCGTTTGACCCGTAGTGTCTGCGGACAATTTCATGGAAGCGAACCACAATGTCCAGGCTGTTGCGAGCCTCGCTGACAAGTACATTGTTGCTACGGTCGCAGGGACCCGGAATGCCCAGGCTGACAGCTCAAGTGACGACGAAGATCGTCTGGACGAGGCGGCGGCTACACGCGTGTACTCCGCCGCTGAAGTTCCGGCAGTGTTCGGCTTGATTCTCCGTTGTTGCGGCGGCATGGAGGGAGCCGGGCTGTCGCACCTGGACAGCCTCGATAAGATTGAGGCCATCGTCTTCAACTTCACTTTGTAGACGAAGAAGCAGGCCAAGATAAGCAATTTTTTTTTTCATGCAAATAAAACATTCTCTTGCATCATGTGTGTTGTCATTCCTTAATGCGCCGATTGTAGGCGATCGTCCGCCATTGGTAAGGTCTCGGGGCCTTTATTTTTTATATCGAATTTTTCATGTATCGAACTAATTTGCTATCGCCTTTGAGTTCGATATATCCGTGCTTGACTGTACCATCGAAGAGGTCGTCAAAGTCATCAGTGAATTAGCCGCTAAACTTGATGCCTTCGCTGTTGACATCAGAGTTCAAGTTGGCAGGATTGAAGACTCAAACTCGGAAATTAAAGACGAAGTTGGAAAAATGCGTGAATCTGTCGAATTCATGAGTGCTGCCTTTGAAGAGCTTAAGAAAGATGTTTCGAACTTTCAGAGGGAGCTAACAGAGGTGAGGACTCAAAACAAGGAGATTGTGAAACAAAACCAAGAGATGTCTAGACAACTGGCTCACACGAGAAAGGAGATAATTGAACTTAAGCGGCGTGGAAGGAACATGAACGTGGAAATTGTATGGCTTCCACGTACTGCAGATGAAAATCCAAAGGCGACAGTGGGCAAAATGGCCACTTGTTTGGGAATCGAGCTGTCTGATGGAGACACTGATGTGGCGTGTCGTGTCCCATCTAGGGATAAAGATAAACCAAATGTCGTCATAAGATTTGCAACTAGGACATCATCATCATCAGCCTGTTTAGGTCCACTGCAGGACGAAGGCCTCTCCCAACGATTTCCACTCCACCCTATCCTGAGCGAGTTGGTTCCACTTTATGCCCGCAAACTTTTTAATTTCATCGCTCCATCTAACCTTTTGCCTGCCTCTGTTGCGTTTTCCCTCTCTTGGTATCCATTCCGTCGCTCTTACTGGCTTCGCTGCCTTCGCTAGGGCATCCCGCGATAAATTTTTGACTGCAGCTAAGGAAATAAAGCTAAATACAAGTCACCCCTCCCTAGAGCATAATGATCCAGTCTACGTCAATGAACATCTCTGCTCAGCATTTTGTTCAGGAAAGCTCGTGAGATGAAAGCAGAAAAAAAAAATGAAAGTTTGCATGGATATCTCAGGGCCAGATGAGGAGAGCCGAAAACTCGATGGTTGAACGCATTCTGTCTGAAAGTGACATTGCCAGAATTGCGTAGGTGCTCGTGTTGAGTCAACCTCTGTATTTATAAATATGCTTAATTCTTCATGTCTTAAAAAACAAAAGTGTAGTAAGTTCTCGATTTTCCATTGTAATGTGTGAAGTTTACGCAGGAATTTAAACAATCTGGTCACCTCTATAGCACGGCTAGATTCTGTTTTCAATATTATTGCTCTGAGTGAAACGTCGTTGAAGGCTGACGAAAGAGTGTGTATACAGAGTTTCAAGCTCTTGTCGCAACCTAAAGGTGAACATTTGACAGAGATCTGTCTGGTTGGGACGAAATTAAAGGTGAAAAAAAGGGGGAACACCAACCAAACTATAATCATCAAAAGTAAGCGAACTGCTACTGCAATGGGTGCGTCTGTGTCTGTCACAACAGCGAACCTCGTGATGGAAGCGGTGGAAGGAACAGCATTGCAGTCGGCCGACATCACTCCGAAGATATTTTTGTGGTATGTCGACGACTGCTTCTGCACTCTTTAAAACTTCTGCCGTAGACGCATTCACGGCCCACCTAAACTCGATAGAGCCGGCCATTCAGTTCACCGTGGAACGGGAAAAGAACAACTGCTTGCCGTCCCTTGATGTCCTTGTGACAAAGGTGGATGGCATGCTCCAGTTCTCGGTGTACCGAAAGCCGACTCACACCGGTCGCTATCTCGACGCTAGCTCGAACCACCCTTTCCACCATAAAGCGGCGGTGGTTTCGGCTCTGCTGACCCGCGCACGGAGGGTTTGTTCTTCGGAGAATAAGCGGATAGAAGAAGAACAGGTGGTCAGAAGCGACCTTCTAAAGAACGGCTACTCGAAAGCCAGACTAATCGCCGCCGACCCCTTCGAAAGGACACTGACCCGCCGCCTTCCAAGCCCATACGTGTGTGTATTCCCTATGCTCAGGGTACCAGCGAAGCGCCCGCACGTGTGCTGTCTGAGCAGGGAATAAGAGTAGCACACAAGCCAATTTCCACACTTAATTGGCCGTTTCTTTCCGCGCCCGAAGGACAGGCTGCCGAGGGAGAGAGCGCAAGGTGCGATTTACTCCATTCCCTGTTCAGATTGCGGCGCGTCGTACGTGGGAGAGACCAAGAACTTTCCAGAGAGGCTACGACAGCACAGGAACGATGTCCGCAAGCTCGATAGACAAAGGAGTGCATTAGCTGAACACAGCGAGGTGCACGACCACCGCATCGACTTTGACAGCTCCCGCGTCCTCGACTTGGAAACCAGTTTTCACAAGCGGCTTTTTGTGGAATCATGGCACATTCAGGCGACACCTGGTAACGTGAACCGGTCTGCAGGTGCAATGCCAAGTGTCTATTTTAGCGGACTCCGGCACCTGGTTCAACACTAGCATGACACCCCTCGGTCTGAAGAACCGGAAGAAGAGAAAGTGAGAAAGGAAGGAAGAAAAAAAAAGAAACAAGAAAAAGAAGGCCTTATAAGCACTGCTGCTGTCTGGTGCCCGCCAGTCACCCCTGAAGAAGGGCCCGAGTGGGACCCGAAACGTCGGGTTTTTTTGTCATCTTTAGGAGTAAATTTATTTTTGATGATTATAGTTTGGTTGGTGTTCATCTTATCGCAACCGTGTAACTCACGTGCGCGAGGAGGTGGAGTCGCCTTGTTTGTACTGGACAATACTGCGTGTGGTGTCTTGCTTGATGCGCCTGTTAGCAGCGCAGCTATAGAAATTCTGTTTATCAAAATTGAAAGAGGGCCAGTTATTGGTGTTGTGTACCGGTTGTTCGATGAAAACGTTCCTTAAGGAATTGGAGTCTGTGCTTATGAGAGTTTCTACCGTGGACTATAATAATATATTGTAGCTGTTGGGGACTGTAATATTGACCTGTCTTCCGATTTCTCGAATGACAACACGTTTCTCTCGAGCCAACACGTATGACTAACACGTCAAGTACTCCTATTGATCACGCCCTTTGTAACGTCAGTGTTCCGGTTGGCCAATCACTTGCCTATTTTTGTCACTCTCCATATTGAACCTCTGCATACTAAACTTTCTCGGCAAAAGGAAACTACGAAGATTGACTATAAGTTACTACGAGACAGAATAAGACAAATTTATCTTCGTGCTGTGTATGATGAGGATATAGAATACAGCAATTTTATATGTTCACCTAAAAATGCTGTGTCACTAAGCACCACCACAACCAGTTAGTTGCAAATACATCAAGCCACTTTGCCCTTGGATGACGTCTAGTATTCCGCAAATACTTAAACAGAAAGACTGCTGGTACCACAAGTGGAAGCAGCAGAGAACCAACGCCTATTACTTAAATCAGTTCAAATGCTATAGGAATACGTCAGTCTCTCTAATGAGGAAACGAAAAAAAGAAAAAAGAATACTATGCTAAGCTTATTGAAGAGGCTGAGGGAAACACCAAGGGAATATGGGAGATAGCAAAAGCCGCACTCGGTCTTGACTCGGACAAACGTGTCCTGCCTGATGATATATAGCTCAAGACACGGTGGACTGCTTCAAAGGGACTGACAACTGATTTTTAAGGACCCTGTTTTTTTATAAGGCAATGAAAAGCTCGCCCCCTGTACTGTTTTCACCTGCAGTGGTTACTTCCAAAAGTGCGTGGATATTTCGCACGCGCAATTTTTCGATCTGAGAAGCCTCTAAAAAAGGCAGAGTGTGCACTCTAGCAACATTTAAAAGTGATCGTGATGCCAATAATCCGCCTTACTTCCAGACATCGTTCTGCTTTCGCAGGAGTGAGCGTAGCCGTGATTAACTGCCTACATTTTGACCTTTTTGGCTACCCTTTGAAATAAATTACCGTGCGTTGAGTTGACATTGCTGGCCAGGCCGATCTTGTATTTGTAAGGTGTTCTTTTGCATGTCCGCGCCTATGTCAGAATGAGGGGGCTCCGGCACCGTTGTTCCGGCGATAGCCGAGCCGAGCCAGGTCAGCTAGATCAGAAACCACGTTTTCGCACGGGACGGCAGAAGCCCGCAGTAGCAACGCGCGCTACAAACAAAGGGTTATCTCCACATTGTAAGTGAGAAAAAGCTTATAATACCAAAAGTTTCGTGCGGCCCGATACTAATAAACAGATAAAATATTGCGTAAATTTGTTAAAGGTCACGTGACCGCACTCTAAGTCTAGTTCCTATGTTTCCCGCTTGAGTTACCAAACGTCGGTTTTCGCGACTTTGCATGAAGAAATAAAAACATAAACCCATGTTTGATGAAGAAAAGTGGCATCATTTGAGCCAATGCAACACACTATCTTTCCGCCAGTGGGGTCATCTAAATAGAAGTTTTGGGTGGTTGTCTGTCCCTTTAACAATTATTTTGCAGACGTCGGTCGTGCTTTGGTTTCCTGACAGTACAGATCACACGCGTCCCGAAAGACCAGTTTCTGATAGCTTTGCCATGTTTGAGATAGGTATGACCCACATCATGTCAATAGTAAAAAAAGCTACACGCCAATAAAGCGGCTGGGCTTGATACTGTTACAGTTAATAAAAACACGCCAGGCCAGTGTCAGCGCAAGCTGGAGGAGCGACCTTCTTAGTGGCCTTTGAAAATGCTTTGAGATCTGGCCAAGTGATCGGGCCATCAGGTATATCGAAGAGCAAGTCAGGTTTGTTTAGGAATTATGAAATTTCTAATTGAGACCAAAAGAATCTTATCTTAATTTTCATCCTTTATGCTTCGCGAAACCGCACATGAAAAAGTACTCTTTAGGTCAAAACAGCATTGGCCAATCCCCTGCATTGTGTATGTGCAAACTTATAGGAGGAAGAGGAGAAGTCAGGTTTCTGTTTTTTCTATCTGTTCCTTCGAATCAAAACGTGTTTATCAAATAGCTGGTTACCCCCTGGTGGGTAAGTGCCGTAGGTCTACAGGAGCATCGTCGTCGCCTGTCGTGTGATGCGTGGACAGAACTGCTTCACGAGGTAGTGCTTTGTAATAATGATGATAATAATAAAGTGCTCACGTGGTAAATTTGAAGATCATTTCATAATAGTGATGTTGATAATGCCTCTGTAATGGGTGCAGAGCTACGAAGCATGCACCACTGTGTTCTTTAAAATGATTCCTCGCAAGCGTTATCCACTTTCCTCGACACGCGTATTGCTATTTTGTCACGTAACATTGCATTTGTTAATGAGATTCCTTGGCAGGCTGTTTAGGTCGATGATTTTTCAAGCACAGGCTGTGGCCGACTGTGGGTTCGAATACTCCTCAGTCCTGATTATTTTTTTTTAAATTGGCGTGATAGTGGTTATGGACAACTACGGCCCATGTGATGTCACAACAGCTGTAAAAATAGCATAGATATATTATTGGCAGACCATTTGCTGTATACATGTTTCATCACTCACAGGGTTGTGCTTATACCCAAATTAAGTTGGTCAAAGTTGTCCCTGTGTATAAAGATGGAGACCGTTCAAATGCCTCAAGTTACAGACTGATATCTGTGCTAAGTGTAGTTAACACAATGTTCGAAAAAATATTATCAGCGCAGATAACAACACTTGCATCCAAGCATAACATAATTTGCACAAATCAGCATGGTTTCCGAGCAGACAGATCTACATCTACTGCAGTTTTGGTATTAACCGAACAACAAAGCCCTGAACAACAATAAGACTGCCGTCATAGTTTTCCTAGACATAAGGAAAGCTTTCGATTCCGTCAACCACAACATTATGTTAGGTAAGCTTTATGACTATGGCTTCCGAGGCAAAATTCACCAACTTCTTACATCCTACCTCTCCAACCGACAACAATGAGTAGTGATGGATGGTGTCGTTTCCTCCACTCAATGGGGTACCTCAAGGCTCAGTTATTGGACCCACTCTTCTCCTTCCTGCCATGTTCAGAAGCCTTAATGTACAGAGATGATACGGCACTAATCCTTGTCGGCGACAGCCTTAGTGATATCAAAGGTAAAATTAATGAAGAATTAGGTTACATTTATGGTTTAAACGAAACAACATAAACATCAACACAGGTAAAACTAAATATATGGTCTTTTACTCTAGGAAGAAATAGCTTGATTTTGCAGGGTTCAGCTTGTTTCTAGATAATGCCCTGCTACAGCGAGTAGCCTCGTTTAATATTGAAAGTATGCAAAGTATATACATTTACATTCGCATTTTGATAGAACAATCAGAGGTCCCAAAGTAAGAACTGTCGGGGGGACCTCCTAACAAAAAGTGAACAGAGGAACAGTACATCGTTAAGCAAACAGTGGTGAAAAAGCAGCAAAATATAGAAAAACTGTGCAAACAAAGTAGGGAAACCTGATGTGAACTGGAAATCGTACATAGAAAAGACATGCTCCAAGCTAGCATATGGCTGTCGCACGTTATTAAAAAGCCCGCAAATATTTTGATTCAACGCATTTTGCATTTGTGCACAGCCACTTGAGCATCATGGGGCAGTACATATATTAGACCCATTTGAAATCTATTAGCAAAAGAGGGCAGTTAGGATCCTCAAACAGGACAGATAGCGGAAAACATTTGTTTCAACCGATGTGTGTTCTTCCGCTGGACTCTCAGTGTTGCTGATATAGTGCACAGAATAATAAAGCATAATGTAATAACCCATTAAGCACCCGCGCTACTCGCACGCAGTGCATGAGCTACATCATACAACTGCTTCAATTTGCCGGTTGTCAGAAATGCCTACAGTCGAAGGCTCGTAGAATTTCACGGCACTCAAATGCCATACCAACCGACATGAAAGAGTTGAATAATTTTTTCTGTGGCCTTGAAGCGCTTCATGTTCAACTCTTGTCTTACAATTGTGTTAGTGGGTATTTCGTCTGTTGTTGTTTTCTGTGTAATTGAACCTTATGTTTTTAAATATCTGTATCCAACCCTGTTCCCTTTTGTCACTGTTGTAACCGCTTGCACAATAATGTAGGCATGTCACACAATTGGTCCAGTAACTAGCCGGTTAGGCTATGGGACCAAACAAATGATTGCGAAGTTTTTTGTTACGTGGATTTTGAAGTTTAATAATAAAAAAAAGGTCACGCCCTTTGGCTTATGTAACGCCCCAGCCACTTTCGAGCGAATGATGGACTCTCTTTTTCAGGAGTTCAAGTGGTCTGCATGTTTATGTTCTTTAGAGGACATCATCGTGTTTTCAGCAACATTTAAAACTCATCTAAACGCCTATCAGCGATCCTTGAGGTGTTTCATCTGGCCGGACTTCAACTGAATTCGTCCGTTACGGCCGCCACCGCATTACGATCCTTGGGCATATTGTGGACGCTGCCGGCGTACAGCCCGACCCTGAGAAGATTCGAGCCATGAGAGACTTCCCTTTGCCGAAATCTGCCAACGATGTTCGCAGCTTTGTGGGGCTCTGTTCCTGTTTTCGTAGATTTGTTAAAATCTTCACCGTGTTTGCTAGACCGCTGACAGATCTTAAACAAGACGTGCGTTTTGACTGGGGTCCCCGGCAAGCTACCACTTTCTGCGAACTCACTACCCTACTCACCACGCCCCAAATTTTGGCCCACTACAACCATTCAGCTCCAACCGAAATCCGCACTGATGCCAGTGGTTACGGAATAGGCACTGTGCTTGCTCAACGGCAGTGTGGTTGCTTATGCCACCAGGCTGCTGGTCACCTCGGAGCGAAATTATTCTGTTATGGTATTTGTTGTGCGGGACGCGAGCGCGGCTGGAAATCAGCAGACAGAAACGAGTGATGTGTCCCTGAAGAACAAACAAAACAAACTCAACTTTATTTTCGTGATCGTCCAGCCTCAACGGCTCGGTTGCGCATACTCGCCCCACTTCCCTTTCTCGCACACAACACGATAAGATTTTTACGGACAGTCAGATGGGAAAGGGTGCCTGGCTGCTGTTGTGGGACCGTGAGGCCACCACATCTTGCTCTCGTGTGGGGAGTTGCAAAATTTCGCCCTTATCTCTTTGGCAGACCATTTACGGTTGCATCCGACCACCGTGCCATATGTTGGCTGGCCTCTCTGAAAGATCCCAAGGGTCGTCTCGCTCGCTGGGCGGTCCGCGTACAGGAGTATACCTACATGGTGCTCTACAAGTCTGGAAAACTGCACCAAGATGCGGATTGCTTGTCTCGTTACCCAGTGGCCGACACTGACTCCACAGCTATTGTATCCATCGCCAGCATATTTTAGTTCTCTCAGCTCCACAACATTAGCGATGAACAACGCCGGGACCCATACTTAAGGTCCCTGAAATTCAAAAGGACAGAAAATTGAGCGAGTTGGTAACAGTCCATAATCAAAAGAAGAGGCGTGCAGGACACGGACACAAGGAGAGCAGTGAACAACACGAACGCCGACTAACAACTGATGCACAGCACAGAGGCGAAAAAGAAAGAAGACACACAGCTTATCTGCGCATGCTCGGAATGGTAGCGCCACCTGTCAATCGGTTACACGTGCCGGTCTTCGCGATAGACAACTCCTAAGGCTTTCTATCTCCTCTCTGTTTAAGCTAATCGACGGCTGACTCACGCATGCACTTCCACTAATATTGATATGCCAGGCCTCAACCAATAAACGCGTATCTTCGTTCTTATGCCTGTACAGGAACTCGGTTTTGTCTAACTCGGGCTTGCAGCTACAGACCTGGCAGTGCAAGGATAGATTGGAGGGTGTCCCACCTGATAGCGACCTTCTGTGTTCAATTAATCTTTGATTAATACAACGCGCAGTTTGCCCTACATAAATCCACGCAGTTTCACACAGGCTTAAGAAAGTGGGAAGTAAATATGGGGTTAATGTTGTGTTTACGGCTCCCAATAAATTAGGAAGGGTTTGTGCTGCAGTGCATAGAAGAAATGAGCAGATGGAAGGTAAGAAGCGAACGGATATCTGTCCGGTTAAGCACCTAGCCAAGAACAATTTCAGCGACTGTCGCATGGGTGTAGTTTATAAGATTCCTTTTAGCTGCGGACGTTTTTATGTAGGGCAAACTGCGCGTTGTATTAATCAAAGATTAATTGAACACAGAAGGTCGCTATCAGGTGGGACACCCTCCAATCTATCCTTGCACTGCCAGGTCTGTAGCTGCAAGCCCGAGTTAGACAAAACCGAGATCCTGTACAGGCATAAGAACGAAGATACGCGTTTATTGGTTGAGGCCTGGCATATCAATATTAGTGGAAGTGCATGCGTGAGTCAGCCGTCGATTAGCTTAAACAGAGAGGAGATAGAAAGCCTTAGGAGTTGTCTATCGCGAAGACCGGCACGTGTAACCGATTGACAGGTGGCGCTACCATTCCGAGCATGCGCAGATAAGCTGTGTGTCTTCTTTCTTTTTCGCCTCTGTGCTGTGCATCAGTTGTTAGTCGGCGTTCGTGTTGTTCACTGCTCTCCTTGTGTCCGTCCCTGAAATGCTTTTTGACATTGCATCACTGATTAGGCAATAAACACAATTGTGAAATCATTCACGCCATAAATAAAGCAAAGCACCATGCGCTAAGGCAGCTGTGAGCTTATTTCTGTCGCCTTCCTCCTTACCACTGCTGTTCCTCCTCAACTCGATCAGCTGGGGAGTGCGCGCTAGCGACGACTGCGCCTCCCGCGTCAGCCGCCCGACCGAGCCCTCCGCAGCGACATAGCGCCCCGATATCTTTACTGAGGTTGCCGGCCTCGGCAGTGCTAGCCTCTGCGATAGAGCGCCGGCGACTCGTGTATACGCCGCCAGATGCCACAACGATACCACTGGCTGAAACGAAGGAGCATGTTGTAGGAGCACGTTGTTCGCGGTTAGGTTGGGAAAATTACGTGCACGTCACTTGTTATGGGCCATTCAGTGGCCTCCCATCCATCGTTCGATATGCGGGGCGTTTGAAAACGCATTTCGGCGAGCCGCTGTGATCTTTTTGCGATGCGCGTGCTCAAAACCTTATTGTAAATTACACACTTTACGCGGAGCACTGAAAATCTGTCCTCTAATGATCCTAATGACTCGCTCTACCGGATCACCATGTTTGCACAAAATTGTCGAAACCGTTTCAGGGTCCCTTAAGTGACTTGATCCATCGGCTTCAGTCCTCACCAAGTGACACCTCAGCACGCATGTTCACTCGGCAGAATGGACCTTATACCGACGAAATATGGACTCTACCGGACCCAAGCTCCTTCTTGTCATTCCAGCACACCTGCGCACCGCAATTATCTGTAAACTTCTTGATGCCCTAACGGCTGGCCACCTAGGTGTTGCCCGCACCTACGATCCAGTACGCAACCGCTTCTATTGGCCTGGTCTAATGCGCTCTGTGCGGTGTTATGTCAATGCCTGTGAAGTCTGCCAACGTCGCAAGAAACCATCAAGGCTCCCTGCAGGGTACCTTCAGCCCATCGACGTCCCTCCAAAGCCCTTTTTCCGTGTGGGCCTCGATCTCCTAGGTCTGACATCTGCTGCAGGAAACAAGTGGATTGCCGTCGCTACTGACTGTGCGATGTGGTACGCAATCACACAACCACTGCCAACCGGCTGTGCGACAGTTGTGGCTGACTTTCTACTTTATGACGTTATTTTAGTCCACGGTGCTCCACGTCAGTTGCTGATCGACCGCAGCCGTACCTTCCTTTCTCAAGTAATCGACGATATCTTGCGCTCCTGCTCTACACAGCACAAACTCACGACTTCGTACCCCCCCAAACAAACAGCCTGATGGAGCGCTTGAACAGGACCCTGGCCGACATGCTTTCAAAGTACGTGTCGGATGACTACCTTGGTTGGGACGTTGCACTGCCATACGTCACCTCTGCACATAATTCGTCTCGCCACGACACTGCAGGATACTCCCCGTTCTATCTCTTGTTCGGCCGTGAAACAACTTTGCCGTTGGACATGTCCCTCCGTCTGTGACTCGTTTGCCCAGGCTGATCATGCCCGTCAGCTTGCCCATCGCAGACTGATGACGTCTCAAGAGACCCAGAAGCGACATTACGACCAGTGGCATCGCGACGAACGTTTTCCTACGAATTTGCTCGTTCCCCTTTGGTCCCCAACACCACGTCCCGGGCTTTCTGAGAAGCTGCTATCTCGATACTCAGGCCTCTACCATGTTCTTTGACAAGTGACAGAGGTAATTTATTTATGAAATTGCACCTGAGAGTCTTCAGGTCTGCTACCACGTGATGTTGTCCATGTCCGAATTCAAACGTTACCACCCGCCTTTGGTCTCCATAGATGCACCGGGTTGGTGCTGGTTATGTTACGTGATTCTTGGGGACGCTGACCTGCAGTGGGATGTGCGGTTGCAGAGAT
The DNA here is from genome assembly GCA_013339685.2 of Hyalomma asiaticum. Classification (NCBI taxonomy): domain Eukaryota; kingdom Metazoa; phylum Arthropoda; class Arachnida; order Ixodida; family Ixodidae; genus Hyalomma; species Hyalomma asiaticum. The sequence continues at coordinate 7,835,964 of CM023488.1, forward strand.
CTGAAAGACACTCAAGAAAGACGACGTAAATACAAGTGCTGTAAATAATTTCACCGTTTGTTCTGTCCCGTTCCAATATAATGGAATGGCACAGAGGCTGACACCGTGTCACGGATCTCGGGAGTGTAAGGAGAGCGTGGGAGGAGAGACACGTTTGACGACGATGGCGTTGTTAGCATGGCAAACAGAAATTTATCTCCAACACAGCAAACCCAAAAGTGAACCAAATATATACAAACAGGGCAACTAATGGCATGAACTAACAAGTACTAAAAGCTTTCTTTGGTATGACACTGCATAGGTTCTCAGTTTGACGCAGCTCTTAGTCCTGCGTCAAGCCACACTGACTTTGCCTATACTGACGCGATTAGGGCGTCTAGATTGGGGAAGGTGTGAATACCGGTGGCGCTTGCCTACGGGCACGCCCTCCTCGCACCAATGTGACCATGGGAAATGTGCCGCTGCCACTTCCTGCAGGGTAGCTGCGGCCACGCCAGTAGCACCGGTCTCGCCAACGCTACCACCGCTGTGAGCTGGTCTCATTGCCAGTTTTGGACCGTTTTACGGCGAGATGTGCCTGGTTGCGACACAGGGCACATAAAGACACCAGAAAAAGCTTCTCTCTTCCGTGCTTGCAAGTTTGTTCCGAGGGTCGTGGGATCGAATCCAGGCTGCAGCAGCGGCATTTCGATAGAGGCAAAATGTTGACGCCCATGTCAGTACAGGTTAAAAAAACCCCAGGTGGTTGAAATGGCCCTCTACTTCGGCGTCTCCCATATTCATAGCATGGTTTCGGGACGTAAAACGCCAGAAATCAATCAATCATGAAGCCAAATGGGCTACGGCAATCCCAAAGGCTGACAAGTTGTTGCAGGAGAACTTGGCAGTTTGTTGTAGTGGTTGCTCATTCAGAGGAAATATATAATGGAGACCACAGTAGCTGCTTTCATAGCTGACAGAAGATGGAGGGAGAGGGTGTAACGAGCAAGGGTGTGTATAGAGAGAGGGAACAACTCTCTTAGAAACGAGAGACGCTTGTGTTTAGGTTCGAATTATACCGAAGACAAAATTGTCATCGGTGCATGGGTGCAATGATGACGAAGCCATTTACGCTTTAGACAAAGTGTATTTAGAGGTAAAATGATTTAACAATTAAGTAAAGTAGAAAGAACAAAAACACACAAAAGAAATACAGTACGTTAGAAGCACACTAAAGGTTATATGGGCAGAGTCATAAAAAGGGAAAAAGTTCACCGGCGGGCAATTCGGTGATCAGTTGTTGCAGCAGGGGCCTGCAGGAAGGGAACTGTCGAAGTGGAGGCAGCGCTGAGGGTGCGATGTCCGACGCCGCGGTCAGGAACGCTGCTCCCTGTTGAGGCCGTTGACCCGGAGCGCGTTCGGCGTCTGTGCTGCTAACTCGGCCGGTGCCTAGCGCTCGATGAAGTGGCGGCCGGGATTGCCTAGCGGGAATGTCCTGGCGACGTTCCACCCACGCCAGGCCTGAAGTGAGAGGTGGTACTGCACCAGGTGGGAGCCTGCAGGGATCTCGAGTCCGCAACCCGACGGATCTCACTTCCACGCCCTGGTTCCTCGATGTCCCAGCCACGTCTGCCTGGCTCTGCTCCGGAAGCCTCGGCAGTACCTTCTCTTCGTCGTGTCGCCTCCTCATTGGCCAAACGGTTTCGCGCCACCACGCACAATGACGCACTGCCTCGTCGTCTTCTATGTTGATGGGATCGGTGGCGCGCACATCAAACACATTACACTTTGCCCCCCCGCACGGCCACTTCACTCCATCACACATGCCCCCCCTTCGGGAAAAAGTTTTTTTTTTCAAAAAAGAAACTTTCTAGTTCTTAGACGCAGTCACCGATTGTCCGCCAAAAACACTGCACCGCACCAGTCAGTGAGTACAACCCATGTGATGAATGTTCTCCGCCAAGGTTGACACCCTCACAAACAAAACAACACACAAGAAAACCACGCAGTCAACAATTTCACTATCGGTTTTCCTTAGGTGAAAAAATCGTGTTATCAAGAAAACATGCTTAAGTGCTAAAGTTCACTAAATCAGACTAATGAAACCTTTTGTATCAAAAGAATATTTACAACTAAATGTCTTGCAAGATCGAAAGGGAAGAATATTCCATTTTCATCGTAAAAGCCCAAGAATAGCGACCAGATGACTGTAAAGGGAGCTAAGTAATTGCGTCCCACACCATACGAACATTCCTTTTCATCTGCTTAACAGAGGATGCCGCTAGGAACGCTTGGAAGTGTTGCAAGTCAATTGCCTGCCTGTAAAAGAAAGCGAAAACAACCGGGCTCGTAGCCGATGTTAGAGCCTTCACCAAGTAATGACTGCATTGAAAATGGAGCCAAGGCTGCCATGGGCACCCAAAGAGATGCCTTCGCATGACCCTTTCAAGCATGGCAATTCCCTGTCGAAGCCAATCACCTGAACATGCACCATGCTTAGCCGAAAAGGCTTTTGCGTCGAGTGGTGTGACAGAAGACGCGTTCACTTCCGTGATATTTCGCAAGGAGCCCTGCTCTTGCAAACTAACACCGTCCTCTGGCTCACCGACAAACCTAACCATGCGTTCCTTATAATTGGCATCACCAATGAGGAACCCCTTCCAGTCGACACCATTAGCAGCTGGCTCTTCCTTCGGCTCCTCTCTGCGCTCCAGTAGTAGTGCTCTGGCACTTTCTTTCATTTCTCTCTGACAAACCCTATCTGTACTGACTTTACACGGTGTGGCTCCTTTTATGTGAGGGCCGTCCGCATGGTCTTCCACCATGCCTGTTCCGCATGTGACCGAAGCCGCCGACACACATACACTAGCAGCACTTAAAAACTGCAAGTTCCTCGTGCGGCAGTCACTGTTTAGAGGCACTTCTACCTCTTCGTTAACTCTACTTGGCCTCCCACAGGATCCAAATCCCTTCTCCATGGAACGTTCATCCCACTTTTCCGCTGTTGGCCTCACGGAACTCATCAATGTTCCTTTCCCCATCGAGGTTGCCCGCCTCTGTAACACACAGGGCGCCATCACTGTCTTCACCACCATCTGTAGTTAACGTCACATTCTTTTGTGACCCATCTAGTTGGTCCTCAGCGACCGTGCCCATGTCCCAGGGTGCCGCATCCAGCAGTCCACACGAATAATTTGTGATAATCACAATAGAGTCAGCTAGAACACGCTCTGCATTGTCACTCACATTAACAGCCGATGCTCTTCCATCAGAGCCACCTTGAGGAACTCTCTCCTCGTTATTATCTGTACTTGGCCTCGCAGAGGCCCCAAAGTACAAATCATCACGGGTGGAATTTTCCTGTTCCACGCCAGCGAAGCTATCTTCTGCTTCACCGAGTAGTACACCCGAACCTTTGCGAGACGCTCCTCTCACTTCTGTGTTATTCTCTGGCTGAGCTCCTGGCTCCCGAGAATGCTCATGGTGAAATCCACTGCCACCTCCAATGAGCGAGTTTGATATTTTACCGAAGAAAGTACTGCCTGCACAGCACCTTTCCACCACCTGCTCATTGCAGCTTATGCTGTTCTTAGCATCACGGTTCTCTTTGTCAAGCCGAGCCCTTTCAACTTTTGCCAGTTTAAGTCGGAGTAGAAGCGTTTGCTGTTTTAATTGCTCAAGTTTTATCCAACTCCTCCTCCTCTTTCCTTGCTTCGAGTTCGGCAGCCCTATCCTCCCGTGCCTCACGTTCTTCCAAGCCCTCATCTCCTTCTAGGCCTATACGCAATGCCAGTGCCGTGAAATCCGCCGTGCTCATTTTTGACCTCTATTTTCTAACCAACGGTTACCAATGTATTAGCAGCAAATAAATGCAACCAATCATGCAATAAACGGCTTCATCCTGTTGCGGACGCCAATGTAACGAGCAAGCGGGTGGAGAGAGAGGGAACTATCTCAGAAACGAGACGCTCGTTTTTCGGTTCGAATTTTACCGATGACAAAACTGTCATCGGCGCAATAAGTACGAAGCCGTTTACGCTTTAGCCAAACAATGTATTTAGAGGTAAAATCATCCAACGATTAAGTAAAGTAGAAAAAACGAAAACATGCAAAACGGAATACAGTATGTTAGAAGCACACTAAACGTTGCATGGGCAGAGTCAAAACGGGAAAAGTTCACCGGCGGGCAAGTTGATGATCCATCGCTGCGGCAGGGTCGATGCAGAAAGGGACAGTCGAAGAAGCGCTGAGGGTGCGATGTCCGACGCCGTGGTCAGGAACGCCTGTTGAGGCCGTTGACCCGGAGCGTGTTCGGCGTCTGTGCTGCTAACTCGGCTGGTGGCTTGCGCTCGCTGAGGTGGCAGCCGGGATTGCCTAGCGGGAACGTCCTGGCGACGTTCCACCCACGCCAGGCCTGAAGTGAGAGGTGGTACTGCACCAGGTGGGAGCCTGCGGGGATCTCGAGTCCGCAACCCGACGGATCTCTGCTCCCGCGCCCTGGTTCCTTGATGTCCCAGCCACGTCTGCCTGGCTCTGCTCCGGAAGCCTCGGCAGTACCTTCTCTTCGTCGTGTCGCCTCCTCATTGGCCAAACGGTTTCACGCCACCACGTGCAGTGACACACTGCCTCGTCGTCATCTTCTTTGATGGCGTGCACTTCAAACACCTTGCACTTTGCCCCGCACGGCAACTTCACTTCATCACAGAAGGCAAGAGGGATAAGGACAGGGAGAGCGACATATATTATTTGTAGAAAATATGCACGCAAAGGTCTCGAAGATCGTTTTATATGCAGCCACCTCAGGCATTGTCGCCCGAGCGAACACTGAAACCTTGCGTATTATAGACCAATTTCCCCGTCAGCTTTCCTTTTTTTCCTCCCCACTTGTGAATAAACGATGTTACGGCCATATTTATTGTTTCACTGTTTGCAGTCATAGTAAATTGCTTGTATCAGTTCGAAATGACATGCGACGTCGTGAAACAAAACGAACGGCTGTGTGCCCACTGTCAAGAACTGCCGAAATGGTGGGTTTTGAGGTATGCGCCGTTTCTGCACGATATAAAATTAGTATTTAATTAGAAGGCAAGATGGTGTACGCTTATACAGGACAAGTAAATGCCGTACCTGAGCCACACAAGTGTCACAGATACCGAATAAAAAGTAGAAAAGTGAATATTAAAGGAACCCTAAAACGGTTTTGACGATTTTGTGCAAACATGGTGATCCAGTAGAGCGAGTAATTAGGATAATTAGAGGACAGATTTCAGCACTCTGCGTAAAGTGTGTAATTTACGATAAGGTTTTGAGCACGCGCATCGCAAAAGATCACAGTGGCCCGTCAAAAAGCGTTTTCAAACGCCCCCGCCATCGAACGAAAGATCATGCCATCGAATGTAGGAGCAGGGGAAGGCGCTGATTGGCCTACAACCAGTGACGTGCACGTAATTTTCCCAACCTAACTGCGAACAACGTGCTCCTTCATTTCAGCCAGTGGTATCGTCGCGGCATCTGGCGGCATATGTACACGAGTGGCCGGTGCTCTATCGCAGAGGCTAGCACTGCCGAGGCCGGCGACCTCAGTAAAGATATCGGGGCGCTATGTCGCTGCGGAGGGCTCGGTAGGGTGGCTGACGCGGGAGGTGCTGTCATCGCTAGCGCGCACTCCCCCGGCTGATTTAGTTGAGGAGGAACAGCAGTAGTAAGGAGGAAGGCGACAGAAATAAGGCTGCCTTAGTGCATGGTGCTTCGCTTTATTTATGGTGTGAATGATTTCACAATTGTGTTGCCTAATCAGTGACGCAATGTCAAAATAAAGTGTCGTGGACCCTTTAAATATACGTCCAAATATAGAAAACACTGCCAAGAGCATATTTACGGCTCTAGGAAGGGTGAGTGGGAGATTTACGATAAAATTTAACATTGGAACCCCCACCCCCAAAACAAGCCACCTTTTAGTAAATAATTACGACAACACTGGCGAGGACATGATCAAAACGAGAGCATCATTAAGTGGACGGACTTAACAACTGACACGTGTACAACATTTTTCAGCTGAATGTTTTCCCAAGAAAGCTACATTTAAGCTGGTTCGAGAGGTACTACGCTGTAGGAAGTCTTAGTGAGAGGCTTCATCAAATGCACATATGCAGTTTTCCTGAGTATGTGCACCACATATTGCTGATTGGCAAATGAGTTCTGCGGAAACCCGCAAGGTGGAGTAACGTTTATGAAAGGAAAAATTGGCATCCACCCGTTTTTGTAGCACAGGGCTACCAAGGAAATCCATACGGATTTCTCAGAAAATGAAAGCGTCCTAGTTGCCAAAAAATTCGTCCTGACCAGGACGCCTGGCCAGGACGAATTTTTTGGCGACTAGGAAGCTTTCATTTTCTGAGAAATCCGTATGGATTTCCTTGGTAGCCCTGTGCTACAAAAACGGGTGGATGCCAATTTTCCCTTTCATATCGCTGATTCCATCTAGTGCAAGTGCTTCAATGGACATCACCGAAGAACAAACTGTACAGTCAGACTGAGCTGTACGTTGATACAATCGCTAAGGAAAAAAAAGAACAGCAAAACACACACACCCACATATATTTACGGTTCTAAACAGGAAGTAGCTCTTAGTGTGCGAGGAGCGCTTCGCAGTGCGTCGTCTGCACCATTCCCCGCGCTCATGCCTACAGTGCCCCTTGTGGCATCGGTGCGCTTTGGGGTTTGCGCCGCCGTTGCTCACACCTCTCCATTCTAGCCACCCTAACGCGATCAACACACGGAACGCTCTTACTCGGGTCGGCACTGTCCCTGTCACCGCAAAGTCCGATGGCGGTCTGGAATCTTTTTGGACGTCTCCACTTCGTTGCTGTCCTCCTTCACGGCGGCTGGAGGAGACCGCCTGCTTCCGTAGCCGTTGCCCGGTCTCAGTTGCTGATGTGTCACGTCCTTCGAGATTTAGGCCTAGGCCTAACTACGAGCTCAGTCCCCTACTAGAAGTGGTGACGTGTCGTACCGGTGATTTGCTGCTGGCGACTTTTGAAGGGAGAGTGGAGTCTGGTGTGTCCGGGACTGTTAGCTGCAGCACCTCCAAGAAGCCTCGCCCGGTCTTCTGAGATCCACACCAAGGAGTGCCAGCGTCACGGGCTCCCAAACCGAACACCCGCTGGTCCCGTCGACAGAGCTGCTGATGCGTCCTTCTTCGGCCTTCGCCACCCAGACAACTGCTAGCTCAGCGTTGACCATTTTCTGATCGCAGCCGTCCACCAACCACAAACATGGCCGTGTCACTGGCGCGTCTCCATTATTTCGCACGCCATCTCTCGTTTCCGCCATGTGGCGTGTGCTTTGGGCCCCGTTACTCGTGACACACCGTTGAAGGTGAACGTTCTGAAACCATGACAATGGCCATTCTTATGGGTATTCACATGTAATGAACACCATCAGTTTGTCGTGTTTAAGTTTACCAGCACTCGTGTACATATCTTCTGAATTCTGCCATGACGCTCTATGTGCCATACGCACACATGCCCAGAATAGCCCTCATTTATATACATCTTAGTTCCCTTAAGTTTTCGAGCGTTGTTCAAGGTAGCAGCCTTCGTCCTGAAATTTTATGATTATTGGCCGAGCTTTACCCTTTTTTCTGCTGCAAGCCTGTGGCGACGCTGTGTGTCGTCACACTTAACACTGAATCTAACCGATACAATTTGCATTACAGACTCAAGCAGATCATCGGCCATCTTGGAAGGCTTCTCATGCAGGCCATGAATTACCAGGCTTTTACGCAGTCTATTTTCCAACTCTAACGATCAAGCCTGCGTAGGGGAGAGTCGGGAGGTTTGGGACAGTTGGAGGAATGGGACAACTCGTGTATCTCTCCTACAGTTATTTCTGGGACACTCGCGAAATACTCCCTAGATGGCGCTAGCATACCGACAGCCTGGCTGTAATGGTGGGCATCTCCGGCGCGTGCAGCTTTCTGTGACAGGAAATCGTCTTTTTCACGTGCCAAAAGTAAGTTTCTGCTATCTGAGTATCTGCTATCTGAGACTGAAACTGCTTTTTAGTCGCTAGTACCAATTTGTCTCCCAAAACACGATCGTCGTACTTTTTGCACGAACAACTCTAGGCCTAACGCTCGAACTTTTGCCGTTGAACGTTGTTTACCTTAAGCAATGTACCTAGGGAGGAGTGGGACAGCTGAGGTGCGGGTGGAACGGGACTTTGTCCCAGTCCTCCCCACAGTGATGTTCCTGCTGTGAGCAGTAATGAAGCTTCAAGGTTGAGCCGAATTAGCCCAGCAAGCAGTTATTTTTATTTATTTCACATGATAAGTTTTTAAATATTCAGTGCCATGAAGATCAGATTAGATAACACATAGGCAGACTACATACAATTCACATTAACAAGGCCTGTACTAAGAGGACGTTATAAATATTGATATTGCTCCGTTACAAAGCTTTAGTTACCTTCTGTTGTCGAGTGGCATGGGATAAGCGCGAACAGTCAGCTACAGCAGGAGTGCTGTGAACTGCGTTCAGTAAATTAGGTGAGACAAAGTTGAGCGTGGGTCGCGCGCGTGAATATTTGCATTTGCAAGTTATTGCTCGTTTCAATTTTCAGGAAGATGCCAAGGGTGTACAAAAGAAAACATCCCGATAGGGCTCAAGCATCGAACAGTTTGACGCTTCATGCTGTGAGATTGGTGTGCGACCAAAAGAAAAGTATAAGGGAAGTAGCAGAAGCTCTGAAGATATCGAAATCAGCGCTTGGCCGAGCAGTCAAGAAGTACAAGGATAGTGGTGACAAAGATAACATCTTGTTCAAGTCCAATTTGGTTTGCGGAATGATTTTCACCGCAGAAGATGAAGTGCTCTTGAAGGAATATCTGCTGAAGGCTAGCAAAATGCATTACGGACTTACGAGGATGCAGGTTCGCTCACTAGCGTACCAATATGCAAAAGCCTTAAACCGGAAGTGCCCAGCGTCGTGGGAAGCCAACAGTTTAGCTGGAAGAGACTGGCTTATGGGTTTTATGGACCGCCATCCTGAGCTGTACCTTCGATCGCCAGAAGCGACTAGTCTCGTTAGGGTAACAAGCTTGAACAAGCACAATGTCGATGCCTTTCTTTCAAACCTGAAGAGCGTCTACGACCGATACCAGCTTACTCCAGACCGCATCTGCAATTGTGATGAAACGGGCTTCACAACTGCACACAATCCACCAAAGGTAGTAGCAGCACGTGGAGAGAAGCAAATTGGTCAGGTCACATCAGCAGATCGTGGCGAATTAGTGACCGTTTTGTGCACTGTCAATGCGATAGGAAACGCTCTACTGCCGGTGTTAATTTTTCCTCGGGTGAGATTCAAAGATTTTTTTCTGAAAGGTGCCCCAGCCGGAAGTCTTGGTTTGGCAAACAGGTCAGGATGGATGTCCAGTGAATTGTTTTTACTGGCTTTAGAACACATTGTAAGACACACAACGTGCTCGACGGAAGAACCCATTCTTTTAATTCTTGACAATCATGAAAGCCACGTCAGCACCATTAACAAGGCCAAACAGAGTGGCGTCATCTTGCTCACCTTTCCTCCACACTGTAGCCACCGCCTGCAGCCACTTGATGTATCCGTATACGGACCATTTAAATCGCGGTACAACGCTGCTTGCAACGATTGGCTCACAAACAACCCAGGGAAGGCCATCTCCATCTACAACATTGCAGAACTTGTGGGATCCGCCTACGTACTAACGGTGACACAAAAGAACATAATCTCAGGCTTTCAAAAAACGGGCATTTGGCCTTTCAATAGCGAGCCTTTCACTGTGGATGACTACATGATGTCGTCAGTCACTGACAGACCCGTAGCTTCCCCTTGCGGAGAGGTGTCCCGGCAAACAGCCACCATTGTCAGTGAAACGAGCAGCGCAAGCCTTCTGGAAAATGTTTCAAACGCCGAGGTAAACACTAACAGAGCTCGAAGTGTCTCTGCAGATATCTTCACGCCCACTGTCGATGAATCAGCCTCGACGTCAACTGCTTCTCCGAGCCGAATTGTTCCAAGTGACCTTAGGCCCTTCCCTACGGCTGCACCGCGTAAGACCGCGCAACAAGGAAGGAAGAAAGGTAGGACCAAAGTCCTTACAGATACGTCAGAGAAGCAGGCAGTTGAACAAGAAGCTATAGAGAGGTTGGCACGATGGAGTCAGAAAAAGAAGGACCGCGTAGCGCTCTTAAGATTACTGCAACCACCCGCCCAAAAAAGAAAAGGCGTCTGCTGAAGGACTCCAGTTCTTCAAGTGAAGAAGAGACTGTGGCCGTTGCCTTTGACGATACTGACAGTCACGTGTCAGGTTTTGGTAATGAGAAGCCCGACATTTCTGAAGTCGATTGGCCGAATGAACCTGTTCAAGTTACAAGAGGCGATTTTGTTCTTGTCAGGTTTGGTAAAAAAAAAAATCTGACATCTATTACACGGGTAGAGTCGAGAGCAATGATAATATTGACGTCGGTGTCCAGTTCCTGCGAAAGAAAGAAGAGAGCTCCAGTCTTTACTTTCCTCCTCAGAAAGATGTGGGGACCATACCAATAGCAGATATCATGATGAAGCTGCCTGCACCAAAGACTATTGGGGTCACAAAGCGTCTGCAATCCTGCTTTAAGTTTGATGTTGATCTTTTGGCTTATAATGTTCGCTGAAGACATTTGGACAAATGTGTACGGATGTCCCATTCCTCCCAAGTGATGTCCCACTCCACCCAGAGAGGGAGGTGGAATGGGACAGATTTTGGCTGTTATAAAATTTTTGGAATGATGCACGTGTGAGCTACCGCAGGAATACAACTGCGCCCAGCCCGACGTGCCGACGATAATTCGGCGAGCACCTAAACAAACCGTTTTTCTTATAACAGATAGTAAAATGTGTTAGCTACTAGCACGACTACATATTCTCATAGTATTCCGCACAGACAGGAAACCCATGCATGCGATGCTGGACATAACCAACCGACGGTCTCCGATAATAGCAACTCGTAAGAAACGGACGGAGAAAATAGATAGATAGATAGCTCGATAGATAGATTCATGGCGAAATTAACATTGCAAGCGCAATAAGGAATATAAATTACTCCTTGATTACTCCTTGCCTGAAGACAAGCCGTACAGTACTAACCTTTACACAAATCTTTTAGCTGGCCGAAGAAATTCGGACGAATTTAACACTCTGAATCCACTTCCTATAAGGAATGTACACGATAATATGCCTTCACCACCACAATAGATAGTTTGCGTGTTTTTTCCTGGGGTGTATGTTTGCTTGGATGTGCCGCTGTATATAGATGTGTGTGTGTGTGTGTATCTGTGTGACTGCTACCTCCCTGATGCCTATATATTTCCATTTTGCCTTCGCACGTCCATTCCGGCATAGGAAATTGTAGCTTTCATTACTCATTGCACATCATGCAACCGCGACTTACAACCAGCGATTTGGTTTGTTTTCCCGTTCACGTACGTCGCAAAAAGGTTTGAAAGGGAAACTTGTGTTTTGCCCACGTGGAAGGTCTCAATAGTTTCTTTTGCCCTAACTTCTGCTGCAACGTTCGGGCTGCGCACGGGTGCGGCACACGAAAACATACCTGATTAGCTACAACGGAGCAGTTAAAACGGCTCGCTAGAACATGATTTTCCACACACGTCTATCTACCTGGCAGAGCAATTTTAATAACCATGACGTCCTGGATGTCATGATCAGCAAAACTAGGTAATCGCGGACATTTTGAGACCAAATACTGTACAAAATAGTAACGCGCATAGAAGTTATCGCGCATGAAATGCTTTGTAAGCATGTACGTTTAACGATGCGGAACCGCCGCCACTGAGACCGCCAAGGGTCACAGGTTCGACGCCCAGCCCCCCCCCCCCCCCCTCTTTTCTTTTTTTTCCCAAGGATGGTTGTCATAAGCTCCAGATTACGTCGGTAGGGGGGGCCTGGCGACGGTTGGACACCTGAAAGGCTTTCAGTCGTTCAAGTGCCGTTTACGACTCACTCCTACACCAGAACAGGAATTGGCCTCCCTGGTGAAGTACTTGGCCACCACCTCCCACACGATGTCTACAATTAAACTCTTGCCCTAAGTGTCCAGCAGCTGCAGAACATCTGTCCACGGCGGCGGTCAGCTCTGTGAAGCAGCAGAGGGCAGTAATAATCACTCGACCCGGACAGGCCGCCACTGGAAACTAAACATTGGAACGTTCAATGCAAGATCCCTCTCCAGCGAAGCTAGATTAGCGGAATTACTCGAGGAACTAGAGGGAGTTAATTGGGACGTCATTGGCCTTAGCGAAGTCAGGAGAGCAGGTGAAGCTTACATAGTCCTAAACAATGGACACGTCCTCTGCTATAGAGGATTACCCGAAAAGAGAGAATATGGCGTTGGGTTCCTAATCCACAAAAATATAGCGGGCAATGTAGATGAATTCTACAGCATTAACGAAAGGGTAGCATCTGTCGTAATAAAACTAAATAAGCGGTATAAACTTAAGGTAATCCAGGGATATGCGCCAATAACGAGCTACGACGATGAACAGGTAGAGCAATTCTACGAGGATATCGAATTAGCAATAAAGAAAGTACGGACGCAATACACAGTAGTCATGGGGGATTTCAACGCAAAAGTACGAACGAAACAAAGTGGAGAGCAGGCGATAGGCAACTACGGCATCGGCCGTAGGAATAACCGTGGGGAAATGCTAGTACAATTTGCCGAAAGGAACCAGCTTCGAATAATGAATACGTTCTTCAAGAAACACAAGAATAGGAAGTGGACAGGAAAAGCCCTAACGGAGAAACAAAGAATGAAATTGACTTTATAATGTGCGAACAACCAGGTATAATTCAAGACACAGAAGTAGTGGGGAAGATAAAATGCAGCGATCACAGACTGGTAAGGGCAAAGATTGTACTTAACCTAAAGAAAACAAGAACTAAATTATTTACTAGAAAAAAATGCAATGTAGAGGTAATCAGAGCAAAGGACGACGAATTTAAAGTTGCCCTAAGCAACAAGTTCGAGGCCTTAGACGAAAACAAAAACGAAAACAATCCTTGAAACCGCGATAGAAGTCGGGGGTAAAACAACAAAGCAAGCAAAAAGTAAGCTGTCCCAATCTACCAAGGACTTAATAAAAAAACGCCAACAAATGAAAGTAACTTCATCAAAAGATAAGATAGAATTCGCAGAACTATCAAAATTGATCAGTAAAGCCAGGCAAAGAGATGTAAGAAACATTAACATGAGAGAAATAGAGAAAGCAGTAGAAAAAGGCACCAGCATTAAATCGGTCAAAAAGAAACTGCACTTAGGACAAAACAAAATGCATGCGCTAAAGGATAAACAAGGTAACGTTATCAACAGTTTCACCGAAATAGTAAAGGTAGCAGAAGATTTCTACTTGGAACTGTACAGCTCTCAGACAGACCATACAACCATAATAGAAATAGAACCATAGGAGGACACTGAAATTCCATGTATAACCGCTGACGAAGTAAAAAAAAGCTGCCAAAGGCATGTTCCGCGGTAAAGCAGCTGGTGACGATGGTATAACAGCCGACTTGATCAAAGACGGAGGAGATATTGTACTTGAAAAACTTGCATCGCTCTTCACGAAATGTATCAAGACATGTAGCGTACCGCGCAGCTGGAAAAATGCTAATATAATCCTTATAAACAAGAAAGGTGACATAAAGGACTTAAAGAATTACAGACCAATCAGCCTACTCCCAGTAATATACAAGCTATTTACAAAGGTAATTTCTACGAGGATAAGAGAAACACTCGACTTTAACCAACCGAGAGAACAAGCTGGTTTTAGGAAAGGTTACTCAACAATGTACCACAGCCACGCTATCAACCTGGTAATTGAGAAGTACGCGGAATATAACAAACGTCCTTATATGGCGTTTATTGACTACGAGAAAGCATTTGACTCCATAGAAATACAAGCAGTTCTAGAAGCTCTACGTCGACAAGGGGTACCTGGCGTATACGTGAAAACCATAAACAACATATACAAAGATTGCACAGCCACACTACTCTTACATGAGAGAAGCAGAGAAATCCCGATCAGGAGAGGTGTGAGACAGGGAGATACAATATCCCCGATGCTATTCACTGCATGTTTAGAGGAAGTCTTTAAACGTCTAGACTGGGAAGAAAAGGGCATTCGAATAGACGGAGAATATCTAAACAATTCGAATATGTATATCTGGGACAGTTAATATCAGGAACTCGTACCCAGGAAAACGAAATTCTCCGTAGAGTAAGGCTGGGCTGGAGCGCATTCAGGAAAGCATTACGAAATCATGACCGGAAGCTTACCGCTCTCATTAAAGCGAAAAGTATTCAATCACTGCATTCTCCCAGTACTAACGTACGGTGCAGAAACATGGAGAATAACGAAAAAAAACTAGAGATGAAGCTAAGGAGCACGCAACGTGCAATGGAAAGAAAAATGATAGGGGTAACGCTAAGAGATAAAAAACAAGCGGAATGGATCAGAGAACAGACAGGAGTAGCCGATATTATCTTATCAATTAAAAGAAAGAAGTGGACCTGGGCAGGACATGTCATGAGGAGGAAGGATAATAGGTGGACAGTAAGAGCGACGGAATGGATACCACGAGAGGGAAAACGCAACAGAGGCAGGCAAAAGGTTAGATGGAGCGATGAAATTAAAAAGTTTGCGGGCATAAAGTGGAACCAACTTGCTCAGGATAGGGTGGAGTGGAAATCAAATCGTTGGGAGAGGCCTTTGTCCTGCAGTGGACCTAAACAGGCTGCTGCTGCTGATGATGATGATGAAATTTTTTTTGAAAAAATGTTCCAGAAGCCAGGGGAATTCATATTCAAACGTATAGCTTCACTGGCTTTGCCGGGTGTTTACGGCAAGATATAAGTTGATGTATTCTTTCATGGGACGCCATTTGTGTACTGACGATGCCACCCGCATAGGTGGCGAAACGTCTATGCTTTGTTATTGTTGTATTGTTGAGTAAAGCCAGTGAAGCTATACGTTTGAATAGAAATTTTTTTTTTACAGCTACGCCAGAAGTTGCAGGAACCAGTGCTTCTGAGAATATGTGTGGTATACCTCGACCTGTATTATAATCTACCAAACCTCGTTCTGTGTTCGAAATAAAGAAAACTAAAAATACATATGTGAAAAGTGTCCCACTCCTCGCGACTCTCCCCTACGCGTGGGGCAATATTTGACGTTGATGCCGCCATTGCCTCCACATTTATCAAAGGATGCAACTTTTTCAGATAGGCTAGCTATATCCTGGCAGGCCTGCCAAGCCAGCAGTTGGGACAGCATTTCATCCACATTTGGGCCATGGTTGTTCACAATGTCACCACAGAGCACTTTCTTTCCTAGGAAATTTGCCAATTGTATGACAACGGCAGGCACAGTTCAGAGGATCCGGCAGCGACAAGCTTCTCTGGCATTTCATATTGTATGTTGCCAGTCATGTGTTCGCCATGCAGCCACTGACATTGCGGTCCCACGATGCTGCTCTTATAGTCGGCCATCCACACCGCTAGTGCCACCGTTGTACTGTGCGTTCAAAGGCACGTCAATGAACGTCACGTGCCAGACAGCAGCACATCCCTGCACCGGTGCAGATTTGTTTATTTATTTATTCAAAATACCTCGGGGACTAGGTACCCAGGGTTTTACATGAGGTGTGGGAGAAACAAACAAGTTAGATAATGTTTACAAAGTAGGATCCAAAAGCGTTTCTGAAATGGGCATGGTTGACATGAACGATGATGTCTGACGGAAGAGTGTTCCAGTCAATCACAGTCTTGACGACGAGTGATTGTAAGTACGTGCTGGTGTGGGAACATGGAGGGCTTTCTCATAGCTGATGCTTTGAGAGATACGGTGAGCTGGATTGATGGCAGAACAGTTAGGCAAAACATGAGAAGATTTATGATAAAGTGAGAGCCTTTGCAACTTTAAGGAGTGTCTCAAGACTCTATAGACCTGCTTTTTTCTTTGGGTGAGCTACTCTAGTGGCATGTGAGTAATCAGAATAAATAAATCTGATGGCATGGTTTTGTATTCATTCGATTAGTTTGGTTAGAATGCGTTCAGGGGGATCCCAGACAGAACAAGCATACCCTAATTTGGGTTCGACTAGTGTTTTGTAAGCTAGTAATTTCATCGAAGGAGATGCGTGTGTTAGATTTTGCTTAAGGTAACCTAAAGTACAGTTAGCAGTGTTGGTAATATTGGGTATGGGAGTTGCCCAAGTGAGGTCCTTACAAAGAATAATGCCTAGGTATTTAGCTTTAGGCTCTGTGTTCATGATGTTGCCATTCAGAAAATATTTGAATGATGGATAATCGTGCTGCCTATGGAATGAAACCAAAGATGTTTTGTTGGTATTCACTAGCATTAACCAGTCCCTGCACCATTGATCTAATTTTAGTAAGTCGTTTAGGAGTGCTAGGTTATCGGTGACGTTGACGATTGGACGATAAATGATGCAGTCGTCTGCGAACAGGCATATTTTTGACGAAATATTGTTGGGCAGGTCGTTGATGAACTAAAGGAGGAAAAGGAGTGGGCCTTGTGGCACTCTGGATAAAACAGGATATGAAGTTGAACTATTATTTGCATGCACAAGTCGGTTATTGAAGGAATCCTTAATCCAATCGAAGACAAGGGGATGTAGGTTAAGTCATGAAAGTTTTAATAAAAAGCGCTTATGTGGTACTTTGCCGAAAGCTTTTTTCGAAATCAATGAAAGGGGCGTCTACGGGTATGTTTTGATCAAGGCTAACATGAATGTCGCAGAGGAATAGTTCAAGTTGGGTTTCGAGGGAAAGAAATTTTTGAACCCATGTTGACTTGGATTTTTTTAAAAAGTTCACGGAATTACAAAGTTGACGTGATGTGTATAGATCACATGCTGCATGATTTTCGAGCATACACTGGTTAGAGATATCGGGCGGTAGCTTGAGGGGCCTTTCTTAGGCACTGGAACAATCCTACCCAACTTCCATTCACGAGACAGGCTGCTGCATGACAATTACTGTAGAGAAACATGACACATATTTAAACTCTTTAGCGTGCACAAAAGACACGGACAAGAGAGACACACAAGCGCTAACTCTCGACTGTTTATTTTTGAAAGAAACACATATAAATACACAACAGCTGGCATAGAGCATGTGCGGCGCAAGTCATGTGACACAGTCAGGAGGGCTAAACAGAATGTAAAAAAGCCACCGAAGGGTGACTGATGCATTTTTTGGCACACCTATTTATATAAAAGGCCTCAGAAACTTCACGTGTCAGTTTGTCTTTATCTGCAAGCAAAATATCTGTATCACGAAAAACGGTTCCACATTGGCATAGCCTGCAATGATTGGACAAGTGTGAAAAAGTTTCTTTCCCCAGTGAGTTAGCATGCTTTTTAAGACGCGTGTTGATACATTGGCCAGTCTGTCCTATGTACATATTACCAGAGGTTAAAGGTACCCCTTTTCGGCATTTCGTTGGCTTCGATTCTTCTTTGAGGCCACAGCTACATTTCCTTACCCCTCCTTTTAACTTTTTTGCAACAGCCTGGCACAAATGTTGCATCTTAATGGGGGTGCTGAAAACAATATCAATGCCATACCTACCCCCAACTTCATTTTTTAACCCGTGAGAAAATTTGTGAACGTACGGCAGAACCACACAGTGCTTATAATCTTTGCTGAAGCGGTTCCTTGAAGGTGATGCTTGCACGCCCTTAACTAGCCTTACTACTTTATCAACAGCTCTGGGGATAGCAAATTCCGGGAAACCCACTGCAGATAGCCGTGCGACTTGTTTTAAAAAACTCTTTCATTGCATGATAGCAAGATTTCACCATAGCGTCTCGAAGACAAGACTCAGCAATTCCATTTTTTACAATCTTTGAATATCCCGATTTGTAGTGGAGCAGGGGTTTTTATGATGTTTGTGCTGTACATCCAGCACATGTGGCTAGGCAAAATTTTTAAAGAAAGGTCTAAGAACTGTAGATGTTGGTCTTTTAATATCTCATGGGTAAACTTGAGCCCTAAGCCACTGACTTCACAAGTCAGTGCCTGTGTTGTGTCATCTCGTCTCTGCCCTTGTTCTTTCTGCACTGTGCATCATGCCAATCCCAAAGGGGTACGCATTTGGGCTGGTTGGTATATAACTTCCTGTCAGCGCTAAAAGACGGGACGAAGAAAGGACAGCACTATGGTTTGTGTCCTTTCTTCGTCCCGTCTTTTAGCGCTGTTTTCACAGGAAGCCAATTCCGAACTACGCACCCTCATATAAGATGGCATAATGAAAGGAAATCTGTCATAGATGGAAGGTAGTGGCGAATAATATTGTTTCCTTAAATTTGTCACGACGTTAGAAGCTTTTTCTTGGTGACATACTGGCCCCTTCCCCTATTACAAAGCCTTGGAAATCACAAGTCGTGGCAATGTCTTATTTTTCTTTTTTGCCATGTGTGAAATGTGAGCTGCTTGAATATATACATGAAATTCAATGCGCGCGTTGAGTTGGTTGGTTGGGGATATTTTAATATTTTTTTCACACCCGTTCAGTGTATTCGGTTTTAGATTCTTGTATTGGGACAGATCTATAGTGGATTCACCACTACTGTCTTTCTATGTACATATGCTTGCAGAGTTAGAAAAAATAAACACATTTGTCATGTAGCGCACACAAGAACTTAAATTACACAAAACGCTCGCTTTTCAGTTTGCTAAGTGTCCAGCGACTTTCTCCATATCCTTTAGCATAAGCTATTCCTGGCTACTGTGTGAAACTCAGTAGTTTAGCTAGCTGTCAGAGTATTTTGGTGTTCCTCATCCAGCTTTCTTTTTTTTTTTTTGCCATGCATGACAGCCAGCTTTTTCTATGATGCTGTCTTAAAGCAGCTTTTTTAGAGCTGAAGAAGCTTGTCAATATGTCCTCTAGACTATACTAATGAACGTAAAGAGTTTGACCGAAGGATGGAGTAAGCCACCGAAGTGGTCTCCTTGTGTTTTATCTTGGGCCTAGAGAGCAGTTCACAAACACTGAAAATCAAAAGGTTGTCAAGCCTGCGGAGATTTCGCTGTGAAAGAAGCCTTCGCTGTTGATCTTTCGTGGAGCCTTAAATAGCGTGACTACTCAGCTTCCTGCACAGTTCTTACACTTGTGCAGCCTGACGTGTAACAGTAGTTTGAGTGCCACTTGCGGGGCATCGTAAGCATTGGTGCTGCAAAAAGGCACGAAAGAAGCCACATTGTGCAAGGAAAATGAGAAAGCACTTGCCCCGGTTGTGGCCGATGGCTGCCACCCTCTTCCGGAGGTGGTGTGAGGCACTCAGGCCACTGTAACATTACACTGTACTGAAATTTCAGTCTTGCAACCATGCATGCTTGTCAAGGATGTGCTCTTTCCTAGCTATGCCTGTGGGCCTTTGTGCTGGTAAAATGCTGCTTGGGCTCATGGGCGCCAAACATGCTGTTGCAGAGCCCATTTCTCAGAATGAGGTCGATTTGGTTGCGAGAGCATGCAGGGCAGCTCATAAAAGAACCCGTGCTTGGTTAATCCCTCTCTCACTGTTGTACGGACATGCAGGTGCGAGGTGCACCGGCCATAGCGATGGTCGCAGCACTCGGCTTATCTTCTGAGCTGACGAGAGCAGTCCAGCTGCCTGGCAGTCGCCAGGAGTTGGCTGCCCACATACACAGCCGGCTGGAGTACCTCAAGACAGCACGCCCCACAGCTGTCAACCTGGCAAACATGGCCGCTCACTTGGACGAGATGGCCGATGCACTCGCCAAGCAAGAAGAGCTGTCTGTGGAAGCCATGCGTGACGCGTAAGCATTGTGTCGTGTGGTTTCCAGTTGGCACTGCAGAATTTGGCGAGATGTAGCTCGTCCCAAGAGTCAGAACTGTGCAAACGAGGGCACTTTGTTTTAATGCTATGTTGCACTGCTGAATTCGTCGCACTGCTGGATGCATTTTCCCAAGACACTGCACATGATTGGTTATAACACCCTGGCCGATGTGACACAGCACAGAATGCTTCACGGGGCCTATACAGGGTGCCCCAGCCATCTTTAGCCAGGGTTTAAAAATGCTCTGCTGCGCCCTAAGATGACGCGACCAAATGCATTTTTCTTTTTCTTACCATCGTATGGAGTGAGTGCTCCAAGATTAATTAATTAACTTCCGAAGTAAAAAGTTAGGCAAGTAATTACTATAGAAAAGAAGTAGACTGGTCTGTCAAACGCCCAATTAAAAAGTTTCTAACTTTCTGTCTATTCACAATTGGCGTTTTCCAGATTACTGCAGATGCCCGCGAAATACAAAAAAAAAATGCGTGAAGTTGAGGGCACTGCAGTCACGATGCGCTTGCAGTGCTCTCAAACTTCACACATACGAATGAGCGTAGCATTTAGCTGGGTGTACCGCCGCTTAAAAGCGAAAGGGCTGTGAAGCAGGAGGTGGGCGTGCCATCGAAATAAACTGTTATCGCTCGCGCTGCACAAAGCGATTGACTGGCACGGCAGTTCCGGAAAGCAAGAGACTCGTGTGTCGGCTGTTGAAGCGCAGTTCTTTCGCCTGCGATACCTTATTCACACGAAGAAAAAGCAGACATGCTTCTTGCCTTAGGCACTGCAGGAGGACAGAGACGGCAGGCTGCAAGAATATTTCGCAGCTGGCACCCTGGTACGCGACCTAGCCCTATGAGTGAATAATTATGAGTCATTGAAGCAAAACGGCTGCTTTGTAAGGAAGCGGCAAAGAGCTTCACCAATGCTGTGCTCCAATGTGTAGGCGTATATGGCGACGAATCCACATGCCAGCACACGTAGCATCAGCGTGGAGACTGGAGTGCCTGGAGGAATTTGGCAGCAGCTGGACTGAACCCCTATCATCTGCAGTTGCATCAATGAGCCCAGGGATCTTCAAAACAGACTCGACTTCGCGAATTGGATTTTGATTCAAGTGGAACGGGATAGTGACTTTCTAGGCAAGGTAATCTGGATTGACAAGGCCACCTTCTCCCGAAATTCTCAAGTAAATGTCCACAATGCACCCTACTGGTGTCACACAATAGTGCCTATTTCGACGAGAAACCCGGTGTCGAGCTGGAGGGAAAGCCCAAAACAACAACAAGAAAAGCGGCGCGCACGGAAGAGGCACCCAAGGTCACGCCAAATCTCCAAAAGGGGAGAATTTTGTAGAAAGAGTCTTATTGCAGCGCGCGCATGCAAGACAGACGTAGGGAGAGAGGGGAGGCAGAGAGTACACACCAACGCTCCTCCGTGGGCCGCACCAAAATTTCTAGAACGTTTTTCCGAGGCTATATAAACAATCGACCACGGACCGCGAGGGGTAGCAAGTAGAAGAAGTAGCAACAAGACGTGCGTGACTCAGCGAGAAGAAAGAAGCTGTTCCACGAGCCAGCTGACAAGCCCTGCCTGAAAGCTTCGAGTTGAGTAGAGCAATTCTACGAGGATATCGAATTAGCAATAAATAAAGTACGGACACAATACACAGTAGTCATGGGGGATTTCAAAACAAAGTGGAGAGCAGGCGATTGGCAACTACGGCGTCGGCCATAGGAATAACCATGGGGAAATGCTAGTACAATTTGCCAAAAGAAACCGACTCCGAATAATGAATACGTTCTTCAAGAAACACAAGAATAGGAAGCGGACAGGAAAAGCCCTAACGGGGAAACAAAGAATGAAATCGACTTTATAATGTGCGAACAACCAG
Source organism: Hyalomma asiaticum (assembly GCA_013339685.2). Classification (NCBI taxonomy): domain Eukaryota; kingdom Metazoa; phylum Arthropoda; class Arachnida; order Ixodida; family Ixodidae; genus Hyalomma; species Hyalomma asiaticum. The sequence goes on from CM023488.1 coordinate 7,857,758, forward strand.
GTATAATTCAAGACACAGAAGTAGTGGGGAAGATAAAATGCAGCGATCACAGATTAGTAAGGGCAAAGATTGTACTTAACCTAAAGAAAACAAGAACTAAATTATTTACTTGAAAAAAATGCAATGTAGAGGTAATCAGAATGAAGGACGAAGAATTTAAAGTCGCCCTAAGCAACAAGTTCGAGGCCCTAGGCGAAATCGGTGACGATTTAGAAGAAATAAACAAAACCATAACGAAAACAATCCTTGAAACCGCGATAGAAGTCGGGGGTAAAACAACAAAGCAAGCAAAAAGTAAGCTGTCCCAATCTACCAAGGACTTAATAAAAAAACGCCAACAAATGCAAGTAACTTCGTCAAAAGATAAGATAGAATTCGCAGAACTATCAAAATTGATCAGTAAAGCCAGGCAAGAGATGTAAGAAACTTTAACATGAGAGAAATAGAGAAAGCAGTAGAAAAAGGCACCAGCATTAAATCGGTCAAAAAGAAACTGCACTTAGGACAAAACAAAATGCATGTGCTAAAAGATAAACAAGGTAACGTTATCAACAGTTGCAACGAAATAGTAAAGGTAGCAGAAGGTTTCTACTTGGAACTGTACAGCTCTCAGACAGGCCATACAACCTTAATGGAAATAGAATCAGAGGAAGACATTGAAATTCCATGTATAACCGCTGACGAAGTCAAAACTGCCAAAGGCCTGTCCCGCGGTAAAGCAGCTGGTGAAGATGGTATAACAGCTGACGTGATCAAAGACCGAGGAGATATTGTCACGTGGTTGTGACACACGCAGCACTTGAGACGAAGCACGCAGGACTCAAGCTGATGTCAGGTGAACTGTTTATTGGGCGAACTTGTGCCCAGCAAAACAAGCCCAATCACAATTCGCAGCAACAGCGGCGTGAACAGTCGTCGGTTGACGAAAAGACTGACGAGCGGCGTAATGCGCCGGTTTTTATACCCGCGTCATAACACGTTCTCGCATTATCTCTGGAATTCCAGAAGTTACTGAAATGTGCGCGTCAAGAATGCAAAGTTTCAACAATGGTCGACACGGTTCTAGAAGTGGCATGCAAGATAAACGCGGCCTGCGTTGCGTGTAACAGAAAGTGATAACAGCATTCTCTGCAAACAATCAAAACGAGCGCGCGTGCCACTGGAAAGCGATAACGGCTTTCCACTTAAATCAAAACAACCGCACGTGTCACTACCCCCCTCTGAAAAAGCATCGTCCCGATGCTAAAAGACAGAACATGAAAGTGAGAGTACATGCAATAAATTACATTAACAATGCGTCACAGTTAATCGGCGCGCGTAATAAGGTTTAAGTCGCACCACGTGTACAACTGCAGGTCGGGCGCGCCGCCGCTGGGATGGCGTTAAGCCATTGGGCACGCCCTCATAGTCCAGTTCACCACAACGTCGGAGTAGCTTGTAGGGTCCAAAGTAGCGCCGTAAGAGCTTCTCACACAATCCCTGTCGTCCTATTGGCGTCCAGACCCAGACGAGGTTGCCGGGTTGGTATTCGGTGTGGCGTCGTCGAAGGTTGTAGTGGCGCCTGTCGACCGTCTGCTGGCTCTTGATACGCAGGTGGGCTAGCTGTCGAGCTTCTTCGGCGCGCTCCAGGTAGCTGGCAACGTCGAGGTCTTCTTCGTCGGTACCAACCGGTAGCATGCCGTCAAGCGTCGTTGTTGGGCTCCGTCCGTAGACAAGCCTGTATGGAGCAAACTGCGTTGTTTCTTGCACGGCTGTGTTGTACACGAAGGTCACATATGGAAGTATAGTGTCCCACGTCTTGTGTTCGACGTCGACGTACATGGCCAGCATGTCGGCGATGGTCTTATTTAGACGCTCGGTGAGGCCATTCGTCTGCGGGTGGTAGGCGGTGGTTCAGCGGTGGTTCATGTGACTGAACTTCAAGATCGCCTGAGTTAGGTCAGCCGTAAAGGCCGTACCTCTGTTGGTGATGAGGACCTCCGGGGCTCCGTGACGCAGTACGATGTTCTCGATGAAGAACTTGTTGACCTCGGCGGCAGTTCCCTTGGGCAAGGCCTTTGTTTCGGCATAGCGGGTGAGGTAGTCGGTCGCTACGACGATCCATTTATTGCCGGAGGTCGACGTTGGGAACGGCCCCAGTAAGTCCATGCCAATTTGCTGGAACGGCCGTCGAGGTGGTTCGATGGGTTGCAGAAGTGCGGCTGGCCTAGTTGTTGGCGTCTTGCGTCGCTGACAGTCTCTACATGTCTTTACGTAATGGGCGACGTCGGCAGTGAGGCGAGGACAATAGTACTTGTCTTGTATTCTTGATAGTGTGCGAGAAAAACCGAGGTGTCCGGCAGTCGGGTCGTCGTGTAAAGTTTCCAGAAGCTCTGGACATAACGCTGAAGGCACCACAAGGAGGTGGTCGGCGCGAAGCGGCGAGAAGTTCTTCTCGAGAGCGTTGTTCCGCAGGAAAAACGAAGCCAGGCCTCGGCGGAATACTTTCAGCACATCGGCGGTCTTGCCTTCCAGGTAGTCCATGAGGCTCTTGAGCTCTGGGTCAGCTCGTTGGCGTTCCGCGAAGTCGTTGGTACTTATGGGTCCCAAGAAAGAGTCGTCGTCCTGGTCACCCTGGGGCGGCGGATCGACGGGGGCGCGAGACAAGCAGTCGGCATCGGAGCGCTTTCATCCGCTCTTGTAGACGACGGTGATGTCAAATTCTTGCAGTCTGAGACTCCACCGTGTGAGGCGCCCTGATGGATCTTTCAAGTTAGCTAGCCAACACAAGGCGTGGTGGTCACTCACGACTTTGAAAGGCCTGCCGTACAGGTAGGGGCGGAACTTTGATGTAGCCCAGATGATGGCAAGGCATTCCTTTTCTGTGGTGGAATAATTCGCTTCCGCCTTCGAAAGTGACCAGCTAGCGTAACTGATGACCCTTTCAAGTCTGTCGGTGCTCTGCACAAGCACTGCGCCCAGCCCTGTGCTGCTTGCGTCCGTGTGAACTTCGGTGTCGGCCTCTTCATGGAAGTGCGCGAGTACTGGCGGCGTTTGCAGGCGTCGCTTTAGTTCTTGAAATGCCTCGACTTGCGGCGTTTCCCATTTGAAGTCGACGTTGGCCTTCGTGAGGGACGTCAGTGGCTCGGCGATGCGCGAAATATCCTTGACGAAGTGCCTGTAATAAGCGCAGAGGCCAAGTAATCGGCGTACTGCTTTCTTGTCGGTGGATGCAGGAAAGTCGGCGATCGCAGCTGTTTTCTGTGGATCAGTGTGCACTCCCGACTTGCTGATAACGTGGCCAAGGAACAATAGCTCCTCGTAGGGGAAGCAGCACTTTTCTGGCTTCAGGGTAAGTCCGGAGGCTTTGATTACCCGAAGAACAGCTTCAAGGCGCCGGAGGTGTTCGTCGAAGCTGGAAGCAAATACGACTACATCGTCCAAGTAGACGAGGCAAGTCTGCCACTTCAAACCTGCGAGTACAGTGTCCATAACCCGTTGGAACGTCGCAGGCGCTGAGCAAAGACCAAAGGGCATGACCTTAAACTCGAACAGGCCGTCTGGTGTTATGAAGGCAGTCTTCTCTCGGTCTCTCTCGTCTACTTCGATTTGCCAGTAGCTGGTTTTGAGATCCATCGACGAAAATTACTGTGCGTTGTAGAGTCTATCCAAAGCATCATCTATCCGTGGGAGAGGATACACGTCTTTCTTCGTGATCTTGTTCAGGCGACGATAATCGACGCAAAAACCTAGGGTTCCGTCCTTCTTCACTAACACCACGGGTGATGCCCACGGACTCGTAGACGGCTGAATGATGTCGTCACGCAGCATCTCATCGACTTGTTGCTTGATGGCCTCGCGTTCCCGTGCCGAAACTCGGTAGGGGCTCTGACGGAGAGGACGGGCATATTCGTCAGTTATGATGCGATCTTTCGCGAGAGGGGGGGTCTGACGAAGCCTCAATGACGACGAGCAGTCCTTGTATTGCAGGAGTAAGGCCTTCAGCTCCTTTTGTTGCTGCCTGGAAAGGCCTTGATTGACGTTGAAGGCGGGCGCGGACACTGCGGTCGTCGTTGCGGGTCCGTGAGAATCGGTGAGGGCGAAGGCATTGCTTACTTCCACAAATTCAATTAGGTGCGCTACTGTCGTACCCCTATTCAGGTGCCTATATTCGTTACTGAAGTTCGTCACCATTACCTTGGCTTTGCCGTTATGAAGCTTGGCTATGCCTCTTGTGACACACATCTGACGGTCTAGGAGCAAGTTCTGGTCGCCTTCGACGACACCTTGAAAGTTGGTAGGCGCTTTGGTACCGGCGGAAATGATGATGCTCGACAGTGGCGCGACGGTTACCTGCTCTTCTGTCACATTCAAGGCATGATAAGCGATGGTGCAGTCTGACGGCGTCGCATTATCCGTGGACAGCGTGAATGACCTGGATCTGAGGTCGGTGACTGCGCCGTGCTGGTCTAGGAAATCCATGCCTAAAATGACGTCTCGCGAACATTGCTGCAAGACCACAAAACTCATCGAATACGTCTGGCTGTCAATTGTCACTCTTGCCGTGCAGGTTCCAGTCGGTGTTATAAGGTGGCCCCCTGCTGTTCGGATATCTGGTCCTTCCCAGGCAGTCTTTACCTTCTTCAGCTTGGCGGCGAAGAGACCACCGATGACAGAGAAGTTGGCGCTGGTATCGACTAGGGCGGTGACGCTGTGGCCGTCGATAACCACGTTGAGGTCGGTGGTGCGTCGTCTTGCGTTCCGGTTAGGTTGGGGCGTCGGGTCACGGCTGCGTCGGCTTGCTCCGGAGCTGCTATGTCGCGTCAGCGGTGAGGCTTTCTCGTGAAGACTCTGGTCAGGCAGTGTGCTGCGACTACGTTGGGAGGGTTCGTGCGTCGTGGTCGTCGGCGGCGGAGGATCTTCGGCATTGCGTCGTGCAGCAACCTCACCTCCATCGGTTGCTGCCTTTAGTTTCCCGGATAGGGGCTTGGAGATCGGCCCCGGTTGGGGCCGGTGTACTGGCGGCGATCTGGGGAGACGTAGCGGCCAGGTGAAGGTGAACGGGATGGTCGTCGTTGCCACTGCGATCCGGCGATGTAGTCGGCAACGTCACGAGGTCGTTCACCTGGGCGCGGATGCGGCGCGTTCACGCCGAAGCCACGCAGTCCCACCTCATGGTACTGGCAGTAGCGGTAGGTGTGCCCGGCTTCGCCGCAGTGGTAGCATAGTGGGCGGTGGTCTGGGGTGCGCCAAACGTTGGTTTTCATCGGCGCGTGCTTGATTACTGGCAAGTGGGATTGCGTCGGAGGTGGCAGCGGTGGCTGGCGACGAAACTGCGAAGGCGTTGGGTCCTGGCGTGGGTGAGGAGCGGCGGCAGGTCAGCGTGCAGCAGCGGTGTAGGTCATCACCTCCGGTTGATGCTGTGGTCGTTCAGGAATGCTCAGTGAGCGCTGTACTTCCTCGCAAACTACGTCTTCAAGGGAGACGACTTGGGGCTGTGACGACGGGAACATCCGGCGCAGTTCTTCACGAACGACAGCCCTTATGGTCTCGCGTAGGTCGTCGGGGCCGAGTCCTTGGATTTCTGCGATGTCCAGGAACATGCGGCGATTGTATTGCCGGGTGCACATCTCGAGGGGGGTCTTCTCGATGGTGGTAGCCTCGGAGAGGAACTCTTTAACCGTCTTTGGCGGGTTTCTGATTAGTCTAGCGAAGAGCTCCTGCTTCACTCCTCGCATAAGCAGGCGAACCTTCTTGTCCTCAGACATGTCGGCGTCGGCGTGGTGGAAAAGTCGCGTCATCTCCTCCGTGAAGATCGTTACATTTTCATTGGGCAGCTGCACCCGAGTTTCAAGCAGTGATGCGGCTCTTTCCATCTGCACGATGCTTGCAAAGGTGGGCAGGAAAGCACCACGGAAGTCGTCCCAGGTTTGAAGCGTTGACTCACGGTTCTCGAACCAAGTCCTTGCGGCGTCTTCCAAGTAAAAATACACATGGCGCAGCTTGTCGTCGGGGTCCCACTTGTTAAGAGCTGCGACACGGTCGTAGATGTCCAGCCAGCTTTCCAGGTCCTCGTATGACGATCCGCGGAACGTAGGCGGCTCTTTGGGCTGATGCACGACCACGGTTGCCGGAGACCTTGCTTCCGTCATCGTGGATGCTGGTTTGGTTGCAGCCCTTGTCTTCTTGTCCTTGTCTGGTTGCGGCAGGTATTCTGGCGGGAGTCCTTGTTGTCTGCGGCTAGCTCGAAGGACTGGGTTGGAGTCGTCCTCTTGGCGGCTTGGGCTTGGCTCACGTCTGGACGGGGGCGTACGGTACATTGACCGAGAAGCACCTCCACCAGATGTCACGTGGTTTTGACACACGCAGCACTTGAGACGAAGCACGCAGGACTCAAGCTGATGTCAGGTGAACTGTTTATTGGGCGAACTTGTACTCAGCAAAACAAGGCCAATCACAATTCGCAGCAACAGCGGCGTGAACAGTCGTCGGTCGACGGAAAGACTGACGAACGGCGTAATGCACCGGTTTTTATACCCGCGTCATAACACGTTCTCGCATTATCTCTGGAATTCCAGAAGTTACTGAAATGTGCGCGTCAAGAATGCAAAGTTTCAACAATGGTCGACACGGTCCTAGAAGTGGCATGCAAGATAAACGCGGCCTGCGTTGCTTGTAACAGAAAGTGATAACAGCGCTCCCCGCAAACAATCAAAACGAGCGCGTGTCACTGGGAAGCGATAACGGCTTTCCACTTAAGTCAAAACAACCGCACTTGTCAATATTGTACTTGAAAAACTGCATCGCTCTTCACAAAATGTATCAAGACACGTAGTGTACCGCGCAGCTGGAAAAATGCTAATATAATCCTTATCCACAAGAAAGGTGACATAAAGGAGTTAAAGAATTACAGACCAATCAGCCTACTCCCAGTAATACAGTAGGACCCCGCTGTTACGTTCCCGGCTGCTGCATTTTCCTGGCATAGCTCCCATAGGATTCAATGCATTAGGGACCCCGCTGTTATGTCGCACTGTGGGAACATTCCCGTATGTTACGTTGCGAATCGACACTCCAAGCGGCCACTGCCGACGGCAATATTGACTTTTCACGTAGCTTGACGTGGCTTGACTGTATTAGCTGCACTATGGGTGACGCCCATTACGTTTCCGGCTTCCGCCAGCAAAATTATAGCACAGCTGTGCAAACTGTTTGTGATGGAATCGCGTACAGTGATTACGTTTCCATCGATGATGCCGTTGTCACCTCCGAGGTTTTCTCTGTCGACAAAATCATAGCAGAGTGTGCCGATGCGTGCACTGAAAGCGCTAGCACTGAAATAAAATTGTGTGCCGATCACCACTTCTCTCATTTTTCCATTTTTCCCGTTTCTCGGATCTTACGTTTCCCAGCTCTTACGTTTATTTTCTACGGTCCCGTGAAAAACGTATCAGCGGGGTTCTACTGTATACAAGCTATTTGCAAAGGTGATTTCTACGAGGATAAGAGAAACACTCTACTTTAACCAACTGAGAGAACAAGCTGGTTTTAGGAAAGGTTACTCGACAATGGACCACAGCGACGCTCTCAACCTAGTAATTGAGAAGTACGCGGAATATAACAAACCTCTTTATATGACGTTTATCGACTATGAGAAAGCATTTGACTCCATAGAAATACAATCGGTTCTAGAAGCTCTACGTCGACAAGGGGTACCTGGCGTATACGTGAAAACCATAAAAAACATACGAAGATTGCACAGCCACACTACTCCTACATGAGAGAAGCAGAGAAATTCTGATCAGGAGAGGTGTGAGACAGGGACAGGGATCCCCGATGCTATTCACTGCATGTTTAGAGGAAATCTTTAATTGTCTAGACTGGGAAGAAAAGGGAATTCGAATAGACGGAGAATATCTAAGCAATCTAAGATTTGCAGATGACATTGTGCTCTTTAGCAATGATGGTGACGAATTACAAAACATGATTGATGACCTAAACAGGGAAAGTGTTCAAATAGGATTAAAAATGAATAGGCAAAAGTCCAAAGTTATGCTCAATAGCCTAGCTAAGGAACAGGAATTTAAAGTCAACAATGAACTCTGACAATGTGTAAACGAATACATATACCTGGGACAGTTACTAACAGGAACTCCTACCCATGAAAAAGAAATTCTCCGTAGAATAAGGATGGGTTGGAGTGCATTCGGAAGGCGTTATGAAGTCGTGACTGGAAACTTACCGCTCTCACTAAAGCGAAAAGTATTCAATAACTGGGTTCTCCCAGTACGAATGTACGGTGCAGAAACGTGGAGGATAGCGAAAAAACTAGAGATGTAACTAAGGAGCACGCAACGTGCAATGGAAAGAAAAATGATAGGGGTAACGCTAAGAGATAAAAAACTAGCGGAATGGATCAGAGAGCAGACAGGAGTAGCCGATATTATTATATCAATTAAAAAAAAGAAGTGGACCTGGGCAGGACATGTCATGAGGAGGAAAGATAACAGATGGACAGTAAGAGCGACGGAATGGATACCAAGAGAGGGAAAACACAACAGAGTCAGGCAGAAGGTTAGATGGAGCGATTAAATTAAAGAGTTTGCGGGCATAAAGTGGAACCAACTCGCTCAGGATAGGGTGGATTGGAAATCGTTGGGAGAGGCCTTCGTCCTGCAATGGACCTAAACAGGCTGATGATGATGATGATGACCTGTGATGAAGCTTTAATTCCTTTCTACACCATTCTTGCCTCCATAATGGCCCTGTGCTGCCTACAAATCACTCGCACATGTGCCTGCAACACAACCCTCAATCGACGGCATCACAGGATGGGGGACTCTGTCGCAAACGACACGGCTGTGTCCACTTGGTAAGGAGGCGGACGAGGAGAATGTTTAGGCACTCCGACTATAACGGGGCGTTTCAGTGCAAATGATTCTCGCAGGGGAGTCTGCTTGCTCACACTACACTTAGCTTCGCCCGTGTGACAGGGGTGCAAGGGATAGAAATGGAGCAGAATGGATAAGAGAACAAATAGGACTAGCCGACATCTTTGTTGTCGCAAAGAAAAAAAATATGGGTAGGTCACTTAATGCGTAGGAAAGAGCAGGTGCAATGTGAGAACAATGGAATGGACACTAAGGGACGGAACACACAGCCACGGCAGACAAAAAAAATCACTTGGAGCGATGGTATTGAGACCTTCACGGGCATGAAATGGAACCAACTTGTGCAGGACAGGACAAGTTTGACATCTCTGGGAGAAGCGTTCGTCCCACAGTTGACATAAAACAACATGTTGTTGATGATCAAGGCACGTGCACTTTCCGTAATGATCTATTGCGTTTAGCACATAATTATGTTTAGAGAATGCACTAATAAAGGTCATATTGCTAGGGTATTGCTATGAGAGATACGATGCCTAAGCTTCAGCACTGCCGAGCACTTAAATGAAGATGTGAGTGCATATTTGCGGTGACAAGTCGTGCATACTGGTGCGCCCATTGTTAGCCACCATTTGTACTGCAGATACCGTTGTCCTACCTAGTGTAAACGTGGAAGAGTAGTAATGTTCAGTGACACAAATGGACTGCATATGCTTCCTGTTCCTCGCATACTTGAAAACTTCCAAAACCTCATTTGCAAATCGAATGCATATATATTATCCAACGAATATTTGTTTGCGCACCTATCAAATACATTTATTTTTCTGCATACAACCCTGGCCAAGAGCATAAATTCACTGAATAAGCACTTGTTTTTGGGCTAGTTAGTGACTTAGCTTATTAAACATGTTCAGGCGCAAAAAGAAACGAGCAAGAGAAGATAATAAAGGAAAGATACAGACGAGCGCCAAATTCACTGTGACATGTGGTACCACTATGCTGTGCAGCCTTTTCAGAGGAATTTTTTGATAAAGTATGCATATTACCTTTACACAGAATAAATTCTTTTGTAGCCTTGGGGGGGGGGGGGGGTGTTGAAGGTAAACACTTGAAAGATATCTGCCTTGTTGGGAAAAGACCCGTTAATTAGCAAATAAACAACCAAAATATAGTGTACGTGTTTTGCTGCTCATAACTAGCACTCACTATTGAAATCCTAAGGCTTTATATTCAGAGTTCGCTGCAAAATTATTTAGTACTAAATTCTATTTTCCGCACCCTTGCTTTCAACTAGAAAGGTCCCATTTGTGCTTCTGTGTGTTATTAGTTATGGTAAGCAACATTTGTGTCGTGGCTTTGATATACAGCAGCTAATATTTAATTTTTATTGAATGAGAACCTAAGACAGTTTACCAAATAATTCTGAATGTGGGAAGTGCACAAAGGATTCTATTTCTTTTTTTCAAAGGAAAAATTCAAGCCCGATAACGCTCAATTTTGAGAAATCTGATAGCTGTTGAACCAGTTCCATTTCACTTCACTTTTAATACCTTAAAGACAGGTATTACATAAGAGGTGGGTTTGCAAATGCTGGTTACAGAGAGTGATCTTCATGATGAACCGCATAAGTTGATGAGCACATTGTGGCTGCAATGTCACGGGGGAGGCCATTCCAGTCCACTGCTGCGCGAAGAAAGAATGAGGCCGTGAAAATGGTAGTGCGAGCATTTGCGCGTGCTACTAAATGAGTCTTGCGGTGAAATATGTGCGTCGGTGGGATGACGTATGGTGCCTGATTGAGGGAAGTGTGACACAATTTGTGAAACAAATATAGACTGGCAATGCGTGACGCAGAGAATGATTAGCAAAATCAGCTTCACACATTATGGGTGTATGAAGTATTTCTGAACCTTGTGGCACAATTTTGTACAGATTTGAGTTGTTTTATTAAGTGTATCTGGTGGGGTCTCTAGACAGGTGCTGCATATTCTAATTTACATCTGATGAGGGATTTGTACGGGAGAAGCGTCTGATGGTGCGTGATGCAAATGACGCTTCAAGTTGGTTGGGCTGCAACCAAGTGAAAAAAAGAAACTGAGGGATCTGTTCATGTTGCTTATGTGTGCATTCCAGGAAAGGTCAGGTGACGCCTAGGTATTGTGAGGATGCAGTCATTATTAAGCCTCGATGGTTAAGCCAGGGGTACGAATTGGTGTCCATAGGAGCACTTCGTCGCCAGGCCGGAAGAACATGATGCGTCGACAGGCATAAGAGTTACTTTTACGATCCTGTTGGTTTGCTTCGGTATTCATGTGGGCGACCTGCGAGAGCGCAAGAGATGGGACAGGTATTCTTCAGACGATGATGGAGAGGCTTTCACGGGTGCAGCGAAGCTCCCAAGATCAAGCTTGTTCGAACAAGACGCGCTGACATGTCACCGCCAAGCCTGGCTTCTTGCTTTGGGGAAGTCTCTCTCGGAGGCTTTTGCTTTGTTGCCGGCCGTTACTTTTAATTTTGTCTTGTTTATTTACCGCGTTATCTGCACATTCAAGTGTAACCTTTACGTTCTTGAGATGTCTGTCTCATCTCCAGGCCAGGGGGCTGTTTCTATTCCCTGTACCTTTGGAGCTGTTTCTGCGCAGTGAAATCGGCGGCGTTCCTGTAGCTTTGGTGCCGACGGATGGTGGGGCCACTCGCATGAAGAACCCTAAGGCCATTCAGACAGAGGTTCGCACTGTTATGCCACACTTTCTCTAGACAACCCAAGTTCGTCAGTTTGGACGCAGCGGGATTCTCTGCTGCTCACCAGACCAGGCCTGTATCCGAGACCTTCTAAAATGTACTTCCTTTGCCACTCATCCGGTGAGCTGCTTCATCCTTCCCCACCTTGCTTGTTTTAAGGGCCTAGTTCGTGGTGTAGATGTCAGCCTAAGTCTGGCGGAAGTCTTGGAGATTTTCTCTGAAGCAGGAGTTGTGTCTGTGTACTGCTGTAACAGGCAAGTGAATAATGTGAAGATTTCCATCGAGACAGTTATTTCCACATTTACAGGCACATCTCGTCCCTCAGAGATTAAAAGCATGGCCGCTCACTAATCTACAGGGTAGAACCCATTGCCCAACGCCCTCTACAGTGTGGCAAATGCTGGCGCATAGCGCATGCGGTTGTCGATCTAATGTTCGGTGCCGTGTTTGTGGAGCTGATCACAGTGCTGAAGATTCATCATCATCATCATCATCAGCCTGTTTAGGTCCACTGCAGGACGAAGGCTTCTCCCAACGATTTCCAATCCACCCTATCCTGAGCGAGTTGGTTCCACTTTATGCCCGCAAACTTTTTAATTTCATCGCTCCATCTAACCTTTTGCCTACCTCTGTTGCGTTTTCCCTCTCGTGGTATCCATTCCGTCGCTCTTACTGTCCACCTATTATCCTTCCTCCTCATGACATGTCCTGCCCAGGTCCACTTCTTTCTTTTAATTGATATAATAATATCGGCTGCTTCTGTCTGTTCTCTGATCCATTCCGCTCGTTTTTTATCTCTTAGCGTTACCCCCAACATTTTTCTTTCCATTGCACGTTGCGTGCTCCTTAGTTTCATCTCTAGTTTTTTCGTTATTCTCCATGTTTCTGCACCGTACATTAGTACTGGGAGAATGCAGTGATTGAATACTTTTCGCTTTAATGAGAGCGGTAAGTTTCCGGTCATGATTTCGTAATGCCTTCCGAATGCGCTCCATCCCAGCCTTATTCTACGGAGAATTTCGTTTTCCTGGGTACGAGTTCCTGATATTAACTGTCCCAGGTATACATATTCGTTTACACATTGTAAGGGTTCATTGTTGATTTTAAATTCCTGTTCCTTAGCTAAGCTATTGAGCATAACTTTGGTCTTTTGCCTATTCATTTTTAATCCAATTTTAATAGTTTCCCTGTTTAGGTCATCAATCATGTTTTGTAGTTCGTCACCATCATTGCTAAAGAGCACAATGTCGTCTGCAAATCTTAAATTGTTTAGATATTCTCCGTCTATTCGAATGCCCTTTTCTTCCCAGTCTAGACGTTTAAAGACTTCCTCTAAACATGCAGTGAATAGCATCGGGGATATCGTATCGCCCTGTCTCACGCCACTCCTGATCGGGATTTCTCTGCTTCTCTCATGTAAGAGTAGTGTGGCTGTGCAATCTTTGTATATGTTGTTTATGGTTTTCACGTATACGCCAGGTACCCCTTGTCGACGTAGAGCTTCTAGAACTGCTTGTATTTCTATGGAGTCAAATGCTTTCTCGTAGTCGATAAACACCATATAAGGACGTTTGTTATATTCCGCGTACTTCTCAATTACCAGGTTGATAGCGTGGCTGTGGTCCATTGTTGAGTAACCTTTCCTAAAACCAGCTTGTTCTCTCGGTTGGTTAAAGTCGAGTGTTTCTCTTATCCTCGTAGAAATTACCTTTGTAAATAGCTTGTATATTACTGGGAGTAGGCTGATTGGTCTGTAATTCTTTAAGTCCTTTATGTCACCTTTCTTGTTTATAAGGATTATATTAGCATTTTTCCAGCTGCGCGGTACGCTACATGTCTTGATACATTTCGTGAAGAGCGATGCAAGTTTTTCAAGTACAATATCTCCTCCGTCTTTGATCAAGTCGGCTGTTATACCATCGTCACCAGCTGCTTTACCGCGGGACATGCCTTTGGCAGCTTTTTTGACTTTGTCAGCGGTTATACATGGAATTTCGGTGTTCCCCTATGGTTCTATTTCTATTATGGTTGTATGGTCTGTCTGAGAGCTGTACAGTTCCAAGTAGAAATCTTCTGCTACCTTTACTATTTCGGTGAAACTGTTGATAACGTTACCTTGTTTATCTTTTAGCGCATGCATTTTGTTTTGTCCTAAGTGCAGTTTCTTTTTGACCGATTTAATGCTGGTGCCTTTTTCTACTGCTTTCTCTATTTCTCTCGTGTTAAAGTTTCTTACATCTCTTTGCCTGGCTTTACTGATCAATTTTGATAGTTCTGCGAATTCTATCTTATCTTTTGATGAAGTTACTTTCATTTGTTGTCGTTTTTTTATTAAGTCCTTGGTAGATTGGGACAGCTTACTTTTTGCTTGCTTTGTTGTTTTACCACCGACTTCTATCGCGGTTTCAAGGATTGTTTTTGTTTATTTGTTCTAAATTGTCACCGTTTTCGTCTAAGGCCTCGAACTTGTTGCTTAGGGCGACTTTAAATTCGTCGTCCTTCACTCTGATTACCTCTACATTGCATTTTTTTCTAGTAAATAATTTAGTTCTTGTTTTCTTTAGGTTAAGTACAATCTTTGCCCTTACTAGTCTGTGATCGCTGCATTTTATCTTCCCCACTACTTCTGTGTCTTGAATTATACCTGGTTGATCGCACATTATAAAGTCAATTTCATTCTTTGTTTCCCCGTTAGGGCTTTTCCTGTCCACTTCCTATTCTTGTGTTTCTTGAAGAACATATTCATTATTCGAAGCTGGTTCCTTTCGGCAAATTGTACTAGCATTTCCCCACGGTTATTCCTACGGCCGATGCCGTAGTTGCCTATCGCCTGCTCTCCACTTTGTTTCGTTCGTACTTTTGCGTTGAAATCCCCCATGACTACTGTGTATTGCGTCCGTACTTTCTTTATTGCTAATTCGATATCCTCGTAGAATTGCTCTACCTGTTCATCGTCGTAGCTCGTTATTGGCGCATATCCCTGGATTACCTTAAGTTTATACCGCTTATTTAGTTTTATTACGACAGATGCTACCCTTTCGTTAATGCTGTAGAATTCATCTACATTGCCCGCTATATTTTTGTGGATTAGGAACCCAACGCCATATTCTCTCTTTTCGGGTAATCCTCTATAGCAGAGGACGTGTCCATTGTTTAGGACTATGTAAGCTTCACCTGCTCTCCTGACTTCGCTAAGGCCAATGACGTCCCAATTAACTCCCTCTAGTTCCTCGAGTAATTCCGCTAATCTAGCTTCGCTGGAGAGGGATCTTGCATTGAACGTTCCAATGTTTAGTTTCCAGTGGCGGCCTGTCCGGGTCGAGTGATTATTACTGCCCTCTGCTGCTTCACAGAGCTGACCGCCGCCGTGGACAGATGTTCTGCAGCTGCTGGACACTTAGGGCAAGAGTTTAATTGTAGACATCGTGTGGGAGGTGGTGGCCAAGTACTTCACCAGGGAGGCCAATTCCTGTTCTGGTGTAGGAGTGAGTCGTAAACGGCACTTGAACGACTGAAAGCCTTTCAGGTGTCCAACCGTCGCCAGGCCCCCCCTACCGACGTAATCTGGAGCTTATGACAACCATCCTTGGGAAAAAAAAGAAAAGGGGGGGGGGGGGGGGGGCTGGGCGTCGAACCTGTGACCCTTGGCGGTCTCAGTGGCGGCGGTTCCGCATCGTTAAACGTACATGCTTACAAAGCATTTCATGCGCGATAACTTCTATGCGCGTTACTATTTTGTACAGTATTTGGTCTCAAAATGTCCGCGATTACCTAGTTTTGCTGATCATGACATCCAGGACGTCATGGTTATTAAAATTGCTCTGCCAGGTAGATAGACGTGTGTGGAAAATCATGTTCTAGCGAGCCGTTTTAACTGCTCCGTTGTAGCTAATCAGGTATGTTTTCGTGTGCCGCACCCGTGCGCAGCCCGAACGTTGCAGCAGAAGTTAGGGCAAAAGAAACTATTGAGACCTTCCACGTGGGCAAAACACAAGTTTCCCTTTCAAACCTTTTTGCGACGTACGTGAACGGGAAAACAAACCAAATCGCTGGTTGTAAGTCGCGGTTGCATGATGTGCAATGAGTAATGAAAGCTACAATTTCCTATGCCGGAATGGACGTGCGAAGGCAAAATGGAAATATATAGGCATCAGGGAGGTAGCAGTCACACAGATACACACACACACACACATCTATATACAGCGGCACATCCAAGCAAACATACACCCCAGGAAAAAACACGCAAACTATCTATTGTGGTGGTGAAGGCATATTATCGTGTACATTCCTTATAGGAAGTGGATTCAGAGTGTTAAATTCGTCCGAATTTCTTCGGCCAGCTAAAAGATTTGTGTAAAGGTTAGTACTGTACGGCTTGTCTTCAGGCAAGGAGTAATCAAGGAGTAATTTATATTCCTTATTGCGCTTGCAATGTTAATTTCGCCATGAATCTATCTATCGAGCTATCTATCTATCTATTTTCTCCGTCCGTTTCTTACGAGTTGCTATTATCGGAGACCGTCGGTTGGTTATGTCCAGCATCGCATGCATGGGTTTCCTGTCTGTGCGGAATACTATGAGAATATGTAGTCGTGCTAGTAGCTAACACATTTTACTATCTGTTATAAGAAAAACGGTCTGATAATCAGTCATGTTGCCTATGCCTAGCCAGTTGCTCAGCTGATCACACCGATTGTGGTGCTCGGTCTAAAGAACTGCAGGTTATTGAAATTATTGACAGGAGGTGATGTTCGTGTCGAGACGCTCTAGCTGAAGTTCAGAGCAGAATGCATGGATATGCCGGAATTACAGCCCGTTCGCCTCGCTGCATCAGTTGCTCAGTCCATTTCCTCCATCGTAGAAAAAGCAGCGGAAAAATCACTAGAAGAACTTGTCTCAGAGATATTGGCTCAAGCCGTGTCCACGTAGTTGGCTGAGCAATTCGCCAAGAGCTGCTAGAGTCCTTTAAGCTTATTTAATTCTTTACCTGGGTCCCAATTAGATGCTCCTAGCAATTATGAGTTACGGCCTCCTAATTCACAAAAGACTGGCCAAGATTGCTTGTATGAATCAAGTCCACAAGATATTCAGGACGTAGACACGGACGCTCGAATTCCTCAGTGCACCAGATCACCTACTAACAAAAATCAGAACTCTTCGAATGCTAAAACCAAAAAAGTATCTGAAAGAGCCGTTGACCAGAACTGACCTTTTAAAAGATAGCATTTTGGGTCAAGCAGTTGCGGCAGCTCGCTTGTCATCAAAATAGGGCCCCTTAGGGTTCTTCAATGGAACTGCCATTCTATACTTTCTGCAAACACTGATGTACTATCTCAGCAGTCTCCTGACATCGTTTTATTGCAAGAGACTTGGTTGTCATTGGGTCAAAATTTTCAATTACAAAACTATAAATGTTTTCGTTTAGACAGGAATACACGAGGTAGAGGATTAGCAGTTATATCAGCAAAATTTTGTCATAGAGCGCAAGTGGTTTGTCAGGCAATATCAAGTGATCACGACATTTTAGTACTGGAAATAGGTAGCACTCGCAGGCTATGCTCCACTCAGAATTGTCAACAGCTACTTTCTGTCTGGCGTACAAAGTACTCTGGACCTCATGCAGAGCTTCTGTAGAACAAACTCCCTCTTTGCAGGTGACTTTAATTCGCATCATGTTTATTGGGGTTACCGCACTGACTCGGCGGGTAAATTGTTGTGGAACGGGATGTGTAAGAACAATTATACATGTCTTAACTCTAAAGCAGCCACTTTTGTACGATGCAACACGAGATCGATTTTGGACTTAACATTCGCCAGCTCAAGCTTTCTCATCTCTTCTTGGGCTGTTGTTGATACTGCAGCAAATAGTGATCACCGCCTAATATTGATGGTCTTTAATAGTCTTCTTAGAACTTTTAGAACTTTTGTTGACTACTCAAAATTTAAGAAAAGTCTACAATCAAGCTTATCTTCTCTGACCAGTTCTGGAAATGATATTAAAGCGATGAGTCTTTGTGGTGTTCAAAAATTCTGTGAGAAAAGCACAGTTCACTGTATTCTCGGTGAAAAGTAAGGATATAAGTGCCTGTTGGGACTCTGATTGCGGACGTGAATACGGGTGCAGAAAAGCTGCATGGAAAAAACTTATTGTTAACCAGTGCCCTACTAAATGGAGCAACTACAAGTATGCCTCAGCCATGTTTAAAAGAACTGTTTCCATAGCGAAAGCTACTCATGGCTGTCACCGATCTCGGGAGTGTATGCAGACCGTGGAAGGCAGAGACACGACTGACGGCGATAGCATTGTGAGCATGGCAAACCAATTTATAACAGTACACAGCAAACCAAAAAAATCGACAAAATATATACAAGCAGAAAACTAACACAGAAAGTTGCCTACTAAATGAAACTGCTTATTCTACCAATACTTTTCAAATTCTCAAATCGGTGCAGCTCTTAGTCCTACGTCTAGCCACCCTTGCTTCGTCTACGATGACGCGATCAACACACGGAGCGTTCTTACTGTGGTCGGCGCTGTCCCTTTCATCACTGCAAAGTCCGCTGCAGGTCTGGAAACTAGTTGGGCGACTCCAAGTCGTCGCTCTCTTCTTTTACGTCGGCTGGAAGGTACCGCTTGCTTCCGTAGCCGTCGCCCGGTCTCAGCTGCTGACGTGTCACGTCCCTCGGGGGTTAGGCCTAGCCTAAGGCCTAAGTACAAGCTCGGTCCCCAGCTCGAAGTGGTGACGTGTCATACGGGTGAATTGGCCGACTTTCGAAGGGGGATTGTTGGCGTTGCGTCTGGAACCGTCGGCTGCAGCACCTCCGAGGAGCCTCGCCCGAATGTGTTCGGGGTCTACAGCTACGCAACGGCGTACCGGCATCCCGGGCTCCCGAGCTGAGCACCTGCCGTTCCCGTCGACAGAACGGAGCTGCCGATGCATCCTTCTTAGCCATGCAGACAAATCCCCTTGCTCAGCGCTGCCGCGCCTTATTCACACCTTGCCTCGCACGCCACGAGCGCACGTGCTGTTTCAACGGCGGACTGTCTTCTTTGTCGTCGTCTGCTCCGTGCCGCTTGCCTTTGGGTCATGACACTGACGAAAACCAATATAGCTTTCTCTCACAAAGTGGAAGCAAAAATCTTTTCAGATTGCTTAGACTTTGTATGACTATTTCTGCACCCCTAACCATAGAATCGGTTGTTCTAGCTCCAAAAGAACTGTCTGCTGTATTAGATGATATTGCATTGGGACCACAAAAACACTTTACCACTCAAATACAAGCAGTATCCTACATGTGTGGACGATTTTGTCAACGTGGCTATAGAAGAACTTGCGCGTGCAGTTCAGTCGCTCCTCAATTCAGCTCCAGGTCGAGAAGGCATTACGGCAGGCATGCTAAAAATTTTGTTTGATGTGTCTCCTCAGGACCTCCAAAATCTCGTCAACTACTCACTCGAAAAGGTTGGATTCCTCCAGATTGGAGGCATGTGAAAATTATCCCTCTGCTTAAAAAACGAGGAGGAGGAGATATGCATATTGATAATGTAAGATTTATCGCACCAACTTCGCATGTTATAAAATTAATTAAAAGAGTGCTCCACATTAGAATCATGGAATTTTTGGTAGATCACTCAATATTGATCCCATGTCAAATTGGCTTTAGACCTGGATATTCTATATATGGTATGCACATGTAGATTTAGAAGGACGAATTAAGCTTGCTCGTCACAGGCGACAATATGTAGCATTAGTAACTCTAGATTTAGCTAATCCAAACTAGAAGAGAATCAGGGGAAGATGGATGCTTGAATCGATGAACAGATCGCAAAATACGCTTTAGAACAGGGAATGTCGCAGGAGCCAACGTTTCGACAAGCGGACTTGTTTTCGTAAGGGTGGCGACTGCCTTCTCCAGCGTTCGTTTATATACGCCATTGTACACTCTCGCCCGTCCTCAGAAAGAGAGGAGGAGAAGAACAGCACATGTAAACAATAACGAAAAAAACACAGACCTCTACATGCGTTAGCAAACACACAGATACACAGACAGACATCGTGGCAGACCTCACCACCAAAACTAGGAGCAGCAAGCAAAAGACTACCCATAAATTGTAGACCCCGGAGGTCTGCTCGAAACAAACACAAATGACTAGCAAACAGAGAACTCAACTTAGGTAATCACAAATCTCGTTCTTTCCTAGAATCACGTAAGCTCGCTGTCAAACAAACAAACTACAGATTACACTTAGCTAAATACTCTAGCTACACCAAAGAAAATAAAATTCCGAAAGGTTTAAGTATTAAGGTCAGACGTGCACTTCGTGTACTTCCTCCTAGCCTATTGAAAAAATGTAATGGCATCCTAGAAAATGCTTCATTGTTGCTTATACATATCTTAAAAGAGCATTGCCGCAATCAGCTTATTGTAATAACCGACCAACTGAATGACATTAAACTAACTCATAAAGAAATAGAAGAACTAGCCAAATTTCTCGAAAGGAAGAAAACCAAAATAATAGCGATACAAAAGCGCAAAAGTACTCACGTAACGACGTGCATCCAAAATAATTCTATAAGCGTGATAGAAACAGTCTGTCCCTCAGTACGGCGCCGAGAACAGACTTGCACAATGGTAGATATATCACAGAGTCTAAATACAGTTGAAATAGGTATTCTAGAACGCGGTCTAACATTCTGCCCAACAAATAATGTGGTTAACGAATTCGAGCTACACAAAGGCATAACAGAGTTTTCAAGGCGCCCACGGATCAGAGAATTCTTTTTTGATAAAGTAGAGGCAGGAGACACAAATACTGACGTGCTCGGACAGCCAAGCACGTGGGCACCAGATTCTGAGCAATGCCAAGAGCTAGATCAGTACATACAACTAGTCACAAGAGACATCCTGAATTCAACAAGACAGCGTCTCAAACCAAAGAACCTATCCCGTGAAGAACATAATTCCGTGAAACAACGCGCGGACAGAAACGACATCATAATAAAACCAGCAGACAGGGGTGGTAGCATAGTAATATGGCCAATAGAAAAGTACAAGAATGGGGCAATCAAGCAGCTCACTAACAATGCACATTACCGAAAATTAGATTCCGACCTAGCAGTGGAATACAGCAAGAGGATACGACGTACGATAACAGATCTTTTAGCCAGCGAATTAATCAAGCAATCCGAGTACCGCTTCTTAATGCAGGCCGTTTCTACCTCCTTCCTAAGATCCATAAGGTTAGCATAGATGAACTACTTACCGCTCAAATACCTGGCAGACCCATAGTCTCTAACAACAACACCCCAACGGAGTCATTATCGAAGTTTCTTAATCACCACCTATCTGACATACCGCCCAACCTTCCGTCCTTTATTCACGATACACCTCACTTTCTGCGGATTATACAGTCTATTAACGAAATACAAACACTTTCGGATCAGGCAATTCTGGTAACGCTAGATGTCACCTCGCTATACACGAATATACCTAGTCACAGAAGGAATCGGAAGCGCACTCGAAGGCAATACAGAATAGCAAACGTGTACACGCCGCTGAAGTTTACATAATATTGCTAAATTTAGTACTTACACTTAATTACTTTGAATTTGACTCGACCAACTACCTACAAATTTTTGGCACCTGCATGGGAACTCCTTTTGCGCCGACCTACGCCAATATCTTCATGGGGCAACTAGAAGCACAGCCTTTGGAATTGTCGCCGCTAAAACCTCGCACCTACCTCCGTTACATAGACATCTTTATTATTTGGGAACATGGCGAAAGTGCACTAAGCACATTTTTGAGCATTTCAACAACTTTCATCCCAGCATTAAGTTTTCTATGCGCCACTCTTCCAGTAAAATTGATTTTCTCGACACGGCAGTATCCATCGAAAAAGGAAAACTAAAGACGACACTTTACAGAAAGCTAACGGACAGCCAGCAATATCTAGATTATAATAGTCATCACCCGCGACACTGCAAACAGGGGATATTTATAGGACAGGCAAGGCGCGTAAGAAGGATTTGTAGCAACGACGCGGATTACGTTCACCACTTAAGCAATTTAAAGGCAACTTTAGCTGAACGAAATCACCCGCACGACGCTCTCAACAAGGCATACAATGACGCGCGTAAACTAGATAGGACGCCAGCACTAGAAAAAAAGAGCCCCTAAAGCGCAGGCCAACCAACTGCTAGCATTCATAACGATATACTCCAATGCGCTTCCAAACATTAATAATATTCTTTGCAAATACTATCCAATACTAACGAGCAACGATAGCCTTAGAAAAGCGTTTCCGGAAATACCAAGAGTCACCTACCGCCATAATAGAAACTTTAAGGACCTGTTGGTACATGCCAAAGTAAACCCTCAGTGCCACGCCTGCGTAATAACTTGCTCCCGTCGCATATGTAAGACTTGCAAGCATATTCAAAATGATCTTGAAGTTAAAAGTACGGGAAGTGACTATGTCCATCATGTAAAATCTAGTTTCACTTGCACTAGTTCAAACGTTATTTACATGTTGGAATGTTCACTCTGTCACAAGCAATACATCAGCAAAACTGGTCAACCAATTAATGTTAGATAAAACGGCCACCGCGCGGACACCGCGAATAACCTGCCGAAGGCAGTGGCGCAGCATTTTAATATGACAGGTCATAATTTCGACGAACTTAAACTCTACATACTTCAGGGAAACTTCCGCTCGCCGAGGGACTGAAAATACAGGGAATCGTATCTCTTATACAGGTTCAGAACTCTTCAGCCTACAGGCATAAACCTTTCAAAGGGAACCCTTGAGTCCATTAGATACGGTGAGGGGTTAACAAAGACGACAAAAGGTTAAGGTATGCACAAGCTAACAGTGTTTCTCCCAGAAAGTCTACTTTCAGGTGCGGAGCCCCCATGCAGTTCGACGAGAACAACGGCGTTAAACAGTGTAGTTATTTTTAGCCACAAGCTTTCAGTGAAATGCACTGTTGGTGCGGCACAGGTGGTGTGCGGTGGAGAGGGGGGCACATGCGATAGGAGCAACTTCTGTTCCGAGCGTGTGTTCCTTTTTTCATCCTGCTTCCTGGCACTGTGCAAATTTGCAAGATATGTACAAGGAGCGGATTCTTTGGAAACTTTCGCTCTTGCCCTTTATGCTAGTCACGCTAACACTTGTCACCCACATACCCCTGCACCCAAACCCCCCCCCCTTTTGTTTTGTTCGCACGTGCTTCTCTTCTTCTCTCTTTCTGAGGACGGGGGAGAGTGTGCAAAGGCGTACATAAACAAACGCTGGAGAAGGCAGTTGCCGCCCTGACGAAGACAAGTTCGCTTGTCGAAATGTTGTCTCCTGCGACATCCCCTGTTCTAAATCGTCTCTTCCGATTTGTTCATCGATTCAAGCATCCATCTTCCCCTGAGCTTCTCTAATAATATCTTTTAGTATTTTTAACAGTTTGGGATTATTATCTACACCGGCCAGTGATGAAAGTTTTAATTGGTCAATGAGTGATGAAATACCAGAGACAGAAATTGCAACAGGGTCCATAATTGTTACAAGGTAGCAAGTTGGGCGAGTTGATATACTGTCATGGTGGAACAGCATGCACAAACAAGGACCGAAGACCAGACAAGGACTGTGTCGTCTTTCCTTGTTTGTTTGCGCTGTTCCGCCATGACATGTCCGTAATTGGTAATGTCATTGTAGGTGGCGGGGGTAAGAAGAGGTGAGTCCGCTTCTTCAGTGAACACGAATGAAAACGTGATGTTAAAGGTATCAGCACAGTCGGCATTGCTTATAACTTTGTCTTTGTCATTTGTAAGTGTAATGTCATGTGTTTGTTTCAAAGTTGTTTGAACTCGAGGACTATTAGCTTCAAATTTGCTTTGAGCCTGTGTGGAGTGGCTTGTGGAGATAGCTGAAGTGTTCGTCACACAAGTCGTTGCAGACTTGTGCAGAGCTGGAGAAATCAGGTGACAGAACTTTTCCTGCAAAAGTTTGGTAGGCCTTGCATCCAGGGAAGGTGCGAGCAGAGAACACTGAAAGGATCCTGAGAGCAACACATTGCACAGCCACTCAGATCGAGCACGCGAGCGTTTACTATTTCTCCCGCGCTACCTGCTTGTAAGCTGCCATCTTCTTCATCTGGAGACGATAGCCGCGGTGCTACAAACCAAAATTTAGGATTTGCACAGACCTAGCCACCTGGGATAAAATGATTTGTGCTCGTCTAGCTCCTGCTCAGTGCTTTTGGCTCCTGAGTCTTTGAGAAAGTGATAATCTGGCATAGAAATATTAATTGCTTACTCAATGAGCACTCTTTCTTATCGTTCTTGGGAAATGTGAAAATCTCAGTTAATGTGTCACTGCAGGATTTGTGCAGAGGCAGAAAGCATGCTGGCAGCAGATGTGGCTGCAAACCGTGCGATTGGCCAACACGGCGCTGAACACATAGCGACAAACTGCCAAGTACCAAGCGTCGGCAAGCTTGGCGTCCTCACTCATTGCAACACAGGGAGCTTGGCTACTGCTGGCTATGGAACTGCACTTGGTAAGAGGTCTATTCTTTATTTCATACGTTGTCAATAAACCTCCTACTGCTTCTACTTGGTACGGCAACATTCTCTTTGGTGCGCAAGAACAGAACATGGGTGTTTGGTGTTCATGTCCTTTTTGTCTTTGTGTAGTGCAGCAAACAGAATTATTTCAGTTTTTTTACAGCTGCCACATTTGTGCAATTCATAATGTGGTTGGAAAAATATCGAAGCTTGCGCTAAGAGGCTTAAGCACAGCGAAGGTTGTTGATTTGAAGTTTGACCAGGTTGAGAATACAGAATGGCTGGCGGCTTCCATCTCTTCCATCACTTCCCACAAACTATGCTCTACCCTCTCCCACATCCATTTCCCATGTTCGTCCTCACTTCCCACTCCTTGCTATGCTACATGATACTGCACAAGACCATCTGCACTCCTCTTCCCTTGCTACACTATACTGTATGAGACTGCTGACAACAATTCCGCCGACCAAGGAAAATCCATGAAAGCTTGAAACACTCGCCAATTTGCGGGACATTGTCTTACATGGTGATGACACTCTAGTGTCATTTGATGTCCAGTCTGTTTACCAACGTGCCTGGCAGTTGACGCTTGCATTTCAACCCTCGAATCGGATGCAACGCTACCCGAGCGGATGCCTACATGACTTCCAGGATTTGCAGCGGCTGCTGAGGGTTTGTCTCGAGGGCACATACATTATATATTGGGAATGTTGACATTCCCTAATGATATTTTATCGTGTGGCGTTCGCGTTTCCTCAAAGCTCCCCTAAAGTGGCTTTCCCTCAGTGCACGAGCCGTGACTTCATCATGCGCGCCGCTGCGCTGAGGATGGCACATGTGTTCCCGCGGTAGCACTACCTGGCGGCAAGGATTTGCAGGACCACAGACGATACTCACTTCTTGGGCTTGGGATGTTGTCGTGCCTGGTCGACACTTGACCACGCGCGACGCTGGAACGATCCAGGCTTTGCTGGGACAATCCCAAAAATGCCTTTCCCGTTCACTGATTGTGCCTCTGTCCTCGCGAGCAATGCAGGCTTGATTTTCCGGCATGGGCGAACACTACTCGCGCGGTATCCTGTTGCAGTGAGTAGAACATCATCGATTCCACGTGATGTATTACATTAGCATGTCTGTATAAGTCAGCCAGCGTGCTTTTACTCTATACAAATAAATGCCTTTTTTGTTGGTTTGCACCGCGGTGAACTGCGTCCTTTGTTCCTCGAGCGTGGCAGACCTCACTTGCACCCCACAATATTCAGTCGCCTTTTACAGGCAGGTGTATGGGACAGCCATGAGGGCTGCTATGTCCGTTACAGCAGCAAATCTCACCATGGAATGGCTTAAGCAACGAGCACTCAACTCGTTCAGCCCCGCACCCAAGGCCTTTCAATCTGTGGTACGTCGACGATTGTTTCAGCGCAATTAAGAAGAATGCATTGACTGCGTTCACAGCACATTTAAATGGCATGAATGAAGCAAAAAGCGCGTTGTTTAGCATGCGTAGAAAGAGCACCCACGCAGGTCCCTTTCTGTGCACCCTACCTCCCACAACGGGTCTAACTGTTCGAAGAGGATCTGCAACAAACCAGAGGACGTAACCTGCCGTTGATGAGCTCCGATATAAGGCGCGCGTCCTTTAGCTCAGCAAGGCATCTCAGGTGCATTTTTTCATTGTAGTAATCTTTAAAGGGGCCCTGCGACACAAATTGAGCAGGCCGTTTTTATCACTGATTATAGAACTGTTGCACGCGGGGATGTCGCAGAGAGAGTAGAAACCCCGAAAGCAAAGTGGCTATAATTTTATTTCGGCGAACAAACCGCCCAAAATCGCCTCCCGTTTGAACTGAGGCGACACACAACGGATATTTTTGTTACAGGAAGTGACATGGAGTGACGACATAGGAAGGGCCAGGCTGGGCGTTCTGATTGGCTTGACGCGCCAAGGTCCTTGTCACACACGTGTGGTGTCTGCTTGGTCACGCTTTTCAGTACCAAAATATACTAAAATAGCTTTTATGCTTCGTAAGAAACAAAGCAAGTATCTGACATTACTTGCAAAACGACACTAGGCGCGCTGTGCAACGGTTTGCGCATCCATATGGCACGTCCACTAAACACAGCGAGTTCGACGCGTGCCGCCGTATTTGGACTGCGCGTCACGCCATCTATTGCAGGCGCGGCGAAACAACGCGCTGAGCTACCACACGCTCCCGGTGTCTTCCGGTGTCGCTCTATAAGACGCGCATTGCTATTGGACGCCTCCACTGACGTCAGCGGGAGAGCGAAATACGAAAGGGAATGTTGGTTTCATGCTGTCTGCTCGTGTTTTGAACTTCGAGGGCTAATAACTCCAGTTCTAGACCACCAATTTGCATAATTCTTTTTGCATTCATCTCAGCATTCGATCCTACACGCACTGCAGTACTGCAGACGGCAGTTGAAAAAGTGTCGCAGGGCCCCTTTAAGGCTCTGGCGTGGCTTCAGTCTGAGATGGATAAACTGACGGAAAGGATTCGCGATGGCACTGGTAAAGTGTTGCGTCGTGCATGTAGTGAGGCTCTCCCGAGATGCGTCAGTGTCAAACACCTCGGTAAGGTACAATCGGAGGGCCTCGCCTTCAAGGTAGTCGGAGAAATGGCACTGCTTGTCTCGCTCTGTCCATGCAGCGGTCGCCGCCTTCACCTCGAAGAGACGTAGCCGCTTGTCGAAGGCCTCGGCTGCTCCGGAGTACTTCGGGATGTTGAGGGCCTTCTTGGATGATGTCATGATGTAGGGCACTGTATATGCACATGGGGCATCAGGATCTCTGAAAGTGGCTGTCTCGACTCGTATATGCGCTCCATGGAATGTCAACTAGTCCTGCACGCACGCTTCCCCAGAGTCGTGTTCCTGCATCGTATGCACATGGAATGAGCGAGCGTTTGGCGTGTATTTTGTGCCCCGACAGGGTACAGGTAGCACATGTGACAACCATAAAGTTAAGGCACTCCCTTGTTAACGTGAGGGATAAGCTTCTAAAGGAAAAATTACCAGGTGTCATCTACAGAATCCTGTACACACACTGTGATGGAAGTTACATCGGCGAGACAGGAAATTTTCGACAAACACTCACGCAGCACAACAATGATGTAAGCAAGAATGTTTCGTCGAACACTCTGGCTGAACACGCCGTAGTGACGTCGTAGTTGATGTAGTACTGATTATTTATGCTCGTAAGTCACCTTTCCCAGCTATTTCTGGGGGTATTTTAAAGCAAAAACTGGACATTATTTTACTATTGTTCATTAGGTTTATCCTTCCTATTCAAGTCTAACAGCCTAACAATCTCGACAGCATCCCCACGTTGTGACCGTTGACCCACATTGCAAGAAGCTTTCTTTTAGGGAAGAGGCATATGGTGGGTACGCTTGCAGAAGGCACTTGCTTCTTTGTATCCTACACTTCATTCATCGTTTTTTTTTTTTCGTTGGGAGTAGGTTGGGAATTGGATTTTATACTTGATGATTTACAGTGCAGATTGAAATGCAGTCATGTCCATGTGGACGGGTCATTGCAAGCAGTTAGGAAATCCCTCCCTCTCTTTTATTTCTATCAGAGTGTTAGTATGCGAGTGTCTATGACTCATGGACGAAAAAGAGTACACAGCGTTTAATGGGTAGGGACGCTTTATTGTCTAGCTCCGCTGGAGGCGGCCGGTTGGCTGCAGGGCCGGCACTGTACCGGTAACACACAACACAAAGAAAGCAAACATGCAGTGCTCACTAATATTCGTGTTTGTCCTTTTAGGGGCGAAGCTCCTTAGGGTGTGGGTCTGTCCCTCCTCTGTATGTATGTATGTATGTAGCCACCTCTAGTTTAGTTTATGAATGGCTCAATAGATGGCGTTGTGTGTCCAGGCTGCTACCTGGACAAATGCATCATCATCATCATCAGCTACCTCTTTCCTGAAGCCATGCACTACGCCACAAAGCGCACATGGAAACATGCACCATGATGACACTAAATACCCAACATTAACGAAAGACTGCCCGTTTCTAACGATGATGATGATGATGATGCGTTCGTGCTAGCGCGTTACGGCGCGTGTAAGAAGCTGGTGTAAGACGCTGTGGCCTCACAGCAGTCATGTGATGGCGTCGGCAAACGCGGTGCGCGTTCCGGCCTGTGTAAGGGGCTGCGTAAGACGCTGTGGCCTCTCCCCCTTACTAGAGTGTACTGCACGTTTATAACGCGTTTGTGCTAGCGTCCCCTTAAACGCGAGATCCCAGCGTTCGAATACAGTGTTTCTCACGTCCTTACATGATGATCGACTGGGCGAATTACAAGGAAGATTCACGGTTCTCGAATCTCGGATACCATCTCGGATACATGGGTCGGTGCTTGGTCCTTTGGTGTTCGTAGTTTATATAGATGATATCCATTTATCTGTTCATTCGCCTGTGAAGATCCGACTGTTGTGGACGACAGTGTTTCTTGTTTATGCTAACTCAACATTCTGATCAAGTTAGATGCAATGATGCGTTGCACTCAATTAATTTATGGTGTGAAACACGGGTCTTGAAGCTTAATACTTCGGAGACGGCGGCTATTATACTTAGCAGTAAAAAAAACTTGGACCATCTCCCCGAAGGGAACCCTGATGGGATGTGAAGCAGCAGCGTTGCGCAAGGGTGGTGTCACGGGTTGAACGGCGCTAACGCGGGTGCTGGAAGAAGTTTGAAGCGAAACTCGGTGTAGCGTTTACTGGTGTAAACGTTTGTTTGAAACGCAGACACGGGAGGCGAGCGGGTGTTGGAGCCGGCAGCTGCGGGCGCTCAGGCGGGTGAGGGAGAGAGTGACGTACCGCACACCTGCGAGGGAAGCATGCGAGGGGAGCGTGACCTACTTGGCACCGCTCCAACACCTGCGCCGAGGGAAGCGCGTTGCCTCGCGCTTGTGCGGAGGATGATGATGATGATGATTGTGGAATGGAGGGACAGCGTTATACAGGCTAGTCAAAGAGCTGCTTCGCATCTAAAATACGTTTGCATATCTCCTTGCTTCGCTACAAATGATGTTGAAAGACCATGGTGTTCTGCCGCCCCCTGCTATGTAACACCACCTCTTCTCCCGCCTCTCACGCTCTTCTCCTTCCCTGTAGGATGTAATGGAAGTTTTGCTGAATTCAATTCAAATTTCTTGCTGACGCCCTGCTCTGGCACCGTCTGTTGGGCAGCACCGGTGCCAGTGGCGCTGCCGAATGGACACCGCCCTTTCTTTCTCAAAACAGTGGGGATTCTTAAAGATAGGAAGTGAGGGTGCTGCGTGCACAGTAAGTGTCTCTCCGCAAAGGCAGGCACACACAAAGGCTAGCAATTTGTAGCGGGCAAACGCAAACGTCCATACGATGACTGACCTTGCGGCAGTTGTAGCAGATTCAACTCTGTTGTAGAACGGGTAGAGACCGATGTCAGTGCTGTGCTAGAATATCCACTTGGCCTTGCTCATGAGTGCTAGGTGCTTAGTTTGGCCCACACATTAGGCATGTCGGGGTTGCTGGCTTGTACGTCTGCCTATCATCGAATGCGTGGAACATAATGCCTCGCACGGCGTAATCAGGGAAGGGAGCATAAACATGAAGTTCGAGTGTTTGTGCGCCCACTTTAATTGGTTTGAAGGTAGGCCTGGGTACGGTGTGAGTCAATGACAGTGCAAAAGTATTATTGGTGGGGTGCGTCTAGACGATCTCGACTTGCCGGTGCCTGGTCTGGCGGCTCAGCTACCTCGAGTAGGGTGTCATGCAGTTGCCACAGTTTCATCAGGTCAATGAGGGCTGATGGCCTTCCTATGATATGGATGGAGTTCTGTGACAAGCAAGGAGTGGTGCACGTTGGCGTATTGGTGGCGGGCGTGACTTAATCTGGTGGCTGCCCTGAGCCTCAGATGCTCAGTGCGCACTCAGCATTGGTGAGAGCAGCGTCTCTTCATCACCTCGTGCCCTCCTTTTGAACTTGTAGTCATAGGGACGTTGCGCTGGATAGCTTTCCTCCTTCGCACCTGCATCTTATGCAAGGATTTGTCTATCCTTTGAGTGTGTTGTTTGGTTAAGTTTTGTGAGTGTGCCAGCTTTTCCTGTAGAGTAAAATATCGTGTTCTGTCAACGATATCGTCATTCCTTAGGTGCGTCGAGATATCTTCTCGACCACCCAAGTGAAATACAGAACCTGGGCATTTAATAACTCGCATTGCATTGCGTTTCTTTCATCACATGTGAGCTCATTTACTGGCATAGAATGGAATGGGCGAGGCATTCGCCCTGCTGTGAACTGCCAGGTCTGTGCAGATGTACCACAGTCACAGTGTGAGCTAGTTGCATCTTCTCTCATTCTTCTCCTTTCGCTACTTTTCCTTTGATGCTGTAATCTTCGACCTCTTCCTTTTCCCTTTTATTCGTCGTCTTCTTCCTTTGTCTTTTTCCTCGTTGATTAAACTTGAGCCGATGGCTGGCAAAATATGTCACAGTACCCTACTCCTACTGCTGTGGCTGAGACAAGTTGCCCATCCGGATGGTGACTGTCAGGGTTGGATGGTACCGCTCCTGTTGAGCTGGGTTCAAATCTGCACTGCCGAGTGTCTTTTCCTCATTGTGAGTGATAGCCGCTGCAGACACCAGTGATGGCAGTGGCATACACCATCACCACCAAAATTGGCCATTGTAACGTTGTGTACAGTATTGATGGTGGCAGCGGTGCACTGTCCGATGCCAGTGACATGTGTGAGCCTCTAATTTTGTCGTGCTGTTTTACCGGCTGATTTGAAGGTTTGTGAATGACACCTTTCTGTTATCCTTGCCCAGGTGTAGTACGGCATCTGCACGAGCGTGGCTGGCTGGAACGCGCGTACTGCACTGAGACACGCCCGTACAACCAGGGTTCCCGTCTGACAGCCTTTGAGCTGCTGCACGACCACATTCCGGCCACACTCATCTGTGACAGCATGGCCGCTGCCCTGATGGCCACAGGCAAAGTTCATGCGGTCGTCGTTGGCGCAGACAGGGTCACTGCCAATGGTGACACAGCTAACAAGATAGGTATGACCAGCCTTGCCGTGCCAGTGTTTGAGCTGTCTGCAAGAGTGCTTTCGAAATGTACTGGCAGAGTATCTTAGTGGCTGTGCTTTCAAAGGCCCTGCATATAGTTTGAAAATTGGTCATTTGGTGTTCTTCAAATTCCAATTATGGGCTGCAATATCGAAACACATTTAAATATGTACGTAACTGGAAGATTAGCAAATGACTCTCACTGTCATGGGTGAAAGATCTCGCGAGTGCTTGCTCCAGTGGATTGAGGCACAGTGGAGATGACGTTAGTGGGACAAACGTTACCTTATACACGGGAAACAGACACAACACATAAAAACAAAGAAAAATACAATTCATACACAAAAAAAATCACCGCCCAAGCACTCTGTACAAATGTTTAACCAGCGAAGCTGAAATGTGCGGCGCCGGTGTTTAGCAGTGGGTTCAACCCGACACAGACATCGCAGCCGAAGCCAAAGTGCCGCTGGAGAAACTCTCGCTGAAAGGGGGCGTTCGCCCCACGAACGTGCTCCCGCAATCATCACGTCGACGCTGTTCTGCCCGCAACGCTGCTTCTTCGGCACGCCTTCGTTGCAAGCGTTTGACATCGCGAGCTAACATCCGTGGCTTACCCATGTGGAAGCTCTCAGTCGAAGCTGATGCGCGCGTGCTCGGCGCCACGGCTGCGACGGGATGGATGATGTCACTCACGGGCCAGCCAATGGCACGCACGCTTTGGTACGGCGCAGAGAACAACGTCACTGGAAGGCGCAGCCAATGGAGACCGTGCGCCGTCCACGGACGAGTGGTTTTTCGTTTCTCCTAGCCATAAACAGCTTTCACTGTAAAATAAAAAATAAAGCCCACTAAAACTAAAAGCGCAGCCTAATTTGTCCACTACGCTAAATGTTCCTTTGCGTTAGGCGTAGCCCTAACAGCAGTCCACTAACAATGGGCCTTGCGTTAATGTCCGTGGTAGCTGCCCAAGTGGAACACCCTTACTTTGCAGCGTGGCTTCGACGACTTAGTCCCCTCGGTGTTGTGTCCAAGTTGCCGGTGTCGACGAACTGGACTGGTAGTAGTCGCTCATGTAGAGCCTAGTTGACTTCTCTGCCGCCTGCTCTCCCGGCTGACGTGCCAGTTGCCGGTTCTGTGTTTGGCCTGTCTACAGTCTCGGCCTCTGCTTCTACGTTGTGCCTGGCCCCCAAGGTGACCTGGCTGTTGATTGCTCTGCTGGTCATCCTGTTCTGCCGGCAAAGGCGGAGCATTGCAGGTGCACTGGGAACCGCTGCGGTTCGGCCGCCGCCCCCAGTAAGCCTGATCGACAGCCACTCCGGAGCCTGGCGCCCACAGCCCCTTGTCACCATTCTGTAGCTGGCAGGACAACCTTCGTTGACCGGCGCCACGCAGAGAATGCCAGCTCAATGTTCTCCATCTTCAATCGCGGCTTGGGTCGTGTGCCACAAGCCCTCCATCCATCAATTACGTGCACGGATTATGTGCGTGCTTTGTGGCACTTCTCTCCTTTTCACGCTCCAGCACTGTGCTTGGAGATGAGATCACTGCTTTTGTACGTCCCCGAAATATTCAGTGGACAGTTACAAATACGTCAAAATTTATTTCCAGACTTCTGCTGTGCTGCTCGAATTTAAAATCATATTTCTGCTCGCATCAATTGTTTATTGCCATTTACTGTATTTGTTGAACTCTGTTGAATAGCGTCTATACGCTCATGGAGTTTGGTATCAGCATTACTGACCAGCAGATGGGCCTTCTTGATACACGAGCACACACTACTGCAATCGCTATAACAGTAAATTGGAAAAGCACTGATAACCATGACTGCATTGTCAATGGGTATTCCTGGCTACTTGGTCGTTGGTATTTCCCCAACGTATTTGTATTTGAATAATACCAGATCACCCCTTGGGCGACGAGCTGTTAAAAGCAAGTATACGAATAAAATCAGCTTTTGCACTCTCTGGCTGTCACCGTAGTTGCCAGTGAAACCGGCAGCTTCCCGGCTGCATTCTCGGCTCTTCCGCAGAAAGGCGATGTCTACCGAAAAAGAGGCCTGCAGCCACTCTGTTAGCGAGACAGAGTTCTTTGCATGACCGTAGCACTATACGTTTTGTGTGACATCCGTGCATTCAGAACCAAACCTAATGCGCTGGACTGGTGGCACTTGGAAAGCAGGTGAAAGGTTCACTGCAATCACACATTTGCACAGATGTTCAACCGATCTTTAGTGGTCTATGCGACAGCTGCATGTCATTTGAAAAAGAAGCCGTGCGTTCTTTCACAACAAGAGAGGCTGACTACTGCTCAGGACCTTAACTAGCGGAGGTTGTTGAAGGGGTGCTGATCCCCCTTGAAATTATTGCATGCCTAATAGTAGTGTTGCGCGTAAGATGCGGATAGCAAAGACTATTATTCATGCATTACCAACAAGCCCGAGTGGAAACCCCATTGTTTCATGCCTTAACTTTTCGGTTGATACTAAGGTATTTACGTGTCTTCACAGCGACCACCAGTTGCCACAGTTTTTCACACACTGGAACTTTCCCGACATTCTTTCCTTCCTCAAACCTTCCCTTTTACGAGAACACCTTCGTGATCCCTCTCCAGCCCGCCTGCTTACCCGTTTGTTTTTATTGTACAGCCTCATTGCACTTTGCCTTCCCGTGCCTTCGATTATTTTGTTTGTCTTTTGTCTTTCATCCTGTAGGGCTTCCTTTACTGGTTAAAGATGCTTTCCTTGCGCATTGCCGCTGAAGAAGGTAAGCCGTCCGTGCCGACCACGCTTGTGGGATTCGCGTCCTTGTGAAAAGCGCGTCTCTTTCTGTGAAAGTAAAAGTTTTGATGTCCTTGCCATCGATACCACCAGAACGATGCAGACCAATAAAAATTTCACAAAGTTTTCATCACTGAAACGAAGCACCACCAAAGACGATTTCCACTGGAAGCCTGGAACTGCTATTGGAAGCTGCTGTAGATAGCAAGCGCACAACTCCGTCCATATGGATGGCATGCTAAAAGCCAGAAGAAAACTTGCATTATGCAGGGTGGCTTGAGGGGAGGAAAATGGAGCAAGAGAGTGTCCACGGAAGAAAGGCTGCTCGCTCTTGCCGAACTTTTTCTTGGGAGTACAAAAGCTGCGGCTAACTCGGCGCGTTGCATTTTTGAAGAGTCACGCATATTTACAACAATCCGGAGGCGATTATGGCGACATCCAGGGAGCCTTATTTCAAAGGGAAAGAAAACTTCTGTGCCCGTGCACAGCAGCAGAATGAAAAGACACGCTGCAGCAACGCAACTTGCGTCTTCAAGAAAGTCCAGACGGTTGAAGTGGTCGGGGTCAAGCTGCCTCCTTCAAAGGACAAAAGTGCCCCTTTCTCAGCACAGGTGCAAAGCCAAGTAGGAACAACAAGGCAGATTGAGCATGCTTGTGTAAATCACTCGAGAACGAACACAAGCACGACACCAACGCGCCACTGGGAAATGATGGCGGCTGCCAAGTGAACTTTTGCCCCACAGTCATTGCTGTGCTAAGCGGTGCCTTCACCACTGAGCAACCGGGCGAGTGGCATGGCGCCTACGCATTCAGGTTTGCCGGCCCTCAGTACCACGAGTGTAGGTGGGTGCAAGTATTTTCGACGTTGGGCTGTTTGTCTCGAAGGGTAAGCATGTGCTTGATCCAGAGACGATGGAGAGGATGCTGCCTGATTCCTGAACCTCTCCAGTTAACTACTACAGTGGAACCCCGTTCATACGTTTTTCAGCGGACAGGGGGAAAAAAACGTAACAACCGGGAAAACGCAAGAGTGAGGAAAGCTCCCAACATGAATGAGAACAGGGCCGCTTTGATTTCAAACAATTTATTTCAACAAGGTGAGCCATCTAGGTCGCGGACCGATAATCCGGACAGCCGCGCAGTACCGCTAGTGCCAACATAGGCTTATTGTGATAAAACCGGCTGATATTTTGGACGGTTCTAGCTCTAAATTCGATAATTCGGACTCCGTTTGTGGCTGTCGAGCGCAGTGAATGGTTTAGTAGCAGCGTGACGTGCCAATTTTGGAGGCAAGTCGCCCGCATCCTGTTCCGGCACCCCGTGCGTGGCTGGTCGCGTCGGGTCCGCGTGATCGCTCGATAGCGCCTTCACGTTCCGTCTTCAGTGCTTGTTAACCGTATTTACCCGCATAATTTACGCCATTGCATAATTTGCGCACCCCCGACATTTAGCCAGCAATACAAAAAAAATTTTCTCGTATATTTTGCGCTCGCCGTCCGGCCCGAACCAGCTCGCCGGCGAGCGCACGGACAGACTTTGGACAGCCGCGCGGCCGCGCCCCTCGCTGCGCGGGCGAGCGCAGTCATACGCAAAAGGGGCTGCGATTGCGATCTTCCTTTTTCCGATTCTTTTCTCCGGAAGCCCCCAGAGCCCAAAGTGCGGTCGCTAGAAGAAAAGCACTCGAGTGGGGGCGACGAAAACGGCTGAAGCAGAGGTCAAACGCGCCAGGCACATCTCCATCGCTCGGAAGCGATAACATCACCCCTATCAGATCGCTTGCCGTCGAAGCGGGAAGGAAACGCCCCGCCCGTCTTTCACGTGCATGAAAAGACGCAAAAGCGGGAGGGGGGGGGCGGGGGTGTCGCTCTGCTGCCGAGCGATCGCATGGCTGCCGAGATAGCGCTGGCGCTATCTCGGCAGCCATCAGCGGGCGGCGATTCCTGCAAGCGTGACCAAGACTGTCAAAAGTAAAATCAAAATAGCGATGCCCGGGCGGGTATGGCGCGCCAGGTTGCGACGCATCATGCGGGAACACGCCCACAGTTGCGACGTAGCAGCGGAGTTTGCAATACATGGGACCCTATGGGAGCTATGCCGGGACCCATGAAAAAGAACGTAACAGCCAGGAAAACGCAGCAGTGAGGAACGTAACAGCGGGGTTCCACTGTACATGGTTATCCAGCAACAGGGAAGACTGAAATTCCAACCTCACTGGGTTGTCCATGACTCATTTATTCAGAAAAGCTTCAAGCAGCGTACGCAAATATTGTGTAGCCTTCGCAGGTGAATATGTGGGAAACCTGGCACGATTTCTGCCTTCCCTCCCCGTCTTTTCTTCCGTGCCACGCAGCCGCCAATCGATTGAATCTCGCACCGGTCACGCGCCGCCGTGCTGCTGCCGGCTATTTCTGAACGGCGCACAGGTATGGTGGCTAGAAGGAGCAGTGGGACGGAAGCCATATGCGTGTTATGGTAAAAGGAGTGCCTGAGATGTGATGACAACTTTGAGTGCTGCTAGAGGCACTTGTCATCGTCAGGTGCGGGTGATCGTCGCCATTCCCACCGCCCACTGCGGCAGAGCATTCGCGAATTTCTACATTTGCGTCCTGTTGAAAGGATGCAGGATACGTCAACGGACACTAGTCTATGCACAATACCTTTGTGAGCACTGAGTTCACGACCTTTTACGAGCATGTATGCATTGAAGACATAGAGGCAGAATGGGCTAAAGACAATAGTTCTTTGACTCTTAAGGCAATGCCACATAAGAAAAGCATACACTGGGCCTACCTCAGTTAAAAAGAAAGCTTTAAGCAAATTTCGCTGTCATGCTTTTCAGTGGAATGTTCAAGGGCTTGCTTCTGTTTAGATCAGATTTAGCATGGGGCTCGAATTCAGTGTTTGCAGTAGAGCAACTTGTGAGCTAATATTCGGCTTGAAAGGATGGGGACGCTTAAAAAGCCCTATCGCCATCGTGTGGCTCATACCAGCTTCGCTCGCTGGCTTTTCCATACATGCCGACGTGGCGATTGTCGCTGCTACTCGACGTCGCCAATAAAGCTCCTTCACAATTGGTGGAGGTGCCTGAAACTCGGGCACCGGACTCTCCACCCCGCCTCCATGATGCCGGAAGATGGGCCTCAACCCGGTGGCTCGGTGACTGCTGTTGTTTGCCCTGACCCGCCGCGCCAGCACGATCCACCCATATTCAGCGGTACCGAAGACCATGACGTGGAGGACTGGCTCGCTGACTACGACCAAGTGAGCGTTCGAAATCACTGGGATGATACCCTTTATTTTTATTTCAGTGGTGTAACCATTGCATGGCACCGAAATCATGAACGTGATCTTCCAGCGTGGGCGGTCTTCAAGGCGAGCATCACGGAGGTATTCGGACATCCCGCCGTTTGCAAGCTTCGGGCCGAGGAACGCCGTGCGTAGCACAGTGGTGAGACATTTACAAGTTATATAGACGATGGCATCAACCTCTGTGACTGCGTTGGCGTAGAAATGGCTGATGCCGAGATGATCAGGCATATTTTAAAGGGCATTGAAGATGATGTCTTCCAGATGTCGGCCAAAAGTCTGGTAACAGTGTCAGAACTCATCAGCCTTTGCCAAAGTTTCGATGAACTGCGCAAACAGCACGCAGCCACATTCCAGTCTCATCCTCAGGTAATATTCGAGCTTGATGGTGACCCCTTACACCTCGCTCCTGCGACAAATTAAGGAGCCCCAATTTTTTCGACTGCCGTGAATCTTCCTCAGTCACCGAACCCGCATTCGCTACTCACCGTTCGCCTTCTCACCGCCGCTCCATTTCCCCACCCAAGTCACCACGCATCGGTGCAGCCCTCTGCGCCTAAATGGTAGTGTCTATATTGCCGGCAGCCGGCAAAACAGACCAGTAAAATAGTTGCTGGCAGTTCCCGCCTATTGGGTGCCCGTGACCATGTGACTTGTCGGCAGCACGGTGATGACTGCCTCACCGGCCCCTCGATTTTTTTTCAGTGAAGAACGGCACGGTTGGGTGGCGTAGTGGGTTAGTGTGCCGCGCTGGCTGGTGGTTTGGAGGACCGTGGTTCGAATCGCAGCCTTCGTGAAATATTTTTTTCTTTCGGTGTTTCATTTTTTTTTGGTAAGAACTATTAACGCTAACACAACTGCTCCGAAGGAGCTGTAATGTTCTTTTAAAAATGCAATCGCGTTTGGTCTCAGCGGCGGGCGCGCTAGCGCCCGTCGCTGACACGCCTGCCTCTGGCAGTAGTGACACGAGCAAAATAGTGAGAGCGCCGAAGGCGCACCGCGAAGCGGCAACGTATGTCAACGGGCCCTCCAGTGACACGAGCGAACCACGGACACGCTTAAAATAGCTATAACAGGAAATGCGCCGGCAGGGATAAACTGCTGGCAACTATTCTGCTGGTCTATTTTGCCGGCTACCGGCACCACAAGCGCGGCCCCTATTCTGCCGGCACATGTACTGCCGGCACCACACGTACGTTCCCTATTCTGCCGGCACATGTACTGCCGGCACGACAGGCTCAACGGAAGAGTGCCGGCACATGTCACATGGTCACGGGCAGCCAATAGGGTTAAACTGCCGGCAACATTTTTTCGAGGATAATATGCCGGCTGCCGGCACTATAGGCGCGGCCAAACTAAATATCGCAGTTCACGAGGCAAGAACTGCGGTTCCAGCAAAATGCACAAAGCCTCAAGGTTGTCCGAAAAACGTTTTCGACGTCGTAATAGAAGGGATATTGACGCAAGCACTTGTTGATACTGGCGCTGCTCTTTCAACGATAAACACTCGTATTGGCCGCAGAATCGGAAAAGTGATGACACCACCTTTTGGTCTATCTCTCCGAAGTGCCAACTCGCAGCACGTTGAGCCTTCCGGCATCTGTGCTGCTCGTGTCCTCATTGAGGATGTGTTATATTGCTACGGCATCAGACGGGCAGTCAAGGTATGAGCCAGGCAAGGGTGGGAGACGACGAGGACAATATCTTGTCTAGCGGTTGGACGCCATCTTGCCTCGGCTGTACCAACTACCTAGCGCTACCTGTACCAACTACCTAGCTTCCAGTGTTGGCAAGGCACGTGAGAACTTCATCCAAATGGTGCAGATGCTGAGGGAAGCTTGATGAAAAAATAATGATATCATCTAGATAGCATAAGCAAGTCTTCCACTTCAAGCCATGGAGATGTGTCTATCATGTGTTCGAACATTGCTGGTGCATTTCAGAGGCCGAACAGTATGATGTTAAACTTGCAGAGTCGATCGGGTGTTGAATACTCCGTTTTCTCTTTATCTTCCTCATGCATAGGCACCCTGAACCTATGCATAGGTACCGTGAACCATGCCAGTACCCTGAACGCAGGTCGAGAGTCGAAAAGTAGCACCCTGCAGGGAATCGAAGGCATCGTCTATGTGCGGGTGTACATGGGGTATACTACATCTTTGCGCGTTATCTTGTTGTGCCTGGCATTCTATATAAATCCGCACACAGCCGTCTTTTTTTTCGAACGAGAACTACGGGAGATGACCAAGAGCTCGAGGATGGGCGTATTATATTCTGTTGTAGCAGGTCGGCGACGTTTTCTTCAATTACTTTCCGCTCAGCAGACTACACGCGATATGGGTCACGGCGCACGATGGACATGCCTTCTGTCCGATTCGATGCACTGTAACGGATATCTGTATATGTTTAGGGAGGCATAGATGTAGGGCCGAAAGTCGATACTCAGCGCCTTTAGTTGAGTGCGTCTGTATGAAGAGTTGGCTTCACCTTGGACTTTATGTACGCGAGTGCATGCCGGAACGGGTCCAGTGTGTTTTTTGTCCTCTATGCTGCGTGCCTATATGCTACAGCCGTGCTTGAACTTTGTGAGCTTCGCCTATGTTGCAGAATATGCTGTGTGCATGCATGGCGCGTATGAGCAAGTATGTTCCAGAGCTTGTGATACAGTTGGTATTTCTACAACGCATCAGCTGTTTCGCCGACTAGCAACTTTGCTTGCCACTGTTATTTTGCAGTGTGGCTTTTCTTTGCTGGCCCTGGAAAACATGGATGAATAAAGAAACATGAATAAACTAAGCAGCGGTGGCATGTTTATTGAGTTCGCCGAATTAACATTTCAATAATCAACACTCTAGGGCTGAGTGATTTGTTTTTAAGTATTATATGGGCACAAGGAAAATGATTTATTGATGCCGTAATAGTACTTTGAATGAAACAACTCTGACACGCCACGTAAAATGTGGAACGCTGTGGCACTCCATTTCAGGTACGTACCAGTTGGCTATCTGTGCCAAGCACCATGGTGTGCCATTCTATGTGGCCTCTCCAACCACCACTGTGGACAGCAGTCAATCTACTGGCAGTGAGATACCCATTGAGGAGAGACCGGCACGGGAGATGACATCTATACAGGGCATTCAACTAGCGCCTGCAGGTAGCTTTTTACTAACTGTACAGATTTGTTGGCAGTGTTTCATCATCGGTTTCATGTTTTTGTATGTTGCACTAGTAACTTTTCGGAAACACCTGAGATTGAACATAATAACATTGACAGAACACAACCTGTGTGTAGTGCTTTGAAAGAAGCTGGAGTTCACTAGTTTACTTGGTAAGCGACTGCACATTGCTTGTTTCAGAAATTATGGTACAGTGAGTGCCTAGCAAATTTGTAAAAGCTCCGCAAAGTTTGTAAAAACCATGCAGAATTCGATGCAGTGTCATGTCGCCTGGCCACTTCTGTTATCTAAACGTTATGCTGCTCCAGAATCTATATGACAAACCAGCCTTTGGGCAGGCATAGTGGCAGTGCGGCTCGTCGGGTCCGCATTGGAGCCACACTTGGCATAAAATATTTTGCTGTGTCGTTTAAAATAAGGCCAGGCCACATACAGGCAGTATGTTTTTGCATTTATATGTATCAGTCATTGCTGTAGTGAGTGAATGTGAGAGCATAAACTAAAATATTAGTGGCACTTATGGAGAAGCAACAAGTAGAAAACATGTTGCGGTATCTGCCTTCTGCACTAATTTCCACAGTACTTCTTAAACCTGTGTGTTGTTGCTTGCCAGGAACTCCTCCAATGCTGCGCAATGTGCGTCGGTGCAATTTCAGTGAACAAGGAACAGCTAGCAAAGCAGGCATATCCTATCTGTTACCAGGCGACAGCCTCAATTGCAATAAAGGCATTTCCGGTACGCTTCTTTCTGTGCACAGGCATCGACTGCTGGAACCCAGCATTTGACGTCACCCCGGGCGAGCTCATCACAGGAGGCATCATCACCGAAAAGGGTGTCTTCCCAGCATCACGAGTGCTTGACAGTCTTGGCATTTGAAGTTTTGCAAGTGCACGGTGCTCTCTCTCAAGGTCCATGTCCGAGAGGCAAGTGGCGCTCACAGGCTTCAACGAATATGCAAGCTCGTCTGTGCAACCTTAAAATTCCTTCTGAGAATAAAAAAATGCTCCATCATAACTTTGCCACTTACCACGTTCACCAGGCACAGCCACTACATTATTGGTGCCCAGTCACCCTAATGTATGTTTGTGTCTATATACGTATAGTCTGTATACGTATACGTATAGAAGGTGCGAAACTTGAAGGGTGGGTTTTGAACACTGTCATTGCAGAGCAGTGTCCAACAATGTGGTGAATGTCAGCGGTAGGCGGCACTGCTCCTGTAGAACTGGCTTCAAGTACGCACGGGGCCGAAGTGGCTTCTTTTTCTTTTTGAAAGCGAAGCTTGTACCGCCCCGCCAGTGTTGGCGCCGTAGGCATCGCTCGAGGCATCACACGGCATGTAGGCGTCGCACGGCGTCGCATTGTGAAAGCAGTGCGAACGTACTTTTTTTTCTTCTCTCGTGCTTTGAGTATTCAAGTGAAAGGCACGCATCCGTAACGTGCACGCTCTTCAGCGCCATGTGAACGTATATGAGCCATGTGAATCGAGTTGGCAATATCTATCAGAGGAAGACTGAAAGGAAAATACTGGAAGCAGGAGGAACAGCAGTAACGAAGGAACAAGAAAGAAAAATAAATGCAAGCAGATGTGGGAAGACGTTTCGCACGCTAATACGAGCCATGGCTGGACTGGAGAGGTGCTCGTGCGTCTCCATTAGGTCGAGTCAGGTCGGGAACTTAGGCCGTGGTACGGCGATTGATTTTCGACGGCAAGCACCTTGATGCTCGGCTGTTGGATGGTCGTACCCTGGCCTCGTCAGGATAGGCCTGTTGCGGTGCCAATGAGTCGGTCATGTTGGCAGTCTGGTAGGATGTTGTACGCTAAGAAGTTGCGCCCATCGATTGGCTCTGCGACGTCGGCGATGACGAAGTTCATGGAAATTCGCAGCATAGTTTCTTTAGGTGGATATGTTAAGCCGGAGTGAACCGTGTAGAGGGCGTCACCTGTACGCCTTGCAGCAAGTGGCAATCCTCTGAAAGCACTGTGGCACTTCGAAGAATTCAGCTGTAGTCCAGCAGCACGGAACACCGAAAGAACAGACGAGAGGCGCTCAAGGTGCGTGTTGAAGGTTGGAGAGAACACGATCACGTCGTCGAGATAACAAAGACAGATGGACCACTTAAAGCTGTGCAGGAGCGTGTCCATCATACGTTCGAAGGTGGCTGGGGCATTGCACAGGCCAAACGGCATCACTCTGAACTGATATAGGCCATCTGGCGTTACAAACGCGGTCTTCTCACGGTCCCTGTCGTCGACGGCAATCTGCCAGTAACCAGAACGAAGGTCTATTGACGAAAAATAAGTCGCACCGTGTAGGCAATCTAACGCGTCATCTATGCGTGGCAGTGGATAGACGTCTTTCTTGGTTATTTTGTTGAGATGCCGATAGTCCACACAGAACCTCCAGGTGTTATCCTTCTTT
Organism: Hyalomma asiaticum; assembly: GCA_013339685.2. Lineage (NCBI taxonomy): Eukaryota > Metazoa > Arthropoda > Arachnida > Ixodida > Ixodidae > Hyalomma > Hyalomma asiaticum. Next base: position 7,900,691 of record CM023488.1, read on the forward strand.
TTGACCAGAACAACAGGAGAAGCCCACGGGCTCGAGGACGGCTCTATGATGCCCTTGGTAAGCATCTTGTCAACTTCCTGCTGTATCACTCGGCGTTCGGTATGTGATACGCGATAAGGCCGTCTATGAATAGGCGCTGCATCGCCCGTATGTATCCGATGCTGCACAAGGGATGTTTGTCCCAAAGGTCAACCTTCAATGTCAAAAATGGCGGCATAGCGGCTGAGCAGATCACAGAGGTCATCCACCTGGGAGGGCGACAGGTCGCGGGCTATCATCTTGGTGATGTCGCCGCGTGCTGCATGAGATATTTCGGGAACAACGTTGGTCGGCTGAAGAGCTGGAACGAGATGGGTGAAGCGAAAGGGCTGCAAGTTGGTACTCGTGCGACGGCGAAAGCGTGGCAAGGGATATACCTTGGGGTAGTACCTGAGGGCAGAAACCAAAGTTCAGAAGCGGAAGGTAAGTTGTGTTTGCCGAGATGGTCACAACGGTGTGAGGAAAAGAGACGCCGTGCGAGAGTAAGGCATTGACAGAAGGAGTGACCAGGTAGTCTCCATCCGGTACAGAGCGGTTAGGTCGAACAGTAATATAGGTAACTGCTTGAGGCAACAGGCGAACAAAGTCGGCAGAACAGAGCTGGGTTTCTACTGTGTCGGGGATGTTGGGAATATATGGCAAATCGAGTTGGACCACACCAGCCGAGCAATCAATTATAGCCGAGTGAGTAGACAAAAAATCAAGGCCAAGGATTACGTCGTGAGGGCAGTGTTCAAGTACATGAAACAATACGGACGCGTGGCGACCACCAACACTTACACGGGCGGTACACATTCCCAGCACTGAGGGCATTCCTCCGTCTGCTACTTGCACTATGCGGGTTTCGGCAGGTGTAATCACTTTCTTGAGGCGCTTTCGGAGGGCAGCACTCATAACTGAGATGTGGGCACCGGTGTCGATCAGGGCGGTTACTGGTAGGGCGTCAACTTGTACAGCGATTAGGTTCTGGTCTGTCGGCAGTGTAAGTAGAGGATTTCCGGGTCGGGGTTCCAATGCAGCGTCACCTCCGGGAGCTGCATTTTTCAGTTTTCCTGAGGCGAGCGTACAGAAGGGTGCGGCGATGGACGACGGGGAAGAGGCGAGCGGGAGCGACGATCGTTCGGTGAAGGTGACCGGCTTGATGGCCTGGCATACATCGGAGGGTCGTGGTACGTTGGGCCACGATAGGTCTGCTCACGATACATGGGTTCACGGTAGCTTGGTTCATTAGCAGCACTAAATGATGAACGTCGTGCGGAATACGGGGGGCGCGAATACAACGGGTGACGATAAGGGCAATAGCGGGAAATGTGTCCCACGCCGCTGCAGGTGAAGCATATGGGCTTGTCGTCAGGTGTGCGCCATTGGGCTGGATCTCGGTAGCGACGAAACGTCGGTGGTGGTCGATGAAACGGAGCAGTAGGTCGAGACGGAGGGCGAGTCACAGAGCACGCAGTCTGAATGCCTGCGTTTGCAAGTTCTTCGCGGACGACTGCCTGTATGAGAGAAATCGTCGGCTGAGTATCCTCCGCAGGGCGCACGAAAGACGGTGATGCAGCCTCGATTTCACGCCGCACAATGCGCAGAACACTCTCTGAGGTGGTCGGCTGAAGGGAGGAAGAATAAGCATCTTCTCAAGACAACGTAGCGGCAGTGTTGGGAAGCCGCATAATCTGCTTCGTGATGCGACGGCTCTTCGCACCCTCGAAGCGTCTGCACTCGCTGATAATTTCATCGACGGTAGAGCAGTCTTTAACTACCAGCAAGTTAAACGCGTCATCGGCGATGCCCTTCAGGATATGGCCCACTTTGTCAGCTTCGGACATGCTGGAATCAACACGGCGGCACAGAGCTAGAACGTCAAGGATATACGCGACGTAAGACTCTGTAGCCGTCTGAGCCCGACAAGATAAATCTTTAGTAGCTGCGCACTTGCCGCCAGCGAGTGGGCCGAAGAGATCGCGTAACTTTTGCTTGCACACATCCCAGCTCGTCAGTTCTTCCTCGTTGGTATCATACCAGAGGCGTGCCGGGCCCTTGAGGTAGAAAACAAGGTTGGCTAGCATGAGCGTCGGGTCCCACCGGTTGTGCGCTGCGACGCGTTCGTAGAGGACCAACCATTCCTCGACGTTCTCGGTATCCTTACCAGAGAAATTGCCCGGGTCGCGCGGGTGGGTCAGGACGACCGGCGGTGGTGGCGTTGTAGGTGCTTGCGTTGCGTGGGCTGAAGGCGCGGTTGCTGACGCCGTGGCTGACCCGTCGGCCCGGTCGTCTGTCGGCATGGTAGGACGGCCGAGGACAAAACCGCTGCGGAGTTCCGTCTTGTTCAGTACCCAGCACCTCCACCACGATGGAACGAGCAGAGATATAAGGCTAAATGGGAAGGCCGTTTTAATAACAGAAATGATATCGCCGGCACAGGCCCGATCACAGACCGAGAGGCTAACCCACTACGTCGTCTTCTTCGTCTCACTATAGCGATCGTTGCCTTCCTCTCTTAGCACCGTGACATTATATATGGGGGCTTTGGGGAGAGGGGATAAAGTTTGTTTTGGTTTGCGCTTGCCAGTAGTCCGCCTCGTCCCTCAGCTGGCGCCTGTGCCGAACATGGTGTCAGAAGTGGGATCCTGCCGTTAACGCTGACATGCCTGACACGAAATCCATCCCCGCTGAGGCCACCGAACCAAAGGTGCACATCGTTCACACTGGCACATCTGGTCTACGCCCACCGGAGAACTTCACGTTTTCAAACCCGTCAGAATGGCCAACGTGGATTTCGACGTTCAAGGATTACGCTTTCGTGGCCTGCCTCCACAACGCCAGCGACGAGGCCCAGGTACGGACACTTCTTTAGTAGACCGCAAGCCAGAACCATTCTTTCGTCCTTGGGGGTGTTAACACCGGAGGCGCTCTCTTTCACTGCCGTTAAAGAAAAGTTGGATTCGCACTTTGTGCATCCCGTAAATGAGATATACGAAAGTCGTCGTTTCTACCGCTGCACTCAGCAGCCAGGCGAATCTGTGGATGACTTTTTTACGGCATTACGCAACCTGGTAAAGCGCTGTAGCTATAACAGCCCGCTCGTCGAGGACCGTCTTGTTCGCGACAGATTCGTCGTAGGCATCCGTGACAAACTGTCAGATCAATTGTGCCGATGCACAAAACTTGCCGCTGACGAAGCGCTGTGCCAAGCCCGCATACACGAAGACGCAGAAAAAAAATCACAGCATATCCACGGGGTGAATGATGAGTGGGCGAAGCTCCTCAGGGGAAATCATCGAAGGTGGCGAGAAACGTCGAAAACGTCGAAGGTGGCGAGAAACTTCCAACGAGACGAACGATCCCCTCTCCAAAGCGTTGTGCATCTCTTCGTACCGTTGCTTGAGTTTCTGACGATGTGCCTTCTCGGCCTCGTGCTCGGTCGGAGGAAAGGGGACTACAATCCTAGTGATTTTCGTTATTAACTGATTTGGGGGCCAAATTAGTTCGTTAAATCGAGTTTTAAATGTACCTCACACTCGGGGAGTCATGTTTATGCTGCAGTTAATAAACTAGAGGTAGCTGGATGGATGGATGGATATTAGGAGCGTCCCCTTTATAACGGGGCGGTGGCCGGGCCACCAAGCTCTAGCTTTATTTCTTTTTCGTTTACAACCATTTCTTTTCCCGAATCCCACATATTTTCACAACTAATTTTTTTCCTCGTCTATTTATTTTATCTATTATCGTTCTGCTGTGATGGAACAATCTTACCCGAACTACCTTGCGCTTTTGTTTGCTCCATACTTTTGCGCCACCAATGCTCTAAGCGCCTTTTACTTATATCTATCGCCGGCATGTTCAGCTTTCCCCTGTTACTCCTGAAACCCATGGCCTCCTGTAGGGTAGTGTCCACAGCTACACCTGGGTGGACATCTGTACATTCAATCAAAATATGGTCTGTCGTTTCCCTAGCTTTTCCACAGCACGTACATGTATCCCCTTCTTTATTGAATTTCGCTCTGTAACTTCGGGTTCTCAGGCAACCGGACCTTGCCTTTGAATTATCGTAAAATTTTTCTCTCTTGATTTCGTCTTTCCCTTTTCGGTAGTTGTTCAATGCCGGTTTCTTCTCCATTCTTGCTATCCAATCCGAGTTCTCCGCCGCTCTGACCATGCTCTTAACGCTCTTTTTCATCCCATCCGTTTCGTTACTGGATGTATACTTACTGGTAAGCTTCCTAGTTCTCTTCCTCTATTGTGAATCAACGTTCTTCCTATACAAATACCTGAATACTTTCGCTGCCCATCTACTTTATTTATTTATTTATTTATTAATTTATTTATTTATTACAATACCCACAGCGCCTTTCGGCATTACAGTGGGGGGAGGTCAATTCAATCAAAGTCAACCAAAAGCAGGTAACAGATGTGCAGCGGCAAGAAGCCAAGTGCACAACAACAACAACAAACAAAAAAAGAAACATACTACGAAAAGCACACGAGCAAATACATTACAGGGGGTCGCGAGGGTTATTTACAACAGGAATTTATGCAAAGCGGAAGCAAATACATCAGGGGAAATAATGGTGGCAATGTCATGAGGCAGTTTGTTCCATTCGCGAATTGTTCTGGGGAAAAACGCCATCTTGAAGTAGTTCGTCCTGCATCTTATTTCCTTGACCTTGCAGGCATGGTCGAGACGGGAGATGTAATCAGGACTGTTCATGTAATGATCCCGGTTAATACCAGTGTTATTATGGTATATACTATGGAAAAATTTTAACCTTAAGTACTGTCTACGGTGATGCAGTGGCTCCCATCCAAGGTCGTCCCTTGCGCTGGACACGCTAAAGTGGCAGGTATAATTGGCATGAACAAATCTCACAGCCACATTTTGAATTCTTTCAATCCTTTGAATGTCCACCTGCTGCCAAGGATCCCAAACGCAACATGCGTATTCAAGTATTGGTCTAACATTGGCTTTGTACAAGAGCTCTCTTGCGGCTAGTGGCAAATTTCTTGCATTTCTTCTGAGAAAACCTAGAACACTTGAAGCCTTGCGCGTGACATACTCGATATGGCGACGCCAGGATAATTCTGCAGTAAAGTAAACACCAAGATACTTGTGCTCGAACACTTTTGCCAGGTTTTCTGCATTAATAGCGTAACTAAAATCATAACAGCATTTTTTTCTAGTGAAGCACATATACACAGATTTCTTCACGTTTATGTCCATGCGCCAGGAATTACACCAGCTGGTAATCAAATCCAAATCGTTCTGTAAAACAGTGCGATCATCTACGGTATGAATAACCCTGTATAATACGCAGTCATCTGCGAACATACGATCTCTGTTCGTACCTAATTTTACTCTGAGCTTCCCTTCCCTCAAAGTCAGACCATCCCATATCCCCCTTAACAGCCTCATTTGTGGTCTTCCCATGGGCGCCCAGTGCGAGACGTCCGACCGTCCTCTGATTCACGTCCAGCCCTGATTGTACCTCTGACCTCATGCACACCACTGAGTTTCCGAATGTAAGTGCTGGCACCATTACACCTTTCCACAAACCTCGAATTACCTCGTACCTGTTGTAACGCCACAGCGCTCTATGCTTCATTATTGCGGAGTTCCTCTTTCCTTTAACTATCATAGCTTTTTCTTGTACTTCCATGTATCTATTCCCATCATTTATTCATATCCCGAGGTATTTGTACTCTCGTACTCTGGGTATCTCCTCGCCCTGTACTGATATGGTCTGATTGTTGCTGTCATTGAATATCATCCAGCCGCATTTTGTCACACTAAATTTTAGCCCTAAATCTTCACTTTCCCGACCACATATACTAACCAGACCCTGGAAATCTGTTCGACTGTCTGCGAGTAGCACAATATCGTCTGCATAAAACAACCCGGGGAGCTTTTGTTCTATCACTATACCTGCCTGTCTGTGTGACAGCTTAAAACCAATATTGCTCATCTCCAATGCTTTCTCCATTCTCCTCATGTATAGCATGAATAATAGTGGGGACAACGGGCATCCCTGCGTCAACCCTTTACCTATATCGACGGCCTCCATTCTACCATTACTCGCCACACCTTCCCATTTCACACATACTGTATTTCCACTGTATATTTCCTTTAAGAGCTCTATACAGTCATCCCCTATACCAGCCTCTTTCATTATGTCCCATAAAATATTCCGATTCACATTGTCATACGCACCCTTAATATCCAAAAATGCCAAATGTAGAGGTCTGTTCTCTTTTCCGGCTATTTCTATACACTGCGTAAGCGCAAAAAGGTTATCATCTAATCTCCTGTCGACTCGAAATCTATTTTGGAGTTCGCCAAAAGTGCCATTAAGCTCTGTCCATATCTGCATTTTCAATTTAATTGCCTGCATCGCTAACCTGTAGAGTACTGATGTAATGGTCAGTGGTCTATAGGAGCGAATGTTATTTTAGGGGCGAAGCTCCTTAAAGCGGCACCCGTTCGTCCCTCGTCGTAGTCGTAGTCGTAGTGCGTAAGCAGTCTTACGCTTTGACCTCCAAGGTGGTGCCGGTAGGAGATTTCTCCTGTGCGTTGTTGAACAATAAAAAAAATTCGCAGCGTGCGCGTTAACTAAAAGCCGAATTCTTCTGTCTCTCATTCCCCATTAGCAGCCATTGGCATGTTCCAGTAGGAAACGTTAGTAGAAGTAGAAGTGTTAAAAGCCGACTTCTGCTGTCTCTCATTCCCAGTAGCAGCCATTGTTTACCTCCAAGGTAGTGCCTGGTGAGATTTCTCCTGTGCGTGATTAAACAATAAAAATTTTGTTCAAAACGCCGTTGATTGATGAAATAAACCAACGAAAGACGCCAGATGTTTTCTAAAAGCAAAACGAAAAGACGCCAGATGTTTCTAAAGCAAAACGAAAAGACGCCAGCTGCTTAACGAAAGACGCCAGATGTTTCTAAAGCAAAACGACAAGACGCCAGCTGCTTAACGAAAGACGCCAGGTAAAGCAATGGTTTTCATCTGCAACCAGTGCAAGAGCCACTTAGCTTACATTTCACCGACCACAAAGCGGTCATAATGAAAGGACAACGGAAACCAGCAATAAAAGTTTGATAAAACATTTAATCAATCGTTTCACGTCATTTTTATCGGGCGAATTAACGGACGAAATTTCACGGTTTAACCGATGATTACTTCCAGGAGCTTCGCCTAATCTCATCATCATTCACCTCGTGGATCTGCCGTCAATTTTTTTTCTCTCCCTTGCCCTTATAAGTGAACTTCATCCTACTTTGACGCCAACTGTCCGGTATTCGCCTGTCCTTTAACCTTTTTTCAATTGCTTTTAATAGGGCTTCTTTGCTGTTTCTTCCGAGCTCATTTATTACAGTAATGCTAACCCCATCTAATCCTGTGGCTGTTCGTTTGGGAATCATTTCCTCCGCCTTCTTCCAATTGAAATTTTCCAGGACTAGTTCTTCCACTTGGTCTCCCTTGCTACTGTTACACGTCGTAAAGGGAGTCTCGCCATGCTTCTTAAAGGAATTGGCTGTTGCGTTTCGAATATAAGTCAATGCGTCGTACCCCTCCAATTTATTTTCTTCTTCATCCACAATATGCCTTTGCATAGTTACAGTTTTCTTCCCCAGCGATTGCAGGTGGTTCCAGAAAAGCCTAGATGCGTCCTTCTTTTCGCGAATGTCCGATATCCAACGTTCACTTTGGCCTTTAATCTTGGCTTCAACTAAACTCTGTACCAGGGCTTTTTTCTCGAGATATGTTTCCCATTTTTGCTTGACCTCGTCTTGTGGCCTCTGCTCCTTTTTTGCCTGCCTATGTATTCGAGATGCTTCCCGTCGATTCTCAATTGCGTCCTGAATTTCCCTGTTCCACCATCGTTTTGGGTTTCGCTTTCCCCTCCAGCAACTCTTTTGTTTCTCTTTCGTAACTTCAGTCCTTATTAGATTAATAAGCTCATTATAATCCCACACTTTGCCTTTTGTTCTGCTCACTATGTCCTCGATTGTTGCGACTACGTTCCTAATTTGTTTTTCACTTAGAAAGGAGATGCCCGACTTTAATTCGATGCTCTCTTTATGATCTACATATCCCATTCGCAAAGTTATGCGTTTATGGTCACTCCCCAAGCTGCTACTCCCTTCCTCATCTATGCTCATTTGTCTCAACTTTTCGTGAATTCCTTCTGTCATGAGGCAGTAATCGATTGTGACTGCCTGCTTCCGACCTCCCATGTTACCTGCCCATCGCACTCCTAAGTGCTTATCGAGACATCAACTTCCCGTTATAATCTGTATATCCGTCGAGGTCATGCACATGAGCATTAATATCTCCTAAGAGGATTATTTCGGCCCCGTTACCAAATTTCTGAATATCCTTGCTTCTAACTCCTGATTTTTCTCTTTGCAGTTATTTCCAGTCCACATGTAAACTACACCCAACATAGTTTTCTTCCCGCTTATCGTTCCAGATACCCAGAGGTGTTCTTCACATGTCGAAGTAATCCTACACCAGTTTGCTTCCCGATGAATTAGCATACCGATTCCCCCACCTTTTCTTTCTGATTTTGTCCTGTTGCACCCTTCCCACACATAATTTGCAATTGGTGGCTCTTCCGAGTCCCGAAGGTACGTTTCTGTAACGGCGTACACCGCTATCTGTTGTCTGTTGCCATTTTGTCGGTTTTCTGCCACCTTGCATATTTGCATATGTAGCTTATTAAACCGCGCTGCACTTTCTTTCTCTCTTTCCCCTTTGCCCTTTTCCCAGCCTGGACACAGAACGCCATCTATTGAGCCATTCATAAACTAAACTAGAGGTGGCTACATACATACGGAGAAGGGAACGACCCACACCCTAAGGAGCTTCGCCCCTAAAAGAGCGATTATCGCGCACTAGACTGACTATGGATAACGCTCTCGCCGAAACGCTAAACATTGACTCTGCTCAGCGAAACGATACGCCCGCCCCTTCGCCACGTTTTCACGGCCAGTATGAGCACCCGGCTAGGTTATCATGTGGCTTTTGTGGACGACAGCGTCACTCTCGAAAAGACTGCCCGGCCAGAAAATCAGTGTGCCACTACTGTAAAAAGCTAGGACATTTTGCTGAAGTGTGCATGAAGAAGAAGTGAGCTACTGGGTTCCATCGTACTGCACAACGTGGATTCACGACGGGCAAGATACATAGACCTACTCGTGAACGGGCACCCGGCTGAGTTTAAGATAGACTCTGACGCGGTAGTCTCTGTTGTCTCGCCGTCTTTCCCAGGCCAACCGCGGCTGCTGGATGATGTTGAAGGGGAAGTCTTGGGCCCGGGCGAACAGTCTGCACGTCCTTGGTACCTTTAAGGCAACCTTACAGTGGGGTGATAAGTCCACAGTGCGGACCTTGTACGTCGTTCAACATCAGCGCACTCACTTGCTTGGGCTCCCTGCAGTTGAAGCCCTTGGTGTTGTTCACTTCCTGGGTTCTGACGAGTGCCTTCGTTCTCCCACAGCCAAGATTTTTCAAGGGTTGGGTAAATTTCGGCAAGCCGAATATCGCATTCGCATTAAACCCGGCGCTCGTCCATTTTCCTTGAGACCCCAAGGCGGATTCCAATTCCTTTAAACGACATTGTCAAGAAAGAGCTGGACGACTTGTAGTCGCAGGACGTCATAAGGAAGGTAGAGACGCCAACTGACTGGTGCTTCGGGCTTGTAGTGGTCCCCAAATCATCAGGTGGCTACAGAATCTGTGTCGATCTGACGAAGCTGAACGAAGTAATCGAAAGGGAACGCTTCATCTTGCCAACGGTAGAACAGATCCTCAGCCAGTTGGGTGGAGCGCGAGTATTCTCCAAGTTGGACGCGCGGTCTAGTTTCCATCAGGTGAAGCTGTCAGCCGACAGCCAGGAACTCACGACATTTATAAGACCGTTCGGCCGGTACTGTTACAAGAGGCTCCCTTTTGGTATCGCCACGGCACCAGAGTATTTCCAGCAGTTAATGTCGAGGGTTCTTGAGCGCTTGCCTGAGGTTGTGAACTTGATTGACGACATTCTAATCTTCGGGAAAGATCGTCATGAGCACGACGAGCGTCTGGCTGCAGTCCTAGCTTGCCTTGAGGAGGGGGGTGTCACCCTTAACGAAAAGAAGTGCACATTTCGGGTCGGCTCGGTCAAGTTCCTCGGAGTAGTGATTGGGGCGGACGGGGTCTCGCCAGACCCGGACAAGGTGAAAGCTGTCAGGGATCTGCCGCCACCGACCGACATAAGTGGAGTACGAAGGTTGCTGGGAATGACAAATCACGTCGCGCGGTTTATAGACCCTTTTCGTAAAAGGGCGCCTCTAGCTCCAAACGAGCGAACTACAGCCAGCGGCCATGAATACCGCTGAATACTGAACTGCTCCTGCTTGTTCTTTGGGTGCCTTTTAGGGGCGAAGCTCCTTAAGGCGGCACCCGTTCGTCCCTCGTCGTAGTGCGTAACCAGTCTTACGCTTTGACCTCCAAGGTGGTGCCGGTGGGAGATTTCTCCTGTGCGTTGTTGAACAATAAAAAGTTCGCAGCGTGCGCGTTAACTAAAAGCCGAATTCCTCTGTCTCTCATTCCCCATTAGCAGCCATTGGCATGTTCCAGTAGGAAACGTTAGTAGAAGTAGAAGTGTAAGTGTTAGCTAAAAGCCGACTTCTTCTGTCTCTCATTCCCATTAGCAGCCATTGTTTACCTCCAAGGTAGTGCCTGGTGAGATTTCTCCTGTGCGTGATTAAACAATAAAAATTTTGTTCAAAACGCCGTTGATTGATGCAATAAACCAACGAAAGACGCCACATGTTTTCTAAAAGCAAAACGAAAAGACGCCAGATGTTTCTAAAGCAAAACGAAAAGACGCCAGCTGCTTAACGAAAGACGCCAGGTGTTTTCTAAAGCAATGGTTTTATATTCAAAACCATATCGCGATACAGGTTTGTAGTTGACGATGCTCGTTGCCGTCGGTGTGTGCTCGTATGGATAAGGATGCCGAAAGGCGGGCGCGCAGGGCAGCGGCGGCGCGCGCTCGCAGAGAGGACCCTGAAGTGAGAGCCCGCGAGGCATCTCCTTTGAAAACCCCAACCCAACCACCATCAGAGGCACCTGCATCGACATCGTGTTTGCCGACTTTCATCTGCAACCAGTGCAAGAACCACTTAGCTTACATTTCACCGACCACAAAGCTGTCATAATGAAAGGACAACGGAAACCAGCAATAAAAGTTTGATAAAACATTTAATCAATCGTTTCACGTCAATTTTATCGGGCGAATTAACGGTAGAAATTTCACGGTTTAACCGATGATTACTTCCAGGAGCTTCGCCCAATCTCATCATCATTCACCTTGTGGATCTGCAGTCAATTTTTTTCATTCTTGATGATCAATTAATTAAAATAAACTAATTAACGATCTTTTATTTGTTCGCATCAGCAAGAAATTGTCGATACAACAAATTCATATTTGTGCGCCCAATTCCTTCACAATGTCAATGCGAAAGTTGTAGATCAAATAAAAAATAATTCCCTTAAGACGCATTGATGGGTCTTTTGATATGTGCCGTTAAAGAAAGCCCACGAAATGTAAAAGTAACCACGTGACAGCGCCACTAATTCGGCGAAAAAAAAAAACTATACATGCGCTTGTATCTGCAGCGCTGTAGCAATCAGACGCACAGTGCAAGTGGCGTTGCATAAAGATTTTTCTTTAATTAAATGTGGGAACATGGGAATCTAGACTGCATAAAGATATTATTCTCTTCGATTCGTCGAATGAAGCACGCGCACGCGCAAACACGCATCTTGCGGCCACCGCAAACGCCAAGCATGTCTCGGACAGCGCTGCAGAGACAAACGGACGTTTTCCCTGATCAGCTGCCTGGAAGCGCTGAATTGGTGGCGCTATCACACGGTTATTTTAGGGGCGAAGCTCCTTAAGGCGTGGGTCGTTCGTCCCTTGTAGTCGTAACCAACGTTACTAGAATCACGGCCGGTCTGGACGCGCGCGCGAGCGAGCGCGCGCGTCCAGAGCGGCCGTGCTAGAATAAACTCAGTTTCAAAGCTCCGCCGGGGGGTGAAAGCTCGATATGCTAGAAATCGCCATAGATGGCGAAAAAATCAACCGCGGCGCGTTCCAGCTTCAACCGCGGGGAGTGGATCTACTGACCCCTCTCTTAGCTCGCGCTATGGAGGCCGCCATTCGCCCTATTGCACTTTTATGTAGGGGCGCCCGCATCGGTGCCTAATTTCGATGCAGAATATTTTGAACAAGGCGAAGACTTTTTCTTTGCCTGATATTACACTTGCATACAACAAACTGCTGCTTATAGTGAGCGTACCTTTGAGATACTACGCCATCCTCATTTCACTAAATATTTTTTGCTTCGGCTGATTCAGCAGTCTACCGACATCGATACTAAGTCGTGCTCGTTTTTTTTTCTAAATTCAAACTACGCGGCGGCCGGAGTCACGTTAACCGTTTGCAATGCGTTCGGGCAGCGATGCAAGCTCGCGGTGTTTCGTTTTGCTGTAAATACTTCGTGAAACTAAGGATTGCTCTTGTAGTCGGTGATCTCGGCTTGCTGTTCTTGTCCGTTCAAAGCACGTTGAAATGCTTCCACAGAGCGCTTTCCCCTGCGCCTCGTCCTTCAAAGCAACGAAGTTCGTTTCAAGCCCCAGCGTGCATGGACCGGTAAGTACAAACCCATTGCTTTTGTTTATTACGGTTGGTTTTGTTTTTGCGACAGTCAAGCGACACACAGCAACTCGAAAATTTTCAACGTCTCATATCCCTCCACCGACGGAATCCGCGTTCTCTTGAGCGACGTGGCTTCACGCAGGAGCGAGCTGCTAAGTCAATAGAAATGCATTTCTGGAGTTTATAATGCAGCCTGGACGTGTTCGAATACACTTTTATCGCCCCCGCACGCACGTCCGTAACTCACCATGTATTAGTACAAAGTGTGTTATCAAGTTTGCTACATTCACATTAAAAAATTAAAAAAAAAGTGCCTGAGAGAGAGAGAGAGAAAAAAAAGCTGAAGCTAGTTCCATGTTGTGAAATCTGAGTAAACAGCAAAGCTGGGGGTCTCCTTGTTGCCTTGTTGTTTATCCTGTGACAGCAGTTTCACTTATAGGCTTACTTTCATTTAGTGTCACACAGAAACCGGCATTTTAATCATGGATATATTCTTTTTCTATCACAGCCTCCTGGCTGACGCCTGCAGTCAACATTCCTTGTTGACGCACCTCGACACCATGGGCAAGGCACATGCTACGTTAGAGCACAAGCCTTACAAGGTATATATTCATACATGCATAACATGCTGCAGTTTACTCGCTCACTTTGTATAGTGCTACAACATTTTGTCTTCATACATTATGTTTCTGAATGCATGATGATTTCTTAACTTTCTCTTTTCTTTTCTTTCTTTTTTTTCAGGGCTGCCATGCAACATCAGGTTAACTGCCCTCGAAAACACAACCTGCAAGCACAGTGGAACAGCTGAACATCTACTACAGCAGGTCACCTCAAACTTCATCTTTGTGATGCTGTAATTTGTACTTGGTAGGCATGCCATGGAAATATGTTACCGATAGTTGTTGTCCATAGGTGTCAGGTGTCCATTGTGTTATATAATCTACAGTACAATAATGGTGAAATTTAACACAAGCTCTATACAATAGTTACATCACGTCAGACTTCTAAGTTTGACAATATGCATTTGATTTAAGGCCATGGTGGTCGCATTTCTATGGCGGCTAAATGCAACATCACCCCATGTATTTAGGTTTATGTACGTCTCAAAAGGCCCCAGACTGCACCATTAAGGATGACAGTTGGGCTAGTTGATACATACTGATTTGAGGCACAACTAATTAGCGCAAAGAAACCACAGGCAACACAAGGGAATGCATGAGTGGTTCCTACGCTACTTAGTTGTGTCCCACATTATCAACATCAATCCAAAAAGTTTGGGCACGTAACGTTCCAGGTATTATTAGTCATATTACAGCCAAACAAACATCAGGGCAGTGAACGGACATTGTTCCGGCGTTTAGTCATACTTTATGAGAGGGTTAACAAAGTTTGTCCGAAACGTTCTTTTTTCTTAATGCATTGAATTGTAACAGTCTACAAAAAACAAAGAATGCCGTAGCTTCAACAAGCTAGTCAGTTCAATTACCCTTTGAATATATATACAACACATTTTATTAAGTTGTAAACAGCTAAAAAACAACAGATATTAAGTTTTGCAAGCACTAGTTGCAGCATACGAGTGTAAAGGATATTTATGTTATAGGCCAAATTGTGTTCAAGGGATTTGCTCATTTTCTTTTTATATAGCACAGAAATATCCATAATTTGTGGCTGAGCATGCCTACTTCAGGTGGCTGTGACGCCCATTAACATGCCACCCCTTTTCTTTTTTTCTTTTTGGAGTGCTTTGCATTGTCATACTGCACTGCTTATGAAAAGACTTCACAATGTTGCTGCGAACAAAGCCTAGGAAATTGAAGATATTAAAGGGGCACAATCAACAGCAAAACCTTGCTGGATGCAAAAGTCGCAAAAAATGTACATTATGGCTTAGCCTCATAACATAGCCTCTAATTTGTTTGTCTGTACATTGCAGCAACCTCTCCCCATTGAAACATTTAATTTGAGGCTATGATCAGAGGCTAAGCGGTAATATAGGCGCTTACGAAGTTTTTTATCCCACAAACTTTTGCTGTTGAGTGTACGTACAACACATGTGCAGCTACAGTGCAACATTATCGATACTTTGATGTCGAGGTTCTACAATTAGCAAGAATACGGTTTATTTTGGAAGCACAAGCTTAAAAAGTGAATAATCCAACAACAACAAGCACATGTACAATAAGCATGACCTTTATTTCTTCTGGCACTGTCACCATTCACGTAATGTTCCTCCAGTTCAATTTGTGTGCATGTGTGTGTTTGTACGAAAGTGCATAATTTCTGTTGGCATGTCCATGCATCACAGACATGCTCATGGCTGAGCGATTCTTTGCCGCATACACCAACCTAGATGTGTAATGTATTCCTAAAGCTAATCTGCCCATAATTGTGCCTCTATAATCAGCCTGCATTATCCTAGCATCTCTGTTTTTCTATAGTATTCATATTTTGTTCATGCATTGTAGAATATCTGCTGTCAATTATACCGCCTTCACAGCACACTTCAGCTTATTGGTGCAGTTATTCGTGCCATAGCATTCTTACTCTACACGAACTGCATAACTGAACCATAATAACCCATTTAGCGACAGCATACACAATTGTGCACTTGTTTTCGGCAACTTGTTCTTTGGCAGTTCAGTGGACAAGCGACTAAGAAAGTGCAAGAAAGACAGCTTTGGATGAATTGATGTATTCAGTGTGTCATCAGTTTGCTACAGTGCGCTGTGTATTCCTGCAGTCAATTTTGTGAAGGCATTACAATATTTTAAAAGTGGTTTGACGTGGGATGTTCGGGGAGCGACATCAAAAATATGATTTTCGTTGGCTCATAATGAACTTAGCCAATAACAAACTGCACTCGCGTTTCAAGTCTGCTTCTGATTAATTTTATGACAAAGATAAAAGCTGACTGGCCTTAGAAGAAACTTACATTGAATTATGCTCTAATTACATTTATTTACTGGGTAACAAACATTTCAACACATAACCGAGTTTTTTTTTCTTGCTATTGAATTTGCAGTGCTGCGAAAATTGTGTGTGAAGATTTGGTGCATTCATAGACGCTTTATCGCAGTTAGCGCTTGAAACAAAAGTGGATGTTTTTTTCGCCCATTACCTACACACCTACGGTATGGGTTCACAGCTGATAGTTGAAATTCGTGCCTATCCTATTCGGCACAGCGCGACGTTTTCTTGTTTGTAACTCATTCATTTATCTTTATACAGAGACGGTGCATCCGCGATCGTTTAGGTAACGTTAACTAAGCGAAGCTAAATCGGTGTTACTGTGACATCTGCCAACGTTGCGCACGTTTCTGATTCTGCATCGTGGATTTACCCGCGCTCGCTGTCTGAAAATCAACGCTAACAGAATGGGACGGCGCAACGCAATGAGAGAGCAACATTCGTTCGATCACTCTGGTATCCCGTTTATCCATGCATATTTTGTCAGCGTTTAGCGTGGTTATGCACAAGTTGGAGCGCACTCAGTATGTATGTGTTTTGTTTGGACGCGACTGCAAAGTGTTGGCCCATGTGTGCACTGTACTGTACGTTGTTTGTACCAGCTGTGGTGCCGCAATAAACGATGCAAACCTTACTTGATTGGCGTTGTTTTTGCCAGTCGAGGCCTGTATGGTCACCTGGCGATAAGCTACAGTACCTGTGTACGAAAAGTACACACGCGAGCTGCGGTTTAGCGAGAGGAACAAGCAAAATACTACAGCGAAGGGGGGGGGGGGCTACAGCAGGACGCAAACCAGCAAAAACGGGGCTTTTCCCGATGATGATGATAGTACTTGCAGCGCCATCTCCGTTCGCCCTAATGCACTTCACTACGCCGCCGCTACTCTTATTTGTGTTCTACAGTGGAAGGTACAGTTTCCGTTCTCTAAAACGCGTATATAGACCTATTCCATGTTGGTAAACAGTGGTAGGCACCGGCGATATAACCAGGGCTTGTGTCGACGTCGCGGCGCGGAGGCCCCGCCCACCGCTTGCCGCGGCCCCGCACGGTCGCGCCACCGCCGCCGGCGAAGCGCGTGCGAAAGCTGCCTCCGAGCACGGGGTGTCGGAGCGCCGACGGGTGTTTACAACAGTTTTCGAGGGGCAGCCGCGTGAGATGAAGTCGCGTTAGCTCTGTAGGAAGCATTCGATGAATGTAGAAAAGAATGTGCTGACGACCAGCTATGACAAGATGTGAGAAATTGATTGAAAGGATAAGCACCTTGCAACATGATGCGAACGATCGCGAGCTATCATGTCGGCATCGCTTCATGCGTATGCTTTAATTCGGTAACTGGCGCAAGGATGAACCACTTGCAGCAGTGAGACTTGTTTAAATACGACTTGAAGATACCTCAGCTAAAATACTGTTTCGGACTAAAGCCTCTAATCCCTACACGAAATCCTTGCGCAAAAACAAATGTAACGGAATAGGTACTCAAGCATGCGATATTGGTGACGCTATAACCTATGTAAATGCGGCTGTGATAACGCACACACACAGAAAAAAGCAATAACGTGCCAAGGACAAGGCTCTCAAATAACTGCCAGCAAGGCGCATAAACACGGCTTGCGGCTCTGCCCATACGCTGAGTTCCGATCGTGACGGCGTGAAGTCCTGTGACGACGCGGCACATTTCAAGCGTGTAGTTCATTCGAGCAGTCTGACAATCGAAAAAAAAAATTAAAGCGCATCGTAACCACTACAGCATTGCCAAAGACACTTCTCGTGTGTATGCTATCGCAGCCACAAGCAATTTGCAAAAGCGTCGCTGTAATCGGCCTTTCGCTCACGGCTACGTGAATTAAGCTCTTATATATTTGTTTCATTTGAGTGATTGAAATTCGTATGACGTATGTATAGCTTCCCCACTTCAATAATACACGGCGACCGCGATTACTTCTACACATCGAGCTAAGCTAACGTCGTGCGCGCTTTGCGGTAAGCGTCATCGCTCTGTGTCCGCACTTTGTTTATGCCAAGAAATTTGGTGTCGAGCATTACACTTGCCAAACTTGTGACAATGCTATTTCTCTCAAATGAAACAAGCCGCACTAATGCCAAATAATTACCCATACGCTTAACCGTGACGAAAATGTTTGGCGCATAACCGATGCGCCAAACAACCGGCATTACAGGTTCGTCCCTTTCCTTAAGACAGACATAAGCAGGAAACCGATAAAAACCTATCGCACATATCTTGTGCGTTGCTGAGCAACCAACCCACGGCGCAGGTCATCGGTAAACACTTTTTTCTTCATTTCACGGCGGTGAGAAGCGCACGCACCAGCGAAAACACAGCGGCTGCTACGGTAGGCGCGCCGGCGGTTGCCTACCATGCGAAACCAAAACTCCCGACGACAGCGCCACCGCATCTTCGTGACGTAGGCCGGGTGGAATAGGTCTATACATATCTCTATGGGTCTATAGGTGTTCTCTGGCTCCGCCGGAGAGGCGGTCCGCGTGGCGGTCGCGAGAACTAGTGGCGCTGTAGTCACGTCTTGCGCCTGCCGCTGGCTCCCGCCACCGGCGCTTGTTGTGACGGCGCAGTCGACGTGCACGTGGGTTGCAGCAACTGGTACGCTTTGTTCGCTCATAATTTTTGGAACTGTTTTTGCCCATTCGAAGTGTCTTGGACGAAGACATACGTCGTGTATACGACGCCTCGCGAGGAGCCACAGGATCATTTACGCGCGGTATGCCGACTTGCTTTGCGCCGGGGTGCAAGATCGGGGTGCATCGTTGCAGACACCGCAACGATGACCCCGGCTAACACCACTTCGGACCGCCAAAAGACCCTACGGAATTGAGAAGGTGGGAGGAAGCTTAACATCGCAAAGTTGAAAGCTTACTCCGATATGCAAACTCTGCGACCTTCTTTTTGAGCACGGCAACATTATAAAGCGCTACTTTCACGTTTTTGCTGGACAGTAAGCTTTGATCCCTCGGGGAAAATGGGAATTAGCGCTTGGTACGCTTGTTCGCAGCATTTCCACCCCATATATTTAAGCCAAAATGATCAGGGTCAAGGCGCAAGTCCCCGAAAAAACGCATGGCGTCCTGCGAAAGCCCAGTGCCCACCTCGTCGGCGGAGGAGCCGTCCGAGCTAGAACAGCAAGACGAAGGACAAGCGATTACCAACACTGCCGGGACACAGAATTGCCCTCGCGTCACATTCACATTCGATCACTTGTCAACTGTCGCGCTACCTTCAAAGCAATGGCGTTTTGTGTGTTTTTACGACGTAGTAACGAACAGTAGGTGCGGAATATTTTACACTCACCGGCTTGTGAACGGGGACTTCCTTATGCAAAAAACAGCTGTAGTTGATGAGCAGTTTAACTGCACAGTGAACAGCTACAGAACGTAAAACAAACAGCTGTCGTACAGTCTAAGCTGTGCTGCGGGCATGGAAGATGTACTCTGCGCAGTTGACGAACTGAAGGTGTGTGAACGATAGCGACAGAGTACGCGAAAAAAAACTGCTTGGTTCTCACGTCACGCCAGATCTGTCCGAATTGTTTAAGGCACCGTAGAAATGAGCGACTGCAGACACCAGCGAAGGCAACCATTAAGAACTTTAAGATGAATCTCAGAAGGACGTTGCTTAGTGCCACAGCAGCTCGCGAGAAGCAGTACAAACAAATCATGGAACTGAAAGGAGTGATAGAAACGACCTCGGAGGAGTGCCTGAGCAAGCAGCTGGACTGCCTCCCACCGCTCGAAAAGCTGACGGTTGCAAATGCATTTCGCAAAGTCAAAGCAAAAGCACCGTGTGGAATGCGTACAATGCAGAATGGTTGCTTAACTGCATGCTTGTACGAATCGCCAGCCCACGGGCCTCAAGGCTGCTGATAGACCTGAATATGCTACCACTGCCAACCACAAACTGGCTGGCACAAAGACTGGAGGACATTTAATGTAAATATGGATTTGAAGCCGTCTGTCTGGAATACATACAACGTCAAATAAGCAAGCAGCTTGGGGCCGCTTGTTGTCGATGAAACGAAGCTTAGGCATTCTTACGAGTTCAACAAATCTACCTACAAAACAGACGGCTTTGTTGATTACGGTGGGATCGTGAAGGAGGGCACAGCTGCCAGTTAGCCGACCATGCGTTGGTGGTTATGTTCGTGCCCATGTTTGAAGGATGGGTACAGTCTATAGCAAGTTTTGTCACAAAGAGCGCCGCACCTGGCCGTATGTTGGCCGAGCTTGTGCTCGAAGCCGTTTTGCAGCTGCACGGGTACGGTGCGGCCGTTATTGCCGTGGTGAGCGACGGTGCCGGGAATAACATGTCCATGTGGCAGCAGTTTGGCGTTAGTGTGCCATTTCAGACACCAGGCATAACAATTCAACACCTGTGCAATCCAATGAGCAATTCATGCGGGTCGATGCATACAGACGACCTTATGCATACCCACCTAAGTAGTGCACAAATGGGATGCGGGAACGTCGTATGGACGGACGATAAATGTTTAACTTTCGCAATAGCACTACTAGAAAGCCGCCGTGCGAAATGGGCAGTGGACCGCCGCTGTGCTCCGCTGTAGCAGACGACGCGCCGAGAGTAGCGCAAGACGTGACTGCAGCGCCGCAAGTTCACGCGACCGCCGTTCGGACCACCCTCCTCCGCTGGCGGAGATACGGAGCTGCGAAACTGAGTTTATTCTAGTAACGTTGGTCGTAACCACCTCGTTCTAGGATTGCGCTCGATAGATCGCGCGCCGGGAGGCTCGCGCTCGCCCTCGGCGCGTTCCTCCCGGCGCGCGAGCTCTCTCACTCTTCCATCTGCTGTCTTGTGTGAGAGAGACAGAAAGAGAGAGAGAGAGAGAGCGAAAGACTGTCCGTTTCTAACGATGATGATGGGTTTGTGCTAGCGCGTTACGGCGCGTGTAAGAAGCTGGTGTAAGACGCTGTGGCCTCTCCGCCTTATACTCTTTCAGCAGTCATGTGATGGCGTCGGCAAACGCGGTGCGCGTTCCGGCTGGTTCCGGCCTGTGTAAGGGGCTGCGTAAGACGCTGTGGCCTCTCCCCCCTTACTAGAGTGTACTGCATGTTTCTAACGCGTTTGTGCTAGCGTCCCCTTAAACGCGACATCCCAGCGTTCGAATAGAGTGTTTCTCACGTCTTTACATGATGATCGACTGGTCGAATTACACGGAAGATTAACGGTTTACCGGTGATTCACTCCGGAGCTTCGCCCACTCATCATCATTCACCCCGTGGATATGCTGTGAATTTTTGTTCGAGCCCATTGTACGATAATCCAAACGGGCCACATTCCGACGTGCTAGCGTTGAGGATGCCGTGACGAGAACAGTGAAAAGGTTATAAGTTTAATTGGAAACCAGAGGAGCTGTGGCGCACCACACGTGGTTAGAAAAAGGTGCGCGTGTTCCGTTTCATTAGCCGTTGAAGATAACTTTGTGATTAACAAGATGTGAACTGATTCGTTTGGCTACAACTTTATAGATTCTGGCCTAGTTTATGTACCACAGACGACCGCTGTCACTCAAAGTGGTGTGGCACTTCAAGCCGATCTCTTCTAGCCCAGACTATGTGAACCGATTCTTGTCTTGCTTATTATTATAACGGGCGGAATGTCTGAAGCTTTCTGCACTTCACAATGTTTTTCATTACCTCTGAGGTCGGCCGACAGTTTTTTCTTACGGACAAGAATGAACTAAAGCCTAGCCTGGTACGTCTCCGAGTTTTAAAAACCTAGTTGTAAACAAACGTTTCCGTACGATAGATGAGTAAGAACAGACGCTGATGGGCTATCATTCGTAAACGCGCAGCACATAGGAAAGATACACATAGGTAGGATACTGTTCATGGCTGACCGCATCCATGAACAGAATCATGCATAACAGCACAACATTTATCGGTGCATGCAATTAAGGTTGACAATCGTGTCAGGAAAGCGATTACGCAGATATTTTCGGCAAATGCCTTTGCAGAGTTCATCACTAAGGTTAAGCCAAGCCTTATTCGGCATCTTAATTCTCACGTCGATTTTTCTTTTTATCTTCGGTCACGTTGTATAAGCTTTTTGCCAACAAGCTCGGCGGGCAGTGATCCATGCCGTTTGGAGGGGCCCGGGAAATGACTAGCAAGAACAACCAAACTATGTTCCATGAACTTTATAGAAAAACACTTCTTTCCGGCTGCAGCAGCGAACGACGACCCTCGAAACAGGATGGTGCCTCCTCGGTTTTCCCTGCAGGAGAGAAAAAAAAAACATCCGTATACGGTACGAACACAAACGTCGCCGCGTATGCATAGCACCACCAGCATGTTTATGTGCACGCGCAGAACGGTAGCGACTCATCTTTCTTGTTTCTCGGAAGCACGAAAAGTTGATGTCTCGACGAAAATGTCGCCGAAATGCGGCGAGCCCTTATTATCGTCCCGGTGGTGCCAGGTGTCGATGGTGCACGCTGCCGCAGGCGTTGACGACACACACTTGCAGGTTTATCCTGCGACCGAGCTACTCTGCCCGATCAACCCATTAATGAGCACAAAATACCACTCGCTGTAGAGGAGAAGCGCTTGGGAGGCACGAACACATTGCACGAAATGCACGAAAAGCACGTTCGCAAATACAGACGATGAGATTTCGGCGGATCACACGGGAACCAGCTGCCACCACACTCACGCTTTGGCCCCGCTCTGCAGCGAAGCCTTCATGATGGCCGCTCGCGAACCCAAAGTGCCTTGCGAAACGAAACTGACGAAAAGCCCACCACCAGGTGCCGTATTTATGAAAAGGGTCTATACCTCACTTATCCGACGTTACGGAGCCCATTCGTTTCCTCCTAAACAAGAACAGCACCTGGAGTTGGGGTCCCAGTCAAGAAAAGGCCTTCTCACGCCTCAAGCTGCTTGTGGCTCTGACACGTGCATGACCAAATACGATTCGTGCTACCACACTGTAGTATCCGCGGATGCCAGCTCGTACGGTCTGGGAGCGGTACTGCTACAGGACGAGCCTGAAGGTACTCGAAGGCCTGTAGCGTATGCTTCAAGGGCGCTTACTCCGACAGAAGCACGTTATAGTCAAACAGAAAAGGAAGGTCTTGCCGTGACTTGGGCCATTTCACCGTACGACCAGTTCCTTTGCGGCCTACGCTTCGAGGTAGAGACAGATCACCTTCCTCTGGTCACCCTTTTGGGTAACAAGAACCTAGAACTCGTGCCACCTCACATACAACGAATGCGGATAAAACTGATGCGTTATCAGTACGTGGTAAAATATGTGCCCGGAAAGCACTTGGCTACAGTGGACACTTTGTCCCGAGCTCCCTCCGATTTGCCAGCTACTCGTATAGTAGACACCTTGGAGTTGTTTGTCAATGAAGTGTTAAAGGAATTACCGCCTCTCGTAGCAAGACGGCTAGAGGATGTCCGCATACATCAAGCCCAAGATGGAGTCTGCTCTGCAGTCATGACGTACTGTATGAAAGGATGGCCTGACAAAAAGAAGGTGCCTCTGCATATCACCCCATTTTGGAAGGAGAGGGACAGACTGAGTATATATGACGGCATCCTTCTGCAGGATCGGCGACTTGTCATCCCTCAACCTTGCGCCAGGACATTCTCGCTCTCTTACACGAAGGGCATCAGGGAGTACGCCGCTGTCAAGAACGGGCCAGGGAGTCGGTTTGGTGGCCTGATTGTAACAATCATGTTGAACATATGGTGACCCAATGTGCCATATGCGCTGAGACTCGTGTTCAGCGTTCGGAGCCTATGTTGCCTACGGTTACACCCGACAGGCCACGGCAACACCTTGGCATCGGTCTGTTTCAACTTAGCGGGCGCGATTACGTCCTGATTGTTGATTATTACTCCAGGTTTCCCGAAGTAGTCTCCGTGGTGTCCACCACGGCGTCAGCAGTCATCTCAGCAATCAAGAGCTGCGCTGCCCGTTTTGGCATGCCGGACATTGTCCGGACCGACAACGGACCACAGTTTGCGTGCAATGAGTTCGCCGAATTTGCGCGGTCATATGGCTTCCGTCACGAGACCAGCAGCCCGAGGTACCCCCAGAGCAATGGAGAGGCAGAGCGCATGGTGCGCACGGTGAAAGACTTGCCCTTCAAAGGTCCTGATCCCTACCTTGCCCTGCTGTCGTACCGTGACACGCCCGGTCCCAACGGCATTTCCCCGGCTCAAGCACTGATGGGAAGAAAATTACAAACTCGTCTCCCGAAACTACCGGAACAACCCAGGCAGCACAACAACATTGGACCGACCTTCGCGTAACGTTGGCAAACATTGGATACAATATTGGAACTACATTGGATTTCGGGTCCCATGCTACACTTTTGACTAGATTAGTCCCATGTTGGATACCAGTCGTATAACGTTGGAAAAATTGGGAAAGAATGGCTTTGGCCAACATTGTCCATCGTTTGTATTTTCAATATTGGTAAGCTTGTATAAACAATGGAATCTCTAACCGTTCTTTCCAGCCTTTATTGATGGCTGTCCATCATTTTTTGCCAGCATTCATCGTTGGATGAGGCAGCATTTCTTGCCAGCCTCCTTTACTGGCTGATTCTATATTTTCCCCACCTTTTTTATGGGCTATCATGCATGCGCTTAAATTTGTTTTGCCGAGGCTTCTGGCTCTAGGCAAAAAGCAAGAATATCCAGTAAATTATGGGAGTAACAATAGCTTTATTTTGTACTTATTATGCATGTATGTATTGCCAGCTTGGGAAATGAATTTGGTTATGTTCACGATTCGTGGTTATGACGATAGCATAAAACAGACATAAATGGTCTAGCACTCATATGTTAATGGCGAAACGTATCTTTCGAACACATACACACATACAAATAAGCAAAATGTCTTCTTTGTGACACATTTTATTCGCGAGTATAAGAGACATGAGAAGGGATTGAAAAGAAAGTTCCGATAAAATCAACAAATCAATATTCACTCTAAGTTTGAACTCCATTGTATATAATCAGCGTCGAGAAAACTAAACGCATAAGCACCATAAGCAAAAAGAAGAGGCACAAGAAAACATGCGCCTAAACCTATGCGACACGTTTTCGGTTTACGTGGAGCAGCTGAAGCTTGAAAGGTTCCTGAAATGATTCCACGAAACAGCTGAATTGTAGAAATTTAACACTTCCTTAAGTAACACAGCATAAGTGAATGTTAGGATATGGTGATATGTTTCTGCATGCAGAATCCGGAATGGAGGGTATGTGGGGACAAACCGACGACTTCGAAAGAACCGGAAACCAGGAACAAGAAATGACCGTTAAAGAGCACAGGGAAAACACGCGTTTCACGCAAGACAAAAACACAAACATGAAAGTCACACGAACCAAAACAGCTTTGCTAGAACCGATTACTTCATCTGCCGCGACGTATACAACAAAGCCCACCACGTGTGTATTGAAAAATAGACAAATATAAAGAAAATACGCAGTAATACATGCTATAATAAACCCGGCACACGCTAAAATGAGGGTGCGAGCACAACAGTATACGCAATGAGTAAAATAAACGAATGGCTAAAATCGGTACGAAGCTTTCAGGAAAACCTTTAGAACGGTCGCAACACGTCGAGGCTCATCTGTTCAGTTCACTTAAAATGTCCGGTCCAAAGAAGCGCAGGGCTGCCACTTTTTCACTATGCAGAAGTTTGCAGTTGCAAAAGGACAGAAAGTTGAGCGAGTTGGTAACATTCCATAATCAAAAGAAGAGGCGTGCAGGACACGGACACAAGAAGAGAAGTGAACACCACGAACGCCGACTAGCAACTGATGCACAGCACAGAGGCGAAAAAGAAGGAAGACACACAGCTTATCTGCGCATGCTCGGAATGGTAGCGCCACCTGTCAATCGGTTACACGTGCCCGCCTACGCGATAGACAACTCCCAAGGCATTCTATCTCCTCCCTGTTTAAGCTAATCGACGGTTGACTCACGCATGCACTTCCACTAATACTGATATACCAGGCCTCAACCAATAAAAGCGTATCTTCGTTCTTATGCCTGTACAGGATCTCGGTATTATCTAACTCGGGCATGCAGCTACAGACCTGGCAGTGCAAGGATAGATTGGACGGCGTCCCACCTGATAGCGACCTCCTGTGTTCAATTAATCTTTGATTAATACAACGCGCAGTTTGCCCTACATAAAACCGTCCGCAGATAAAAGGAATCTTATAACTACACCCATGCGGCAGTCGGTGAAATTGTTCTTGGCTAGGTGCTTAACCGGACAGATATCGGTTCGCTTCTTACCTTCCTTCTGCTCAATTCTTCTATGCACTGCAGCACAAACCCTTCCTAATTTATTGGGAGCCGTAAACACAACATTAACCCCATATTTACTTCCCACTTTCTCAAGCCGGTGCGAAACTGCGTGGATGTATGGAATACTCACGACCTTTTTCTTGTTAATGTTACTCTCTGCTACCGCTTTTGTTCCGGTCGAAATCGACTTCTTAAGACGCTCAGCTACTGTGGCTATGGCTAGTCTAGGGTAACCTGCATCTAAGAGGCGCTCAACCTGCGCATTAAAGCTAATGGTCAAACGGTGCACGCACGACTTCGATAGGGCTGACTTTAAACAGGACAAGGCTATTCCGTTTTTTACTACTTTCGAATGCTTGGAGTCAAAATTTAGCAACGGCTTACATGCTCTAGGGGAATACTGCCAACACACGTGATTCCGCTGAAATGACAACGAGATATCTAAAAATTGTATTACGTTTTTCTCCGGTAGTTCTTTCGTAAACGTTAAACCATCTCCATTAAGTTTAAATTGATCGCTTACATAGGTGACGACGGATTCAAAATCATCCTTACTACAAAGTACCAAGTAATCGTCCGCTTACCGAAATACCCTAATGATGCGGTCCCCTAAGGCCTCTTTTAAACGGCAGTCAAACTTGCTCAAGTATAGATCACTTAGAATAGGGGCTACCTTTGAACCTATACAAATCCCTGATTTCTGCACATACACGCCTTCCCTGTATCCAACTAATGTTGACGTTAAGTACATGGAAAGAATTTCTAGAAAGGTACCTGTGGAAACTCCGCATCTATCTATGAAACCGGACTCTTGCCCTTGTTCTTGAATACATTCTTTCACGCAATTTAGTAAACCTTCATGCGGCAACGAGTAATACAAATCTTCCACATCCATGCTAAACGCTGTGCAGTCGCCAGGATTTTCCTCTGTTAACAACTGAACTAGAGCCTGAGAATTACGTACATGGAAGGGGTCAGAAAAACTTAAGGAAGTTAAGCATTTCTGTAAATACCTAGCTACACAAACTTGCCACGTCCCTGACTCCGATACAATCGAGCGAAACGGAATTTCTGGCTTATGGGTTTTTGCCGAGAAAAATAATTCTAAAGTGAGCAATTTTGCCTTTTTAACACTGGAAGCAACCTTACCTAGATTATGTTTCAAAAGGAGATCGACAGCTCGTTGTTTAACTACAGAAGGTTTCAGTTTCACAGGTCTAAAATTCTTTTCAACAGCTGCTGAGGCTTTATCAGAAAAAGTGCTATTCGGCATTATTACAAAACAACCTTCCTTATCAGATAAAACGGGTCGAAGCTTATGTTCCTCACAGTAATTTACAACCGGTCCGACCGGTTGTAAATTACTGTGAGGCACCGGGGCCCCGCGTTCATCAGGCGGTTGTGCCGAGCAGGGACCTTGCGCGGCACCGTGACCACGCCCTCAGCAGATGGTTGTGCCGGACTCGAACCTGCGTGGCACCGTGACCACGAGTCCGTAGATGGTCCCGGCCAAACCACTGCTCCAGCCGCTCGTGCTGGCCCGCTCGCTCATCCACCGCAGGAACAGCCAGCCATGTCGAGGACACCTGTTCGCCACAGGAGAACGCCCGGTACGTCCCGGCTGGTCTGGTGGCACCAGCTCGGTGCGTCTGTTCCCCTGGGTCGAACGTGCCACCGCTCGGCCGCTGGTAACGCTCGATCCACGTCGGCGTTCCGAAGCACCGAAAGGCACGCGCTTCACGTTCTGCTCGCCCAAGCGCGCGCACTTCGTCGTTGTCTTTGTTCCTTCTTGTGCGGCGAAGACATACGTTCACTACATTTCCCCCCACCTTCAGTACGTTGTACACACAAATATGAACTCGTGTGTTGTATTGAGACCTTCAAAGAAAATGAAAAGGTCTACAAGTTCAGGACAACGCTGCACTAAGATAAAACATCATAAAAAGTGTGTGTACAACGGCCATAAGTTACAGCTCAGTAAAATCCGCACGACTCAAATGTAAGCATACCAATACTGTTGCAGAATTGTCTGTAGGAACGACACAACAGAACGCAATGCAGGAAGGCACAAAGAAGCTGTACTAAATACCAGCATTAATAGTTTCATGGAGTTAAAAAGAATGTGCTACGCCGGTGTCGACATTGAACAGTAGCAGAAGAAGTACACGCACTCTCTAATATACATGAGTTTCGCATATCCTCAAAGTCCAACAAACAGTCCGGAAGTGAAAACCAATACAGCGTCCAGTTATTATAGCGCTAATGTGGCTAATTGGGCGTGTTGGTACATCGTTAACTACAACCTGCAGCGCAAAAGAGGACAAGGACGAAGACAAAAACCACACGGGACAAGCGCTGAACTTCCAACAAGTGTTTATTAGCACGGGGATCACGTATATATAGGTACACATCAGATCATACATCATTGCCGCACATGCGTAAAAACGCCATCTCTTTATCTGAAAGAGCTATCGACGGTGTGCTGACACAGCTTTCCCCTAACCTGCTAATACGTCCGGTCTCGGCAATCTCCCTAGTGAGGCGTGAATTGTTCTTCAGAATGACAGCAGTGTTCTTCAGGTCCGGTGAACAATCTTGGCAAGTTGCGCAATGGCTAGCCAAAAAACCTTGAAATTCCTTCCCTTGGCGAGCGTTTTTTACATTGTTGGCATGCTCTCTTAGCCTAACATTGACGCACCTTCCGGTTTGGCCAACGTAAACTTTCCCGCAAGTTAAAGGAATTTCGTACACAACACCTTCTGCACAATCAACAAAGTGGAAAGGGCGCTTATGCGAAGTGCCACACGCTTGCTGCTTCCTTGCCTCAGGGTCGGTCATTGTGCAGAGTTTAGACAACCTGTGAGGAGCGGAGAAGACGACTTGTACGTCGTACCGCTGGGCCACCTTTTTCAGATTGTGTGAAAGCTTGTGAACATAGGGTATCACAGCTACGTTACGCCAGCGCGAGGTGCCGACTTCACACACTTGCGGGTGACGCCGCATTTTCCTCAGCAGGCTCTCTGCTACCGAAATGAGGAGATGCTGGGGGTACCCAGCTCTCAGCAGGCGCTCCTTCTGGAGGTCGAACTCCTCTGAAATATAATGAGGACAAGATTTTTGAAGAGCATTCTTGAAGCATAGCGTGGCAATTGCTCGTTTGACGAGCTTCGAATGGGCCGAGTTGAAGGGCAGAAGGGGTTTTTTTTGCGCGCGGTTCATAGCCCCAGCAGACGCAAACATCTTTGAAGCCAATCCGTATGTCCAGATATCTAATATGGCCATTTACCGGGAGTTCGTGTGTTAGGTCAAGCGGGCTCATTACTTTCGAGAACAATGCCAGCAGCACTTTACTCACAGGTTCAATATCGAGCGGGTCACAATTTACAAACACTAGAAAATCGTCGACATAGCGAAACACTTTAAGAACATCTAGGTCACATAGCGAGGCGTTGATAAGACGATCGTGATGAGCAAGAACTAGATCGCTAAGTATAGGAGCAATGCAAGAGCCGATGCAAACACCCTGTTTTTGCAAGTGTGGGGTACCCTCGAACTCAACATAGGTGGAGCGCAGATAAAAGTTTAAAAGTTCTAAAAAGCCACAAACAGAAATCCCCACAGTGTTCTGGAAGGCGACGGAACCGTATTTGTCAATAGCCTTCTCGACGCATGCAAGGATAAGGTTGTGGGGTAGGGAATAAAAAAGGTCTTTAACGTCAATAGAGAATGCTTGGCAGCACTTGTCAGAGACTGAGTCCAGGAATTCTAAAACCTGGTTAGAATTAGTCACGATAAAAGGGTCGTCCAATGGTAAAACCTTAAGATGGCGCTGCAAAAAAAGTGCTACTGAATGCTGCCAAGTTCCAGATTCAGACACAATGGTCCGAAGAGGGACGTCAACCTTGTGCGTTTTAGCACTAAAAAACACCTTTAAAACATTCTTCTTGCTCTTATCGATCGCCTTAACCAGCTCGGATAAGTTTAGCCTGTCGCAAAGCTTTTTAGCACTAGTTTTCAGTTTGCGTTTCGCTATGTCGACGATTTTCTAGTGTTTGTAAATTGTGACCCGCTCGATATTGAACCTGTGAGTAAAGTGCTGCTGGCATTGTTCTCGAAAGTAATGAGCCCGCTTGACCTAACACACGAACTCCCGGTAAATGGCCATATTAGATATCTGGACATACGGATTGGCTTCAAAGATGTTTGCGTCTGCTGGGGCTATGAACCGCGCGCAAAAAAACCCCTTCTGCCCTTCAACTCGGCCCATTCGAAGCTCGTCAAACGAGCAATTGCCACGCTATGCTTCAAGAATGCTCTTCAAAAATCTTGTCCTCATTATATTTCAGAGGAGTTCGACCTCCAGAAGGAGCGCCTGCTGAGAGCTGGGTACCCCCAGCATCTCCTCATTTCGGTAGCAGAGAGCCTGCTGAGGAAAATGCGGCGTCACCCGCAAGTGTGTGAAGTCGGCACCTCGCGCTGGCGTAACGTAGCTGTGATACCCTATGTTCACAAGCTTTCACACAATCTGAAAAAGGTGGCCCAGCGGTACGACGTACAAGTCGTCTTCTCCGCTCCTCACAGGTTGTCTAAACTCTGCACAATGACCGACCCTGAGGCAAGGAAGCAGCAAGCGTGTGGCACTTCGCATAAGCGCCCTTTCCACTTTGTTGATTGTGCAGAAGGTGTTGTGTACGAAATTCCTTTAACTTGCGGGAAAGTTTACGTTGGCCAAACCGGAAGGTGCGTCAATGTTAGGCTAAGAGAGCATGCCAACAATGAAAAAAACGCTCGCCAAGGGAAGGAATTTCAAGGTTTTTTGGCTAGCCATTGCGCAACTTGCCAAGATTGTTCACCGGACCTGAAGAACACTGCTGTCATCCTGAAGAACAATTCACGCCTCACTAGGGAGATTGCCGAGACCGAACGTATTAGCAGGTTAGGGGAAAGCTGTGTCAGCACACCGTCGATAGCTCTTTCAGATAAAGAGATGGCGTTTTTACGCATGTGCGGCAATGATGTATGATCTGATGTGTACCTATATATACGTGATCCCCGTGCTAATAAACACTTGTTGGAAGTTCAGCGCTTGTCCCGTGTGGTTTTTGTCTTCGTCCTTGTCCTCTTTTGCGCTGCAGGTTGTAATTATAGCGCGTTCACGTGATAGCGTCCCAAACAAGGCGCACAGCGAGTAGCATCGGGGACGCTTGGAGGTTTCTCCATCTATAGGCGTCGCGACTGCTAATCAGCACGAGCAGTGCCTCCTGATTGCTCGCGCGCAGAGCTACACGCGTTCGGAAGATCCCTCCTGCTATGTCAACACACAGTATACGTCGATCAGCTGATAACACCCGCGACACTCGAACAGGAATACTGTCCAGACTCATAAAATCCCCAGAGCGCGCATCGGCGTTCGTACTGACAGTGGAGGCACCGGTACTGAGGGAGCCCTGTGCGAACACTGAGGCACTGTTTGGAGTTTCATTTATCGGGCACAGCTCAGGCGTGCTAGCATCTGTATCATGGATCTCTCTAGCGAGTGTCGGAACAATCGCCTGTTGCTGTTCCTCTGGAACTCTACACACTTCCAGCTTCCCTTCATTTATAAGAGGGTCCCTCAAATGGTCATGGACCATGCCTATGACGTGTTTAACCGCGTCCAGCGGTACACCTGAACAGTGGCCGGTAAATGCCTCGGAGTTTCCTGCACAGCATTCGCCGCCATATTCTCGAGGATCTCTAACCTCCTCGAACGTGTTTGTCCTCCCAGAGGCTCTGCAGCAAACCTGATCTTGTATGGAACGTCTATGTTCCTCTGTCTCGGATTTATAATCTATTCCATCGAGCACATGCGAACTACAGTTAGCTCCTCGGCTTCCTACCTTCTTACAATCCTCTAGACTAGGATTTAGCAGCACCTCTGGCGACATACTAAAGCGACGTCCATGATCGCCACTCAAAATATTTTCATTGACGTCAGGAATGCTCCTGTCGAAAATCTCCAGCACCGGCTCATTGGAGCTCCCTCCCGACGACTTTTCGCGTCTCTGTATCTCGAAGTTTATGTTTTGAGCCTCGGCCACCTGAAGATTTAGATCAAGCGTTCCCTTATTCAGTTGCTCTAGTTCCTTATCTTTCTTTATCGTTTGATTTTCTTTCTCTTTCATCTGCCTTTCGTACTCCATCTGCTCTTGTTCCTTCTCTAGTTCTGCCGCCAAGCGTTCTTCGACCCAATCCTTCAGTTCTTCACCCTGAAGACCAATGCGCCTTGCCAACTTTTCTAAAACATGCCGTGATTCCCATGCACTCCCGCTATACAATCGTTTTTCATCAGTCGCACTTGACTGTAGCCTGCTTCCACTCTCCTGAAGCTGAAGCTTGAGCTCCAGAATCTTCAGATGTTGTTCTAGTAGCTGCTGCTGCCACTCTGCATTTTCTTTCGCGAATTCGCGTTCTTTCGCCTGTTCTTCGCGAGCTTGAGCGCATTCTCGCTCCACCCAATCTCTAAGCGCATCTTTCTCTAATCCTAACTGTCGCCCAAGTTCGATAAGTTTCTCCTTCTCCATGACTCAGGCTGTGTCTGAGCAATGGCTTTAGATGTTAATAAGCCATCCTGGCAGTAGGCTCGCCAACTTAGATGCAGGGTAACCTGCATCTAAGAGGCGCAGGTTGAGCGCCTCTTAGATGCAGGTTACCCTAGACTAGCCATAGCCACAGTAGCTGAGCGTCTTAAGAAGTCGATTTCGACCGGAACAAAAGCGGTAGCAGAGAGTAACATTAACAAGAAAAAGGTCGTGAGTATTCCATACATCCACGCAGTTTCGCACCGGCTTAAGAAAGTGGGAAGTAAATATGGGGTTAATGTTGTGTTTACGGCTCCCAATAAGTTAGGAAGGGTTTGTGCTGCAGTGCATAGAAGAATTGAGCAGAAGGAAGGTAAGAAGCGAACCGATATCTGTCCGGTTAAGCACCTAGCCAAGAACAATTTCACCGACTGCCGCATGGGTGTAGTTTATAAAATTCCTTTTAGCTGCGGACGGTTTTATGTAGGGCAAACTGCGCGTTGTATTAATCAAAGATTAATTGAACACAGGAGGTCGCTATCAGGTGGGACGCCGTCCAATCTATCCTTGCACTGCCAGGTCTGTAGCTGCATGCCCGAGTTAGATAATACCGAGATCCTGTACAGGCATAAGAACGAAGATACGCTTTTATTGGTTGAGGCCTGGTATATCAGTATTAGTGGAAGTGCATGCGTGAGTCAACCGTCGATTAGCTTAAACAGGGAGGAGATAGAATGCCTTGGGAGTTGTCTATCGCGTAGGCGGGCACGTGTAACCGATTGACAGGTGGCGCTACCATTCCGAGCATGCGCAGATAAACTGTGTGTCTTCTTTCTTTTTCGCCTCTGTGCTGTGCATCAGTTGCTAGTCGGCGTTCGTGGTGTTCACTTCTCTTCTTGTGTCCGTGTCCTGCACGCCTCTTCTTTTGATTATGCAGTTGCAAGTTCCGTGTCCGTAGATAACTCAGGTGTTCTGACTTCGTAAACTCGCCAGCTTCAGCAGATACACGATGCCCGTGCGACACAACCTGTGCGTCCGAAAAACCTCTGCAGAGTGAAAGCCGCTTCGCCTGCCTCACCCCCAGCTCGCTGCCGCAAAACATGTCAAACAGGTATGCGAAGCAAAACGGATTAGTGCCGCCCACGCAGCTGCCGTGGTAGGCTTCCATGTTCAGCGGGCTCCTGTGCCCCCTGCTCGAGGTAGAAAGATAACAAAGGCTTTTCTTTACCTTCCAACGTTTTGCATATGCCGTATTTGCTCATGCATAACTTATACCGTGCTTACTTGCAAATACCACGTAACTCGTGTTTTCTTTTTTCTCAATGCATCTAGGAGTTCCAAAAGGTGCGTAAATTACATGCGAATTTCGCAAATACTTTCGGAATATCGCGTAAGGAATCTTTACGCGTGCTGATCTGAGATGCGTGAAATGAAATGTATCACAAAAACGAATGCAGCTTTCACTCAACACAACGCGTACCTTAACAGCCAAATGCATTCGTGGGCTACATTCAAGCATTAGCGGATGTGCGACTCGGCATCGTCGTAACTGGTGCTGTCAGCAGCATCTCTAAACTCTAGTATCAAGAGCGACTCGTGTTCACGTGGCAAAATTATCGTGGCGGAACGGTTCTCAGTTAATCGGCAAACACTATGTTGAATTTGTTTTATAGGAATCGCCAATATGTCGCTATTAAACAATCAAAATGCGACCGGCTATGGCGAAGCCTGGGCTACCGAACACTCAATACTGAAAAAGGACAACACTAGCCTGCGCCACGTGGCACTGGGTGTCATGGGGAGAGCATGCAAGTAATATTTTTGCGTAAACCGTACATAAAGTTGGGAGTGCAGAAATTACGCGTGGGCGCTAATTATGCGAGTGCACATGGTACGTACATATATATTAACGTTGTTTCAAATGAAAAAGAGATCATTGCTTCTAATATGTCATGTACTTCCCAATGTGAACAACATAGGCACGACAGTATTTACGTCTGGACAATATTGTCTCGCAAGCAGCATTGGCTGTCCTGTATTGAAGAAACCAGACAGAATGTCTGGACAGTATACACAGCCTACTTCTATTATTTTGGAAATATTGAAATGACAACAGATAAAGTGACCTGTTAGGCCATGCACGTGGGCTCGGAAGCCACTAACATGCTGCTGGGCATTTTGGACCATATGATGGCGTTGTAGAATGTAGTTTGCTCAACTTCCAATGTGCAAGTTCTAGTCTACTTTACACACACTTAGCTAGAACTTGCGCAAATAAACAATTACGTAAATTATAGAGATAATTTTTCCTGCTGCACTGAATACATACACAATGATTTTTTTGAACTCATTTGCGGCACCGAGTCGAGCTAGTGGTCCCTTCATATTGGTAAAACAGGAAAACAATCATGTGTACTTGCCACCATGTGTACCTGCCTTCCGATATATCATGTGTACTTGCAAATGTTACCAACATTGATGCTACAACTCTTGTGTGCGGACAATATTGTCCGACACAGAACATTGGAAGTCCAGCATTGGCTATACAGTGAGATTGATTGGACAATATATACAGCCTGCCGCCATTACATAACCAATATTGATAGGACTATGTAGAAGCTGACCCATCATTACCATCCTTGTGCACTGGACGCACCAATAATGTATGCTGAGTGGCAACTATGGCCCACATTTGCCTTCTTTACAGGATGGAAGAACCAATATTGCAAATTGGATGGTTACGATGGGCCATTGTTGGAGGCCTTAATAGATGGAATTTCCAATGCTCGCTTATGAGTGGTATCACAGGGCCTTCATTGGACCTCCGTAAGCCAACAAAAAAACAATATTGGCCCGAGCATCTGTGCTGCCTGGGAACTGATACCGTCATTACCATGCCATAAGAGGTTCAGGGAAAAGGACTCGTGGAACAAGGCACGGCAAGCGAGGAACTACAATTGCCGTCATGCTTCGAGCCAATTGGCCCCTTTGAGTCCTGGAGACTGCGTATGGGTCACTGACAGCTGCTGCAAGGGTGAGGTACTCTCACAGGCTCAGCGTCCACGGTCCTACCTTATTCAGACCCCCAGAGGCGTCCTTCAGCGGAACCATCGACACCTGGTGCTTCATTCATCAGAACCGACCCCAGCTCAAATGGTAGCTTCTACGCCTATTCCTTCCGAGATCTTACAGCATGCAGCACCTCCTGAAGATCCAATTTAGCCAGAAGTAACGCCGCAGGAAACGGTGACGCAGACTCACAGCGGCTTGTAGGTGAAAAGGAGGGATGTAGAGGGCGCCACCTGTACGCCTTGCAGCAAGTGGCCATAAGATGGCGCTACAATCCTCTGAAAGCACTGATGATGATGATTGTGGTTCGGTTAGGAAAGGACGCTAATTTCTGCAGTCCATGTAGGGAGCACGGCTAAGCGTCCGTGGGGGTGGGGGAAAGGGAGTGAAAGAGATAGAGAGGAGAGAAAGGCCGTAGTGGAGGGCTCCGGAAATTTAGACCACCTGGGGTTCTTTAACGTGCACTGACAACGCACAGTACACGGGCCTCTGGCATTTTCACCTCCATCGAAAATGCGACCGCCGCGGCCGGGATCGAACCCGCGTATTTTGGGTGGTATATATATGGGGGCTTTGGGGAGAGGGAATAAAGTTTTGCTTTGGTTTGCGCTTGTCAGTAGTCCGCCTCGTCCCTCGGCTGGCGCCTGCGCCGAACAAACCGTATATATAGGTCTTAATGCTCGAGTGGTTTATGCACTAAGCTCAAAGGACGCAGAAGGTCGTCTGTCGTACAGGAAGGCTCGTGGAAAGCAGTAGATGTCGTATCCGCATTCGGTGATGAACCGCCATTCATGGTAACTTGGTCGCTAAAAAAAATGCGACGGTCCCCATGTTGGCAGCCCGAGGCTGTCTTTATGCGCTGCCATTGAAGCTTCCCTGAAGTGCGGCTGCACAGGGCTAGCATTTCCGCGGGCCCAATCACCAAGGCAACGATGTAGCCCGACAATGCGGCTTTTTGGGCTAGTTGATTTCTTACAACAAATGGTATCATAGCGCGAGCAGACAAGGACGAGAAAGACACAACAGGACAAGAACTAACTTTCAACAGAATGTTTATAGCCAGAAACAGCTGTGTTTGTAGACCCTTATGTGGTACGAAGCGCCCAGTCATCGCATTTAAAAACCTGCAGCGTCCAGAAATGCTAACTCAGATGGTCAGCGCCAGGTAAGGGCAGCCGATGCAGCTATTGCCGGCATTTGCTAGGGCGGCTTCAAGAACGCGCGAACATGCATGTATCAGCATTCTTGTACATCACACAGCACTGTTTGAACAAAGGTTTGCAACCACAACCACTGCGCAATGTAGATACATGGCCCGATATCGGTTTCATTTTGGCTGAGCTCTAATCTAATGTTTAGGCACTCCAAGACGGTCCCATGTACACTTTTCCGCACGAAAATGGCAAGCGGCACATTCTTTACATTCCATTTGTTGACGCATGGTATAGCAGTGGCTGTCATAATTACGATGCGATGAGTCGGCGTTGCGGTCGTGGCCTTTGGAGCGCTTCTGTGAACGTTATCGAGGGTGGGAGTTGGTCCAGGTGCCTTTCAGTCGAGTCCCGAGGACGGGTGATGCCGATTCCGCACGCAAGTTCGGGGTGGGCTGTCGGGCGCCGAGGGCATCAACGGTGAATGGTGGCGATGGTACAGCGACTTAATTCGCCGACGCCGTCCGCGATGTGTACAAGCTGGTCCACCGGTAGATACGGCATGGAAGACGATGACCTGTACGTGTGACGGCAGGCGTTGAAGCCGAATGGCTGGGAGGATGGAGTCGTCGAATCACGTGTTGCGTGCTTATGGTGCAGGAACTGCGATGGCTTGCGGTCACCAAGCTGTTCATGAAGTAGTTGACGCACTTTCTGGTTTCCTGAAGGTGAAATCCGTCGGATCAGTTCCATAACAGTTGTAAGCCTGATCGCGACTCATGCCGCGATCGAACATCAGTCGCGTAGCGAGAGTCTAGATGGGCATCGACATAGTCGTAGCGCATCCGATCCTCGGCGCCATGAAAACTGTCTCGCCCGTCAACTTGTGTGAACCACTTACGATGAATGTGCTCAATACCGTGGAAGCTTCACAGCTACGCAACACTCTTGGGTTGGCAACGGCCGTACTAGTGGCAGCGTCTGCGTGGACGGCGACCGCTGGAGCGAAGCGTTGCCCGAGAGGGGCTGTGCAGAATAGTTTTGGATGTACTGCTACTGTTCTTGAAGTTGTTGCTGTTGAAATGTCAATCACCTGTTGGTGGGCCTGCAACTGCTGTTGAAGTAGTTTCAGTCGTCGGAAAGGGCTTTCTGGTCGGAGTACCGAATTTCGGGCTACTTGGTTCTTGCAATACACTTTGTGCAGTGCAGTAAAACTGGACGAAGGAAAGAAAAAAAAACATACACAACATGTATGTACAGTACGGTCCACTGTTAGATGGAACACGTGCGTGTGTGTCCACACGTGTGTCCGTGGACATCAAGTGAATGCCCTTATGAGTTCAGTTTATTATATTCGTACCATGTCAAATGACATTTATCTTTAGATGTAGGTACCCATGCAGCAGCAGCATGTACTACTATATAAGTTCAACACTCAATATCATTGCCTTTATGAAAGAGTCAAATTTATTCAGTGTAGAGGCACGTGTCTCTCAATCTTCATCTGCATTTTTTTTTCGATGTCTGATGCAGGCGTTGCAAAGACACTTCTCAGGCGCGCTGTTATATCATTTCGTGTAGCTTCATCGCCTGTAAGAGATATTTACATGTAGTCAGTCCAAAAGCACGCAGTAAACTCGATTGTACCAGAATCAAGATTGTACCAGAATCAAGCGTTGTGGTTGTAACCCCCTATATAAAAAATGTGAAATTTTAGCAAGAAGCCCCTCCCAGTTGACGCGGGAAATTATAGAAGCGCATAGGATCGCCTTGCTGGAGGATAACTGTGTCAGCACCCCATCTGTCGCTCTCTTAGACAAAGAAATTTCATATCTTTCTGCTAACAAGCCTTAGATGACCGGTTTTTTTATAATGTACATGCAGCATGTGCGGTGATGACATTTGCCTATTCCTTCATGTGTTGTTCTTATCACGAAATGACCTTTTCATCTTCCTGTGTGGTTATCAGTGTATAACACTTGTGACGAGGCTCATACATATGTATATATGTACGTGTTCGCCGAAATAAAATCAGTTGATAGTCAGCGCTCCGTGGTGTGGTGTGTGTGCCTTTTTCATCGTCCTTGTGTTCGCGCTGTTTTTTCCATGTTTCCACAAGAGCCTATGAGCATATGCGGAGTCATGGAATTTTCAAACTTCCTGGCAGAAAGACACTGTCTGCTTATATTGGGATACAGAGCTTGCGAATCTCAAGGCAGAGCTTGAAAATCTCAAGGCGCCTCAGTCAAGAATGTGTTCTCTCATCATTGATGAGATGCGCATTAAAGAGAAGCTCCAGTACAACAAGCAACAGGACTGTTTTGTGGGGCAGGCAGACACGAGCTTGCCGAATGCTAGCAATGGCCTTGTGTTAGCGAACTCTCTTTTGTGTTTTCTTGTAAGTGGACTTTCATCGTCGTACAGAATCCCTGTTGGTTACTTTTTCACAAAGGGTTTAACCGGTACCCAGCTTCATGAGTTGACGGTCATCATAATGAAGAAAGTTGAGTCTTGCGGTTTCCGTATTATCAGACTTGTCACTGACAACCACAAGGTAAATGTACAAGCCATGAGACTTCTAGGGAATGGCATCATTACCTACAGAACTGAACATCCTTGTGCCCCAGATAGGCCGCTGTTCATGAGCTTTGACCCCTTCCATGTGCTAAAGAATGTGCGGTCTCAGTTTTTGGCGCATGACATTGGACCCAAAGGGGAAATTTCAGCGTCGTACGTGAAAGATGTGTACGAGCTTCAAAAGAACTTGAATGTGAAGCCGGTGCGTTACCTCAGTCGGAAACATGTTTTTCCTAATAATATAGAAAAGATGAACGTGGTGAGGGCCATTCAACTCATATCTCCTGCTGTAACAGCTGTTTTGCAACACCTCATAGAGCAAGCTGGTCACACTTGCCACATTTCATTCGCAAGTGCAGGCCCGACCATCACTTTTATGAAGAACTTCTATCGCTGGTTTGTTCTCCATGACACCAGTAATACTGTTCAACATCTGCGCCAGAAATTTCCAGATGTTAAGGAATATGACAGCGCGGAAGATGCCCGGCTTGAGTGGCTAGAGGTCACAATGCCAATGTATCTTTATGAATTGAAGACGAGGTGCACCCATCCTCGTGAGTTTCTCACAAAGGAAACATACGAGGCATTCCTGACTACCACGTACAGCACTGTGGCCTGCGTAAAACACCTATTGAGCATTGAAAATTTTGCATTTGTGTTAACACGGAAGTTGAACAGTGACCCAATAGAGAGTTTATTCGGAACACTTCGAAGGTCGGCTGGCTGCAATGATGCACTAGATGTTCGTGCTGCCCTTTCAGGGCTTCAGAAAGTGCTGAAAATCGGAATAGCCGCATCGAATCCACTTTCAAATGTGGCACACAGTAAGCCAGCCACCATGTCACTAACTGTATCTGAGAAGCCAGAAACATCTGTTCAGCCACATTCGCAACTGGGAAGAGTTGCTCTGAATGTTCTTCAAAGGCTCAAAACTACTGTTTTGCCAGTGTACATGCCTTCCCTGCAAATATCTGCGACTGTCTATGTCGGTGGCTATATTGTCCGCGTAATCAGTGAGCAGATGAACTGCGAAAACTGTGTGGCAATTGCATCCAAGCCACTAACAAATCAGACATTGCAGGTGTTCACTCGCAGCCAGTATCGTGGGGGGCTTTTATATCCCTCTGACCAGCTGCTTTTTGTGCTGGACACCTTGCGTGCTTACGCTGAGCAAGCCCTGAAGGAAAATCCAACTCTTCAGAAGCCGATGACTAGCTTGGTGGCACACGCTATTCCAGCTCTGTGCGCCTCAAAGTTGCTGCAGTGCAAAGAGAATGACGTGGTGCATCGACAGAAGCTGATGGAGCTTATTTCAGTGCGTTTCCTGCGGCCTCTGCTTACAAACTATGCGTTTAGCATCACAGACAAGCATGATGCTTACAAGTACTTTGGTCAAAAGCCACTTTCAAGGAAGTGCCTTAAACTGTGATAAGCAGTGCAACACTTTCAGGCGCTCTTTGCACAATTGTGCGCATAAATATGAAAAATAAGAATAGTTTCAAAATAAACATCCTTTGAATGTAGTTCATTAAACTTCATTCTAGACGGTCCTTGCATGATGTTCGAATTCCGTAAACTCAACAATTCACTATATATATTATAGATTCTGCTGAGGTGATTTAGCACATAGTGTATGCATTCTTCCAACCCAACATTACTGATTTAATGGAGCATTCTTATTCTGCTATGGTGCTGCGCGTGTTGCATCATCCTAAGGGGCCAGAAATGCACCAAAGCTAAGTTCCCTATGGATTCAAGTGGCACCAGCACATCCATACACATTCTGTAATATCTGCTTCAGTCTCGCGGTAGTTTTTCTCGGTTCTGCTTTTCTTTGGTACCTTCACCCAGTGCTACTCGTGTGTCTTCCAAGATATTTTAAAATAAACATCGCCACTTATCCAGATTTGCGGCAGGGTGGGAGAAACGTCTTGCTGCGTTTTTATTTGACGCATTGCCACCGCGCGCACCGCATCCGCCGCCTTGAAACCAGCGTCGGGGTACCCTATTTAGGTGGAGGCACATGGCGGGAATGCCTTGTACTAACGCCGACGGCGGCGGCCTATTGTCCTCCGTTCTTTCGCCGGGCACTGACGGCTAAGCGTCCGCGGGGGAAGGGGAAAGGGAGTGAAAGAGATACAACCTGGGCTTCATTAACGTGCACTGACAACGCACAGCACACGAGCCTCTGGCATTTTCGCCTCCATCGAAAATGCGACCGCCGCGGCCAGGATCGAACCCGCGTTTTCTTGGGTGGCATCCGAGTACCTTAACCACTACACCACCGCCGCGGACAACGGCGACGGCGAAAACAGCATGCGCAGTCGAGCGTCGGTGGTAAGAATGGCCGCGCGCTCTCACCAGTCCGGCACTTATATTCGCGACAAGGAACGGTTTCGAGCGCGAGCGTCTCGTGACATGGTGAAACAGAATATGAGCCACAGTTTTAACAAACGCGGCTCCAACGCTACAGCGACGCGTCGGTGCAAACCATGCAGCCAAAAGAAACTGTCACTGGAACACCAACGCTAGCACAGATAAATGCACGTGGCATGTCCCCTGTCCTAGAACGGCGGAACCCTATAGGCTCCGTGCAGTCGAGTTTTCCATGTGCGACATCAGCGCCAGAATGCACTGCCTGGCGGAGAGAAGAAGCAAAATTGGGCAGACTGTGACAGGAAAATACGCGAACGCGATGCGCGTCTCCAACTCTATAGCAGCAGCGACCGCCCGTCCCACCTTCTTTCGTTTTATTTCCTTTGAGACGCGCGCTCCAAACCCGCGGCAAGCTGTTCCAAAGGGCGACGCCGGGAGCGTTCGTGTGGTTCGCAGTACGCCCGGAAAGCAGCGAAGAAACGCACGCGTCGCTGTCGCCTCGGTTTCCACCGTGCGCGCGCGTCTCATACGTGCGACCCAAGCGGCCAATGTCAGCGATACTGAGCCGTCCGACGAGAGCTACGTAGCGCCCTCTGGTCAGTAGACGGAGCCCATAGGCTCTGCTG
Organism: Hyalomma asiaticum; assembly: GCA_013339685.2. NCBI lineage: Eukaryota > Metazoa > Arthropoda > Arachnida > Ixodida > Ixodidae > Hyalomma > Hyalomma asiaticum. Next base: position 7,943,094 of record CM023488.1, read on the forward strand.
TAGTCGCATGGCCTCCGAGATAACGGGCGCGCTCGCCGTCTCGGAGGCCATGGTAGTCGAGACATGTTCTTCACAATGTGTCACAGATGGCAGCACATTAATGTTTGCTGTTTGCTTGATATGCTCAATAATGTTTATTCCTCCTGCAAATCGCCGAATGAGCCTACAAATCGCCGAATGGGCTCATTTTCGTCGTGACACCTGCCGAACAAAATGGGTTAAGGAGACTCCATCCACTACTTGACATTTATGTGGTGTTTTTTTTCCGAGACAGTTCCAAGTAATATCGTGGCTTTGTCCCAACAATCAAGGGACAAAGCCACGATGGACATTAAAGAAAGATTTCCCGCTGGACGCACAGGGAATCAGGTACCTCGCCATTGATAATGAGGATGGATTTCCGTATGACATTGTCATGCTTTTGGCTCTGCATAGTATTTGGAGGTCACGCATGGCTATACGTCATGCTGAAGTCGATGCTCGACGAGCTATAGAATACTTTCGAGAGTCCTTAACTTTGTTTCTGGAACTGCAAAAATTGCAAATAGATATGCCCGATTGGGTACCGCGCATGGAATCACTATTGTACATGAAACAATTGTAGAAAATTTGTTCTGTTGAAAATTGTTGAAGCACTGCAATAAAGGAAAAAGAAAACATCGTGGCTTTGTGGTAGGACACCTGCTTGCCACGCAAACGGCCCGGGTTTGTATTGTTTATTTTATTTGCATCTTTCTCGATTTTTCGCTCACGGCCGATTTTTCGCTCACGCACCGACACCGACGGCGGTATTTCTGCGAAACGAGCTCTCTAACGCTATCGCGTTAATAACATGAAAATCACGACATGCATGTCATGAGCGACATGATTTACATGCCACGGTCTTGGTGCTCTCTTGGCCGTTTCGTTAGTGGGATGTGTAGGAAAATTGGTATGCAACAATATGCAACAAATTGGTATGCAACAATTGGTATGCAACAACTGCCTGACGAACATAAATGACAGGTCATAACATGAAAAGCATAACATGCATGTCATGGGCGGCACGATTTACATGCCAGGCGTTTCGTTAATGGGATGTATACCAAAATTGCTATGGCACAACACGACAGCATGACGAACGTAAATGACAGGTCATAACACGCGTGTCATGACCGGCATGATTTACATGCCATGGTCCTGGCGCTATACTGCCGTTTCGTAAATGGGATGTATGGGCTCAGTCTACTGACCAGAGGGCGCGACTAGCGGCTTGGGTCGCACGTATGAGACGCGCGCGCACGGTGGAAACCGAGGCGACAACGACGCGCGCGTTTCTTCGCTGTGGTTCGTGCTGCGAACCACACGAACGCTCGCGGCGTCGCCCTTTGGAACAGTTTGCGGCAGGTTTGGAGCGTGCGTCTCAAAGCAAATAAAACGAAACAAGGTGGGACGGGTGGTCGTTGCTGCTATATAGTTGGAGACGCGCATCGCGTTCGCGTATTTTCCTGTCACACTCTGCCCAATTTTGCTTCTTCTCTCCGCCAGGCAGTGCATTCTGGCGTTGATGTCGCACATGGAAAACTCGACTACACGGAGCCTATACGAAAATTGGTTTGGCACAACATGACTGCATGACGATCATAAATGACAGGTCATTACACGAAAATCGGGACATGCATGTCATTAGCGGCATGATCTACATGCCACTCGTTTCCTTAAAGGGATGTATACCAAAATTGCTATGGCACAGCATGACTGCATGACGAACGTAAATGACAAGTCATAACGTTAGAACCATGGCATGAGTGTATGAGCGGCATGGTTTACATGCCACAGTCTTGGTGCTCTTGCGGCCGTTTCGTTAAGTTCATATGTACCAAACTCGGTATAGCGAGACAACAATGCAAATCCATTTTACTTTCCTTATGCGTGCTTCGCATTTCCTTGATTCCCACTGCACGTGGGATCTGCCAGTTTTTTATTACTTATTTTCATTTTTCGCGCGCCGCGCGGGCACGTGCAGGGCTGCATTCGAGGCGAGGCCCTACGGCGCAGCTAATGCGCGTGCTTGAGCGTTTCTTTGGCCGATTCACTTGCAGCGTTTGGGGACTTCACCACACCCGACTTTTATTCCTCTATAATCTTGGCAAGAAGCAAAGATGAATTGACACGCCTCATTATTGAGGCTTATAATATCACCAGCCAAGGAAAAATGTTTGTTAGCGTCGCTTCCATCACACTGTCCAGCAAGGAACTATCATATCTTAGTAGTGCGTCACTTTTACGGCAATGTTTTGTTGTAAAATTTTCTCCTTTTTCCTCTTCTGTCATGCGCAATGTTGCTGTGGTGATGTGTAAAAGGTCATGCTGCTTCCATGAATAAACTGTTGTTAGTTTGCGCTCTGTGTGTGTCTTCGTGTTCTTTCTTTCTTGTCCGCGTCTTACGCGCAACACTAACGTTATCCATATGTTTGTATGATTCGTAGAAGAGATTGTTTGACTGCTGGATAACGTAGGCTTGTGAGGAGACTGCGCATGTATGTTGACTATTTATTCCTGGGATACACCCAGACCTATTCAGTTGGAAGTGCCGCTTGTCCCGTTGCTGTGTTTCTACCTTGTGTGTACGTTCTTCTAGTGGTGGCTTCATCATGTCTTTAAGTTACCTAAATGAGCGCGGATGCTCTGTCTCTGTATGAATGCATTACAAACAAGAAGCGTCGCACTGTGCCGAACAGGATAGGCACGAATTTCAATTGTCAGCTGTGAACCCATACCGTAGGTTGGTAGGTAATGGGCAAAAAAGATATTTCACTTTTGGTTGAAGCGCTAACTGCGATAAAGTGTGTAAGAATGCGCCAAATCTTTACACACTATTTCCGCAGCACTGCACATTCAATAGCAAGAAAGAAAACTGGGTTATGTGTTGAAATGTTTGTTACAGAGTAAATAAATGTAATTACAAGCATAATTCAATCTAAGTTTATTCTAAGGCCAGTCAGCTTTTATTTTTGTCATAAAGTGAATCAGAAGCCAGACTTGAAACAACGCCAGTGCAGTTTGTTATTGGCTAATATCATTATGAGCCATGAAAAATCATATTTTTGATGTAGCTTCCTGAACATCCCACGTCAGAGCACTCAAAATACGGTAACGCCTTCACAAAATTGTCTGCACGAATACACAGCACACTGTAGCAAACTGATGACACAATGAATTCAATTCATTCAAAGCTGTCTTGCACTTTCTTAGCCGCTTGTTCACTGAACTGCCAAAGAACAAGTTGCTGCAAACAAGTGCCGCCGAACGAATTATTGTGGTTCAGTTACGCAGCTCGTGTAGAGCGAGCAGTATAATTGACAACAGACATTCCACTATGCATGAACAAAATATGAACACTATAGAAAGACAGATGCTAGGATAATGCAGGCTGATTAGAGAGGCACAATTATGGGCAGATTAGCTTCAGGAATACATTGCACATCTAGGTTGGTGTATGCGGCAAATCGCTCAGCCATGAGTGCAATGTCTGTGATGCATGGGCAAGTCAACAGAAATATGCACATGCACACAAATTGAACTGGAGGAGCATTACGTGAATGTGTGACAGTGCTGGAAAAAATAAAGGCCATGCTTATTGTACATGTGCTTGTTCTTGGATTATTCACTTTTTAAAGATGTGATTGGAAAATAAACCGTATTCTTGCTAATTGCGGAAACTCGACATCAAAGTATCGACAATGTTGCAGTGTAGCTGCATATGTGTCGTATGCACAGTCAACAGCAAAAGTTTGCGTGATCAGAAACTTTGTAAAAGCCTATATTACCGCTTAGCCTCCGATCATAGCCTCTGATTAATTGTTTCAGTGTGTAGAGGTTGTTCGATGTACAGATTGAAACATTTAATTAGAGGCTATGTTACGAGGCTAAGTCATAATGTACATTTCTCGACTTTCTCATCCAGCGAACTTTTGGTGTTGATTGTACCTCTTTAATATCTTCGATTTCCTAGGCTTTGTTCGCGGCAACATTGTGAGGACTTTTCATAGGCTGTGGAGTGTGATAGCGGAAAGCACAAAAAAGGTGACATGTTAATGGGATCACAGCCACCTGAAGCAGGCATGCTCAGCCATAAATTATGGATATTTCAGTGCAATATAAAAAGTAAATGAGCAAATCCCTTGAACACAATTCGGCCTGGACTAGAACTGTGAATCGGCCTAGTTGGCACACACCCATTTTTTTCACACTCTTTAGCGCATAAACACACCACCACAAAGAGTATAGCGCACAAACACACGTCCTTGTGTGTTCTACTCTTCATGGTCGTGTGTTTGTGTGTTAAATATTGTCTAAAATGTGGACAATTTGGCCTGAACATAAATGTCTTTTACACTCATATGCTGCAACTAGTGCTTGCAAAACTTAATATCTGTTGTTTTTTTAGGTGTTTACAATCTAGTAAAATGTATTATTCAAAGGCTAATTGAACTGACTAGGTTAATTGTCGAAGCTACGGCGTTCTTTTTTCTTTGTATTTTGCAAACTTGCGATTCAATGCATTAAAGAACGTTTCTGACCAACTTTGTAAACCATCTCATAAAGTGTGACCAGATGCCGTTCACTGCCCTCAAAGCTTAATTGGGAATCGCTATCGTCTCGCCGTAAGAAACTGCGGATAAAACATGCAAAATATAACAAAACAGGGATACGGGAACGTACCTAAAACCGCCAAACTATATTTGCAGGCATTGACCACCAGTGCAAAATTTGAAAATACCGGGCTAGAACGGGCCTCTATGCCAATTCATTTTTTGTTATAACTATTGCTCAGTGGAAGCGGCTGTCGTGAACAGGTGTGCAGTGTGCATAAAGTATTTTTCATGTTTGTAACCCCCCTGCTGTAACGCTTTCGGGCTAAGTGGGGATATGTCTGAATAAAGAATACCTTGTCGGCTTCTGTCAATCGGCGAAGCTCGTGTGACGTCACACTTGTGTCGTGAAGTTGCCGCAATGAGTGTACGTAAGCTTGTATTGCTTAGGCGACATCATCAGTGGTCGGAAGAGGAAGTCTGCTGAGGGCGTCGACGTTTTGGTTGTCTCCTCCAGGCTTGTGTTCTATCCGGTATTGGTAAGCTCCCAAAGGCAAAGATCAGCGCTTGATGCGATCAGCTGCCATGATAGGTGTAGGGCGGCCTTCGCGGAACAAGCCAACCAAAGCTTTATGATCGATTACAAGAATAAAAGGCCGCCCCAGCAGGTAATCACGGAACTTGGTTACGGCGAAAGCCAATTGTTGTATCGTAATTACATTTCGCTACGACAGATGGCAGCGCCATCTGTCGCCATCTGTATATATACATGTGCACATCACCAATAAAGGTTGTTGTTGGTGAGCCTGCAGTGGTGTGGCTCGTGTGCGGAGGCCGCTCCGGTATCGGCCGCGATACTACATGGGCGACGTGGATGGCCGGAATAACGCCCCCACCACCGTTTCTTACCACACCGCCCTAGCAAAAATTCTAATAGAAAAACTAATAGCCTATGAGGCTACTGCCACCAATAGAATTTATCAGTATTAGACTAATAGCTTATAGGAAAACATAATACTATTGTTCTAATGACCTAGACTTATGAGGCTTAACATACACGATAGAATTTTAACTCCCTTAAGGGTGTAAATGACCTATCCCATGGGAACGGAGTGAGCTCATAGGCTCCTTTTTGTGTGTAGAGCAAAAATGGAGGATGCATGTGCTTTGCAATAGCACTGTGAGTGACACAACATTTTATTTTATCTGCATTTATAATCACGCATTGCACACTAACAAGACACCGCAGGAACATCACACATGCAAATACACACTCGACCATTTCAAAACAATATATTGCTACGGTACGGTACGCGGTGGATGCTTAGAAGTAGAGGAAGACGCTAGCAAGCACTGTGGTCCCCTCGGTGTAATGAAAAATGTTCGGCGACCTCACCTCCATCGGCCGCACCACCTAGTTTCCCGGCGGTGGGGAAATCGCACGGCGACTAGGGGATGGAGAACGGCGCTGGCGCGCAGTTGGGGGCGTCAAGCTTCGTACGGAGGAGGGCGAGTCACCGCGGGTGGTCTGTCGGAAGCCGTTGCCAATGGACGTGTCGCTACGGGAGTTCTGCTGGAAGCCGCTCCCGAAGTACGTGTCCCGTCTCCAGCGACCACCACCGCGTCGGCTGTTGCGTCGAGGGGACACCGGCGGTTGCTCATAATACCGTGATTGTGCGAGTCGACGCTCAGAGCAGAAGCGAGCCACATGTCCACGGACACCGCAATGGTATCACCGCGGTGCATCACGCACATCACCAAACCTTCCACTTTGCTCCACATATTCGGATTGGTCTTCCCACGATGACACCATGGGATGTGGTTGGTTGGAGGCACCCTGCAGGCGATCACGATGATGCCAATCGTAGATCGGTCGCTCCGCGGATCTTGACCCGCCCACATGACCGTATCCCCTGGCATCAACGAATGCACACGTCGCGTCGTAGGGAAAAAAGGCTTCGCTCACCCGCGCCCTTGTCACAGCGGCAGCTTCACATCGACCAAGTTCTTCCCGTACTATTTGTCTGATGGTCGACGCAAGATCGCAGGATGTTACAGGGCTGACGTCAGCACATTCAACACTGGCGACAGTGGTGACGTTAGCGAGTCTACCGAACTTGGGCGTGATGCGCCTTGCTTTAAGAGTCTCAAACGTGCGACAGTGTTTGATCACGTCTGCTACAGACTCCAAGGTGTCTTTTCCAATCAGGAAGTCGTAGACGTCCTCGGCAATCCCTTTACGAAGGTGGCCGACCTTGTCTTCTTTTTTCATGCGAGGGTCTACAGATCTGCACAGTTTCAATATTTCCTCGATGTACGTTGTGCATGTCTCGCCTGGCACCTGGGCGCGCTGCATCAAAGTCTGCTCAGCGCGCTTCTTCTTCAGAGACGGATCTCCAAAACAGCTCTTTATCTCATTCTCGAAGTCTTGCCAGGTGGTTATAGCTTGTTCGTGATTTTCAAACCACACGAGCGCCGTGCCTTCGAGAAACAATGGCACGTTGGCGAGCCGGCTGTCCGAGTCCCAACGGTTGTACCGACTCACCCGACTGTAGTGGTTCAGCCACTCTTCAACGTCTTCTCCGGCTTTTGCGGCGAAGGTCCGTGGCGTCATGTGATGTTGCCACGTACCGACAGGCGAAGACCGCATGTTGTCGCCGTCAGGGATGGCATCCATGGAAAGCGGTGGTAGTTCGGCCAGTCGGCGGCTTCGGCTCAGTTCCAGGTGTTGAGCTTCCGTGATCGTTGGTACTGGATCTTTCGTCGGTACCCAGCACCTCCACCAATGCTGTTACGGTGAGATGTGTTTATTCGGGGATGATGATCAATGAGAGAGGCCTAGGTACCGAAGGGACCACAGTGCTTGCTAGCGTCTTCTTCCTCTGCTTCTAAGGATCCACCGACCGCGTACCGTACCGTAGCATTTCAGAGAAGAGAGAACGTTCACGTTATTTCAGATCTGTACACAAACAGTCCCGTATATATATTTCAGATTCCTGACCTGCTATGCAGTGCCAGTGGGGAAATTACTGTTATGCACAATGACTAAATAAGGGTACGCAGGACATCTGCCGATCAAGGATAGGTAACTGGTAGCTGTGCATCACACATATCTGTTAATCTTAACCCACCAAGTATTCAATGCCAAATTGCCAAGAAATCATACATCTCTAGGTTCCTCATTTACACCTTTAAAGGTGTAATTTTTTACTGTGTAAACTAATACAAACTAATAAAGGTATTCAAAGGATTACTGAGTTGCAAATTTTGTGTTTTAATAGATATCTAAAGCCCTAGCCACTTTACTTGAGAAAAGATCCATTAGACAAATTTCGAATAGTCTTATAGAGCATACTGATATAAACTAGTAAGGCTAATAGAACACAGTATTAGACTAATACAAACACCTATAAGACAAGTAGAGATTCCTATAAGAGTAATACAATACTAATAAGACTAATAGAAAGCTTATTAGACTAATACAAATCTCTATTAGAATTTTTGCTAGGGCTAGCACGCCAGCGGTGCCATGGCCTCGCTGGTACCGACTTTTTCAAAACTACCTCCTGGCATCCGGCGCCGATCTACCACCGGCCCGCCGTCGAGCTATCCTCCTTCATTGCCTCGGCACAGAAGGCCAACGCATTTTCGACGCACTCTCCGCAACGACCACCCAGCAGAGGGGGACAGACGATGCAGCCAAAGTATACGATACAACTATCGAGGCCCTGGCGCGTCACTTCACTTCCACCGTCAACGTCCGCGTCAAACGGCACCGCTTCCGAGAGCGTCACCAGCTTCCCGGTGAGCCAATCGCCGACTTCGCCCTCGCTTCGACACTGTAGCTGACGAAAACTTGGCTGAACAATTTGTCGCCGGAGTTTCGTGCCCACGGCTGCGAGAGAAGTTGCTGCTTGAAGGCGACTCGGTGACGTTTGACCGAGCTGTAGAAATTTCGCAACTGCGCGAGCGAGCACTTTGCGAGGCACAACAGCTCGGAAAGCCAGTGCAGCGCATTTGGCAGCAACATGCGCAGAACTCGCGCGGTCGCGGCGCAGCAGGTGAACGCAAACAAGACGATCGCCAGTATCGCTGGAACGAGATACGCCCCCAAAACCAGTGCCGCGACGACGTATCGAACTCCCGTTTTTTCCGCACGCCCGATGTTACCGTTGCACCGTTCGTCTAGTTCTCCCGAAGGGTGCGACAACTAGCTGCGGCGCAGAAAGATGCGACCGCTCTCGGTGCCCCGCCCGCGGCCGGACCTGCTTCGCGTGCGGGCTCCGCGGCCATTTCAAGAATGTCTGCCGGAGTTCTCGACGGGTAAGGGGACAACGGCCGGCGCAAGTTCGCGAGGTTCGCCGTGATGAAGATGAAGACAGCGTAATCGGCATCTTGACTGTCCGTACCGGCAAGCGCACTGGAATCCACGTGGACGTCAGGGTCCGGGCCGTTGACTCGCCGTTACCCACACAGGCCATTACGTTCCTTGTTAACACGGGTTCAGCGGTTTCGATACTGGCAGAGAGTCACAGAAGCTTGTTTGGCGACAACGTGCAGCTTCACAGCCCCAGTGCAACCCTGCTAGACTTCTCCCGCAAGAAGATCCCCGTACAGGGCCTGTTCCAAGCCGATGTGGTGTACAGGACACGAGCAGCTTCCGTGGTTTTTTATGTCAGCCGGAGTGGAACGTCGCTTCTTGGTCTCGACGCCGTGCAAGCCCTGGGACTTCAGATTCTAGGTACTGAGCTCTGCTGCCTGAACACGGCCATCGAACCAATTTTTGAGACGCCCGCGGATTTTGAAGCCCACACTGGGCCAGGCAACCAAGAGAGCAAGCAGCCACAAACTACTGCTGGGAACAGTCAGATGGGCCCCCCTAAGTTTGGCATGCCTGCCATGTTATGGGCCAAGTTCGCCCACTTGGCATCGCCGGGCCTGGGCCTTGCCAGAGGTGTCCAGCACAAGGTGAAGTTGAGAGAGCAGGTGGCCCCAGTTGCACAAAAACTTCGACGCCTGCCATTTTCTGTGAGAAAGTCGGTCTCTAACGAACTGCAAAGTCTCCTAGCAGCCGACGTTATCGAGGGGGTCAACGCATCTGAGTGGGTGTCACGAATCGTCGCAGTAACAAAGGGAGTAACAAACGGAACCATTAGACTGCGTTGATTTAAGAGAGCCGTAAAAGGCTGTGGTGGGTGACAACTTCCCACTGCCCCACACAGAAGAGCTTCTGCATGCCCTGAGGGGAGCACAGCATTTCTCGAAGTTAGATCTGGCCTCAGCATATTACCAAGTTGCTCTTCATCCCGACAGCAGGTCATAACATGAAAAGCATAACATGCATGTCATGGGCGGCATTATTTACACGCCAGGCGTTTCGTTAATGGCATGTATACCAAAATTGCTATGGCACAACACGACAGCATGACGAACGTAAATGACAGGTCATAACATTAGAATCATGACACGCGTGCCATGACCGGCATGATTTTCATGCCATGGTCCTGGCGCTATACTGCCGTTTCGTTAATGGGATGTATGGGCTCCGTCTAGTGGCCAGAGGGTGCTACGTAGCTCTCGTCGGACGGCTCAGTCGCGCACGGTGGAAACCGAGGCGACAGCGACGCACGCGTTTCTTCGCTGCTTTCCGGGCGTGCTGCGAACCACACGAACGCACGCGGCGTAGCCCTTTGGAACAGTTTGCCACAGGTTTGGAGCGCGCGTCTCAAAGGAAATAAAACGAAACAAGGTGGGACGGGCGAACGCTGCTGCTATAGAGTTCGAGACGCGAATCGCGTTCGCGTATTTTCCTGTCATAGTCTGCCCAATTTTGCTTCTTTCCGCCAGACAGTGCATTCTGGCGCTGATGTCCCACATGGAAAACTTGACTGGACGGAGCCTATACGAAAATTGGTTTGGCACAACATGACTGCATGACGATCGTAAATGACAGGTCATTACATGAAAATCGTGACATGCATGTCATTAGCGGAATGATCTACATGCCACTCGTTTCCTTAAAGGGATGTATACCAAAATTGCTATGGCACAACAAGACTGCAGGTCATAACGTTATAATCATGACATACGTGTATGAGCGGCATGGTTTACATGCCACAGTCTTGGTTCTCTTGCGGCCGTTTCGTTAACTTCATGTGTACCAAACTCGCTATAGCGAGACAACACTGCAAATCCATTTTACGTTCCTAATGCGTGCTTCGCATTTCCTTGATTCCCACTGCACGTGGGATCTGCCAATTTTTTTTCTTCGACTGTTATGTTAGCTACACCTGTTAGCTTCCCTAACCCACTCGGCTCTCTTCCTCTCTAAGCCGAGTGGGTTAGGAAACGAGCTGCCAATGCCAAGAGATGAGAATAACTTAGCAAAAAATCCCTAGTAAAAAAATCACAGCATATCCACGGGGTGAATGATGATGAGTGGGCGAAGCTCCGGAGGGAATCATCGGTAAACCGTGAATCTTTCGCGTAAATCGCCCAGTCGATCATCATGTAAAGGCGTGAGAAACACTGTATTCGTACGCTGGGATCTCGCGTTTAAGGGGGATATGCTGTGCTAGAGCCAGGCCTGCGCGGAACTGCAGGACAGTGACAGCGTAAGCAGGAGGAGCTACTTTCTTAGAGGCCACTTTAAACGCTTGAGGAAAGTAGTGCAAGTAGAAGTGGTAGGTATCTCCTGCGCCATAACTTATCATTTTACCAAATAGGGAAGTACCCACTACGCCATAATTTCCAGTGCCTCCGTAATGGGTTCAAAGCTACAAAGCACGCAGCTCTGTGTTCTTTCAAATGATGCCTCGACCTCGTTATACAATCCATTTCCGCGTCGTGTAGCGGTGTATTACTATTTTTCAACGTAACATCATAGAGAAAGAAAAAGTTAAGAGAGGACACTCCGCGAAATCTGGCCTCAGGAAGTACGTCACGACTACGTAACAAACTAGTGCTCTCACCAGACGCCAGAGGACGCAAGTGCGAAAAACAAAAAGTTATCATCAATTAAACAGAATGTTTTTTACAAAATAATAATTATGCGCCTATATTTGACATGTTCTTTATACATAAAAACAATTTATTCAACGCACCTTACGTGGTTATTTTTGTTCAGCCGCACTGTCATAAGCAGCATCTACGATTTCGCGCCGAGAGTACCCGCCATACCAGCATGCGACAAGCCCAGGCATGACAGCGGGAAGGCTTCGTCAACGTCGGCTGCTTCGGTGTTTTCGTGTGTGAGACAGCAGGTGAGGTACGTTTTCAAGCGAAGCTTGTTGAATTACATGTTGTTGGGCTAGTTGGGTCATTGAATCAAAAAAAGGTTACAACTGCGCGAATAAGACGCCATGTAAGAAACATAAAGACGCCCACACGCGTTGCGCTTCGTGTGGGTGGGCGTTTCTGTGTTTCTTACGTGGTGTCTTATTCGCGCAGTTGTAATCTTTTTCTGGAGCTTGTGAGGACGGCGAGGTTTGCTAAAAAAAACAGTTTGCGGCTGTATGCGCCGGCAAGGCGTGAACATTGTGCAACGTATGCAGAATCGCGTTCGGCTCGATGGAACGGAACGCCTCTGTCCCATCGTGGAACGCGTACAAGATTTCGCCCCAGTATAGCAAACTGGGGCACGGCGTCAAGCCGAGGCGACGCGTGCTGTGCGCTGAGCTCGGTGCGAAACATTAGGGAGTTTTCGAATAGCGTACGAAAAGCTTGCGGCGTAGCGGCGAACGCGTCGTACGCTCGCGGGCTCCCCTTAAAGGGCCCCTAAACCACGAAGAGGTCGAAACTTAGTTGTGGTGTTGTTTTTGCACCAGTGTCCGCAAGAAACACGTAGCCGCAAGAATTTTTCGAAACGGTGCAGAAATAGCCGAGTTACACCCGTTTGATTATTAAAACGCGGCGCTTGCTTGTTTCACTCTCTCCTGCGCCCGCCGGCCGCTTTCCAGTGCCACCTCCTCGCCGAGTGCTCCTCCGAATGTCACGTGACATACATCGCCGATGACGCGCATCCGGTTGACTTGCCTCCGCCGGGCTCCCGCGTTCGCGCAAATGTCTCGTTGGTGCTGTGCCAACGCTCTCTGTTAGTGCTATTCGTCGTGTTCTGACAGTTGCTGCAGTTTCTAGTCGGCTGTACCTCACTTGCACTTGCATAGCGTAGCGCATTTACGAATTCACACGCGAACACCACTCGAACGACACACGACGAGGAAAACAAACAGGCAGGGAGCGCGTGCATTTTCTAGCAGACTAACCGGAAGTCGACGTCCTCCTTCGACCAATAAGCGGAGCTCGGACTCTTTTGACGTCAGCAAAAACCACAATGTCGTCACGGCTAACTTTGGCATGCCGGAACTGGCCGGAGAGGCGCACGGGATTGTTTTTCGAGTTTTTGGCGCGCCCGCGGCGCGTAGCGCTGCCGCGTTTGGCATCGTTCATCGTGACGGCATTTTCAACTTGATGCGCGTGCTAACTTCAAATGTTCAAAAAAATGTCGGGGGTGGTTTAGGGGCCCTTTAAGTGAAGCCCGCAACGCTACGCCCGCAAGCTTTGCTTTCGCTATTCGAAAACTCGAAAACTCCCTGTTGAGGAGCGGTCGCTGGGCGTCGCATGCTTCACGACGCGTTTCCCGAAGCCTCGGACCACGAATAAATCCTGGTGTGCATTTACTGACATTTTCAGACCGCGCTGATGCCATGCCGTCCGGCGGCCCAAGCTACGGCAGCTACTGCTGTGTGTCGTGGTGCTTGAACAATGGCAGAACCCACAAGAAGCCAGGGACGAGTTTCTTCCGCATACCACGGGACGGCAGGTGCGCTAAAGCTTTTGTATGGCTTACATGTCTTCAAGCTTACTTTTCGTGCTTGCTCAGTGAGGCTAACAATAACAAAATCACTGTTCAAGCACTTCGCCTTCAGCTGATAGTTCATTGCCGATGCAGGACGACAGCATGGATGCAGTATGCCGGACGAGATGATCTCCTGAGTAAGCCGGCCAGCCTATTGTACGCAACGTACAGGGTTTGCAGCGACCATTTTACTGCTGAAAGTTTCATGGACCCTGGGCACACAAGGCTTACAAGAATGGCTGTTCCCAGTGTGCAACCAATTGCACCATGTAAGTGTTTGACAGAAACTCAATTATCTGCGATAGCAGCCACTTGTTTTGAATCAGTGGTGACAGTTAACCTGGAAGATATTTGTAGCCGATGGAGAAACCTCGCTGTAGAAGTAACACTTCGAAAGTCTTAAATTTTGTGAATTGTGGGCTATTACCTTTCTAACAGCTTTACATTCCTGTCATTCTTTTATGACATACTCGCTTATACTCGCGTATGTGCCGTAGCACTATTGACCTGTGCAACTTGTTTTGAAATACATTGAAGGGCTATTTAACGTTAACTTGAAGCCTTCATGCACATGTACACATATACCTCGTATCAAAGAAAGCTGGCACTGTCGATAATTCCACAAACCACAAATTGCTTGTTTCTCTGTTGGTGCATTCTCTTTTCTTCCACGTACCAATTCATGCGTTTGAAAGGGCGGTTTAAATTTCCCTGTGCTACAAGCTTTGTAACTTGTACCAACTACACATATATGCAGGTTCTCTGAGCATCGCTTCAAGTAGTGACTGCGACATGACTGCAGAAGACGCACTGCAAGGTGTGGATGTGCTTCAGTTTTTGTTATTTTAAGCCTCTTACTGACAAATTGTTGTTGTTTCATTTCTTTAGGGTCTGCGGCAGAGGCTTCGAAAAGCGGATCCCACACATTGAAGTGCCCCGAGGAGCAGGGTGTGTACAGTGTCGACTTGTCTTTTTTTTTTCGAACTGAGTTGACTGTTGACCAAACCTCTACAGGTAGCAGCTCCCATGTAGCTGGTGAGGGAGTTCCTGCTAACTGCGTCTTGCTGGAGGAAACCTTGGGCAGTCGCTCAGTTGTCACAAAGGGAACATGTGTGACTGGTGAGTTTACTGTTCGCTTCAACACTTATGTTCACTTCAACAGACTATTGATATAGAGACTTCCGCAGGCTGCTCGCAAGATTGTTCCGACAGCAGTGTCTGGGGTACTGAACAAGCTTCACAAGACTCTCCAGAAGATGTGTCCTCCAACAGCTCCACGCCTGAGTGCCCTACAGCAAATGGTGATTATGCTGTTATTGCAGCTGTTTTCAATGTGCTATTTTATGTTTAGGACATTCTGAGCAAACTAGCACCAGTAAAATGTCATGGTGGGCTCTCAGTGATTTTCATTATTAGGGTGCCATTGTTAATGTTTTTCTTTTTTTTCAATTTGTGGAATCGAAAACTTTGCACCACAGAAGGTTGGGCACCTTGGGTAAAAAAGAAGCGAAGAAAGCGCTCGTACGGGATTAGTTGCTGTTCGCTTTTAAATCAATTTTTGTTTATTGCAGTGCTTTCCTGTGTGCCAGCTGCAAGGTCTCCATCAAAGAAATACAAGCAAACCATTCGACGTCTGCAAGCCAAAGTAGCAGCACAGCGGAAAACTATCAAAAGACTGCTGAGGCAGCCTCATCAAGCACCGTCATCGACTTCAAAGGCCCTTGGCATTATCCGACCGCACGTCACCGAGGAGGTTTTTAAACTTCTTTCTGCACATGTTCGCTTGAGGCCCAAAGGCAAGGGCAAGCGGTTTCCCGTGTGGTTCAAGAAATTTGCTCTTCACTTAAACTTCCGTGGTCCGCGAGCATACCGATTTCTGGCTCCATATTTTTCTTTGCCCTCCCGGCGTTCATTAAGGAGGTGGCTAGCCAATGTAAAGATGACTCCAGGCACAATTCCAGGAATCATTTCTTCCATTGCAACAAATACTCAAGCTTGGAATGAACGGGACCGAGTGTGTGCTTTAGTTTTCGATGAAATAGCACTCAAAAAGAATTTGTGTTATGATGCTGCACGGGACATTGTCCAGGGTTTTACAGATGATGGCACTGATCGCACTTCAACCATTGCTGATCGAGCAATGGTAGTTCTTCTTGTTGGTGTTTCGAAAAAGTGGGTTCAACCGGTTGCTTTTACTACAGGGCACACATCAACACCATCATCTGTTATGCATAACCTGCTGGTGTCACTCATTGTGGAGCTTAGGAGCATTAACATTGCAGTGAAAGCAGTCATTTGTGACCAGGGCAGTTCAAATGTAAGTCTCGCTAACCAACTAAGAGTGACTGTAGCAAAGCCTTTTTTTGAAGTTAATAGTGAGCGGGTATATTTCATCTTTGATGTTCCACATTTAATTACAACGCGCAATAATGTGCAAGCACATAAGTTATATATTGGGGATGACATCGTTGACTGGTCCCACATTGTAAGCCTTTACCAATCCTCACATGAGTTGCGGTTGCGATTGGCTCCAAAGTTGACTGAAAGGCACATTCATCAGAAACCTTTTTCTAATATGAAGGTCAGCAGAGCAACGCAGGTCCTCAGTGCATCAGTTTCGATTGCTATCACGGCATTGGTGTATGCGAAAGTGCTGCCTGCCTCGGCCATCACTACAGCACAATTTTGTGATCGTATGGACAGGATTTTCGATGCCTTGAACAGCTCGAGTAAAAAGAAAACTTCGCAAAAGCTCCGGCATGCAATCGTGAAAGAGGATTCAGAGCTGATTGACTTCCTTCGAGGCCAGCCTCCCTGGATTGCATCATGGACGTTTGATGGCAGACGTCAACCACAAACCGTCATTGGTTGGCAAATTACAATTCAGGCTATTTGTCAACTGTGGGACGACCTCTCCAAAAATTACAATTTTGAATACCTGC
Organism: Hyalomma asiaticum; assembly: GCA_013339685.2. Lineage (NCBI taxonomy): Eukaryota > Metazoa > Arthropoda > Arachnida > Ixodida > Ixodidae > Hyalomma > Hyalomma asiaticum. The sequence goes on from CM023488.1 coordinate 7,959,467, forward strand.
TAACACGCAGACTTCAACAGGATCCTCTGGAGAACATATTTGGCCACATAAGGCAAAAGCAAGGTTGCAACACCAACTAGAGCACTGCACGGGCTCGGGCCGGCCCGAAAGCCCGGGCCCGGCCCGGCCCGCGGGCCGGGTCGGGCCGGGTAAGTAATTGCTGGATCGGGCCCGGGCCGGGCTCGGGCCCAAGAGCTTCGGGCCCGGGCCGGGCCCGGGCCTGGGTCAGGCCCGAATCAGGCCCGGTTCTCATACGTGTCGGTAATGGCATGTGTATGCTTTTTGGTTTTGTTGTTGTTTTTTTTTCTTTTTGGAATTAACGACCCTAACCTAGTCAGGCTATGTGAGACGCCGTAGTGAAAGGCTCCGGTTAATTTAGACCACCTGAAGTGCATTAGCGTGCACTGAAATCGCACGATACAAGAAGTCTAGCATTTTGCCTCCATCAGTATGTTACATGTAATTTCGGGAAACTGCCTCATATAAGTCCGCGCCATTATATTGAGTGAAACACGTTATTCCGTACCGTGTATCAAAAGAAATGGTAGTCAGGCAGCACTGCGGCAAGTGCGAAGCAACGGTACACTGCCCAGATTAGTGCATGTAAGATGTACTCATTGAAAATATTTATGATTTGGCAATCAGCAAATCAGAACTAGCATTTAACTTGGATGCTCATCATATCGAGTATATTTTTGCTGATTCTCACGGCCACCTTCGTCTTCGTCACACTTCGTCAGTAATTCACAAGTTTCCTCATTCGTCGGAGCACAAGTGTTCTCATGGCGCTCAAAAACATGGAGGCGCTCCCGAGACAAAAGTGAGCAAGCACCTAAGGAAGGTGATAATCATGATGATTTACTGCAGTACCCTTTGTAACAGGCGGGTGTATTGGTGTTCTTTACCGCATAAATATCTAAGGGGTCCAGAGACACCCCGTGTGGGCGAATTTTTCATCCCTTCAAGCGCTTCCACCTTGCTTCGAACTTCTGCCGCTTTTATATTTTAGCGGTTAAGTAACACACATCAAAACGGGAGACATGAGCCCCCCCCTCCTCTAGTCAAGAAAACGTATGGCAGCTCCGCTGCTGTGAAACCTCAGGACGTGCGTAGCACAGGCACTCAGCGGTTCCCATTTGTAGAGTTCCCACTGCTCCGTTTACCAAAGCGTCAATGACTTCAATGTTTGTGGTAAGCAAGTAAGGTTTCCCCGGCACGACTAGAATTTGTAAGGCAGATTCGCTAAGTCGGTGTGCGACATGTGCGCTACTTTTTTTATTGACTTATATCAGCTGCGGTATCTCCGTCGCGTGTTAAATGTACCACGATCCAAGATCGTGGCGCGGGTAGCTCGGTGCGTGCGCTAACATAAGATGACTATAATGGGTAATACAGATTTTGCGGAAGCTATTTACAGAGGCATAGACTGAGTATTCTACATGTTGAAACAAAAGCAGAAGGGCCCAAGTTCATACATATGATGGAACACGTAACTTATTTTGACTGAACAGTTGACACCTTCTGAAATGAAGCCTATACTGAAGGAATAGAATATGCCTGATCCGCGTGAAATGTCCTTCCACGTGGGCGCTACCCCTCTCAGAAGTTTGCTTTTTCTCTACCTTCCGTCTTTTCTTGCCCACCGCAGTCACCGCTTTTTCCTTTCAAGCACACATTGTCTCCACCGTCACAGCCGCTAGCTGGAAGACTGCAACCACGACTGTGAGCCATAGAAAGCCATACTTCGCTCCCCTGTTCGCACCGAGGCCTCCTGCCCTCGGCGGCAACCCACTCTCCCGATTCCAGTCATTGCGTGGGATCGCGCTCCACACACCTGACCCGCCGCGTTCGACGGGAAGCTCAAGAAGCCACCGGCTAGTTCAGTTCGGCGCTCTAATAAGCAGTTATTTCGGAAGCCCTTAGAGCGGTCTTGATTTAAAGTATAACACTTTCAAAGACCGAGGACAGTCACACAAAGGCGACGATATAGGCATCCAAAGTGAAGCAGCGAGGACGGTATTTCACTCGCTAACGTGTGGCTTGCTTTGACATATCTATGGCACTGCGGTGGCGGTGACTCGGCGAAAAACGTTCGGGAGAGGACTCCCTTCATTTTTTTCACGAAAATGTAGCGTACGTTGGAGACAGTTGCCTATCGAGGAGTTGAAACGACAGGTTTAATAACGCTACTCAGCCTGGCGAATCCTCCCAGGAGTAGTTAGAGCGCGTTTTTTTTTCTCTCTCTCTCTCGTTGCACTGTGCAAGAAACGAAGTTTTCAGGACAAGTTCTGCGCTATTTACTCAAGAGTCGCAGCAATTAATGTGCAGCAATTAATGTAAACTCAATTATAAATGTCCGCCCTTTTCCACTTCATGTGGGCGTTGTATGTTATAGTCGGTCCTTGAAATGAAATAAGAACATTGCACGGTTAGCACTGCGTGCATGAGACAGCCAGCTATGCCTCCTCATATATCCCCCTGCAATTCTTTCGCAAAAGTGTTACGGGCGTAATCAACCGAAGGTAAACACAGTACCAGTGCAAATCGTGACACTGTCATAAGTTCTCACAACACTCTCCAGAAACTATCTTGAGTGCGGCTGATATCTTCACTACAAGCGAAGATTGGACAGTGCCTCGTTTATGCTCAAGGAATAATTGGTTGAATTGGGCCGGGCCGGGCCGGGTCGGGCCGGGCCCAAACCTTTCGGGCCCGGGCCGGGTACGGGCCGTATTTAAGAACACCGGGCCGGGCTCGGGCGGGCCGGGGCTTTCGGGCCGGGCCGGGCCCGGGCCGGAAAAAGTCGGCCCGTGCAGTGCTCTAACACCAACCCCAATGTAGCACAATTTATTTGTGGCCTGAAGCACATCTGCATAAGAAAACTCTTCAAATTGTCAGAATACGGAAATGTCGAGGATGATGAATGTGACCTCCTTCAGGAGCTCTCGCCATTCTCCCTCGCTAGTGCGTCTCTTGTGGATAATGAGGAGTGTGCACAGCCACAGCCTGACGACTTTCCCGCTCTAGACGATCTCTCTGAACTTGCGACCAACATTCACTCCCATATTATTGATGACTCCGCTACATATTATGTAGCTGGTTTTCTCATCAAATACTTTCTTCGGAATGCACGTGATACTTGCAGTTGCCCACAGATATTGATAGACGACAGCGAGACACTAAAGGGGACCCATCAGTATTTCACAATGCTCAAAGCATACCACGTCCCCAGCAAACTTTTCGGAAATCTAACTGTGCCATCGGAAGCAGCTTTTGAATACGTACAACAACTTGAATGTCACTTTCTTGCCATTATTGAGGCCACTGCACATCACCTGAAAGTGTGTGATGTTTTGTATCACCATCTCTCAAGTGTTGGCGATTTTCATTTCTGCTCTGCTGGGTGTCGCGAGAAGTTTCTGAAAATGTTTTGCCGGGTTCGTTTATGTTGGCATGTGCGTTTTGTGAACCGAAACTTAGATAGGGTTAGGTTCCAGTCTTCAATTTCAGGTATACAGCTTGACAAGTTCAAAGCTTAGCAATTAGCGGCTGCTTTACACAAAAGCATTCAAGTTGAACCGAATCCTGCAATAGCTTTGTTATAGTCATTACTTCGTTACATCAGACCTCATTATGGCCCTCTATCAAGTTCAACGGGACTAACCGCTCCTTCGATATGTCCATTCTTTTGTTTACCCACTATGAAGAGTATGACCTTAAAAAGAAATTATGTTTGGTAGCCTCTCTGTATTTTTGTAGCATATGCGGGCGAACTCTGCACGTTAGTGTGGGTCGTCGGTCACTATGTGCACTTTATCTCTCCAGCTCAAGTAATATAACGATAGCAAAAGCGCGTGTTCAGATATATTCAAGCGGGTAAGGAACACAGTATGAAGTGGGCATGGTTCACATTTTCATGCCTTTCGTACATCAGCTTCTCGTCAACCTCCTCACCACGCCCATCAAAACTTTTCATAAGATTGTCCAAAACTGCAGCTGTTGATGGGGTTGTGGACGCTGCCCCTTTATTATCATAGCTTGTGAGTCATAGCGCACTGTGTACAGCCTTTGTGAAAAATAATGACAGTGTTAACGCACTGTGTACAGCCTTTGTGAAAAATAATGACAGTGATAAGGCACTATGTACAGCCTTTGTAAAAAAATGATGACAGTGATAATGCACTGTACAGCCTTTGTGAAAAACAATGACCGTGATAATGCACTATGTACAGCCTTTGTAAAAAATGATGACAGTGATAACGCACTGTGTACAGGCTTTGTAAAAAAATGACAGTGATAACGCACTGTGTACAGCCTTTGTGAAAAACAATGACAGTGATAATGCACTATGTACAGCCTTTGTGAAAAACAATGAGAGTGATAACGCAATATGTACAGCCTTTGTAAAAAATGATGACAGTGATAACGCACTGTGTACAGGCTTTGTAAAAAATGACAGTGATAACGCACTGTGTACAGCCTTTGTGAAAAACAATGACAGTGATAATGCACTATGTACAGCCTTTGTAAAAACAATGAGAGTGATAACGCAATATGTACAGCCTTTGTAAAAAATGATGACAGTGATAACGCACTGTGTACAGCCTTTGTGAAAAACAATGACAGTGATAATGCACTGTGTGCAGCCTTTTTGAAATATAATGAGCGAAAGTGGTTTTCTTCGGCTGTTAGCCCTCTGATACCGCTTTGTAGCACCAATTAAGGTCCAGAATTTTGGATAAGTGATGACTACCATCTATTTCAACTTGGAAGCGTCACAGCAACGCCCAGACGCAAGTAACTTGGGCTCTAAGTTTTGATGAGAGCGACACATAAGAAGAGGCAACAGGTCTGCTAGTGTTGAATCGCTAAATCAAAACGACAAACAATAGCATTGCTATTTGGGCGGAGAAAAGTGGTCTGAAATCATTAACTTTCGCCATAGCCAAACGTCGGTTGCGCACAGTAATCCAAAATTCGCGCCAGTGAAACCGAAACGGGAAGTGCAGGCCAGTTGCTCTCACCAACCACCAGGTGCGCTAGAGTCGATTGGGCCGCCGGGGTCTATGGGAGTGTCCACTCTTTAACTTTTTTTTCTTTCTCTATGGTAACATTACGTTTGTTAATGCGATTCCGCGGGAGACATTATACCTGTTTAGGTCTTTTAGCGATAATTTTTCAACCACAGGCGTAGCTCAGTCATTCTACTTCCGGACGCGCTAGCGAACGGACGCAGGATGCTCGGCTCCGACGGAGCGGCGTTAGCGGCCCTTGCCGGCCGCGGAAACAGGATGGCTGTTGAAGACACCGATTACGAGATTGCGCTGCCTACTCTGCCTACCGGTCGTGTTGTTCATAACACGTTGTTTTTGCACGGCGACGTGCGTGAGCGGCCCTATAGGGTCGAAGACTTCCGAGACGCCCTCGCCGCAGCTGGTGTGCTCCCTGACGTCGTCGCCTTGGGGGCGTACCAGATAAACCATGTCTGGGCGGTAACCCTCAACACCGGAGAAGCTGCAAAGAAACTGGCCGCGGTTAAGGAGCTGAAAGTCAAAGGCCGCCGGTGTATCGTGTTCGACCCCGAGGACCAGCAGGTGAAACTGCGCCTGCATTGGATGCTTCATGGCGTCCAAGACGAAGACATCCGGACCGCATTCGCCGTGTTCGGGAACGTCACCGAGGTGACGCGAGAGCGCTGGCGCGTCCAAGGCATGCGCGAAAAGGGTTCCACCACGAGAACCGTGCTCTTGAAGTTAAAGCCGGGATTTAAGGTGGATGACCTGCCCCACCAGGTCCGAGTTGCTGGTGAGTTGGCTCTTGTGGTCGTGCCTGGACGGGCGATGCAGTGCCTCCGTTGCCACGGCACGGGCCACGTCCGTCGAGACTGCAAAGTTCCCCGGTGTACCAAATGCAGACGCTATGGACACGCGGACGCGGACTGCGTCCGGACTTACGCGTCGGCAACGGGGCGGCCAAAACCCGACGACAGCGAGGAACTGATGGACGTCGCCGAGGCGGAGGAGGCTGCGAGGGGAACCGTCGAGGAGAGGAAGCGAGCAGGACCAGTGGATGCGTCGGCAGCACCCGGTGGCGAAGCTACGAAAGGGGAGCGTCCGGTGGAGCAACAAGACGCGGACGAAGCGTCTGGGTCTAAGGACAGCCTGCCGGGTGCACATGCCTTGCCAGCGTCTTCAGTAGACGCGTGCCGCAAGCACGGTGTACCAGGGCACCAAAGAACGGTGGGCGACTCGGCTGCTTCAGTCGACACTACTGTGAAAGCGATGGGGGACAGGCCAGCGTCCGTACCCATCGCCGTCGAGACGCAGGGCCCGACAGAGCTGCAGCCAGATAAGGGCGTTGCCCTCACGTCCGCTGGAGTCGCCGTAGCTTCCAAGCGTCCCCACCCACATTCCTGCGACGACGGTGCTCAAGTTAAGGTGTCTGAGACTGAGGAGCCCCCAGCAAAGACTCCCCAAGGACGGCGTTCATCCCTTCGACCTCGGCCGAACGTTGGGGCCGATAGACGCGTCAGGAACGCAGAGGCAGTAGGGCAAGTGGAAGTTCTTGCCCCGGATGGCGTTGCCGGCCATGGCGACGTCTAGCCGGGGGCCAGACGCGAGAGGTAAGCACAATGCTGCTGGTCCCTTTTTCCTTTCGTGAAAATGGAGCCTACCGTTTCGTTAAAAGTCGCCACCGTGAACGTCAGAGGACTGGCAGGTAAAAGAAAGCAAGGCCAGCTTTACCGGCTTTTAACGGAACGAGACATAGATGTATTGACCGTGCAGGAAACCAAAGTCGACGGTGAGGAAGAGACCGGCAGCATGGTGCAACGTTTCGTGTCTAGGTTTTTTGCGGTTGTCAGCCACGCTGTGGGCACATCCGGTGGCTGTGTTATTTTTGTAAAGAAGTTACCGGGACTAGAATTGCATGAGCATTATTCATGTGTGTCAGGTCGATGTACCATTCTTGATTTATCGTGGAACAGTAGAGATTTGCGTTTTCTGTGCTTGTATGCACCAAATAAGGTCAATGAAAGAGCTATGTTTTTTCATAACATCGAAGAACGCCTGTGCAGGGACAGACAGCTTGTAGTGCTCGGCGACTTTAACTGTGTCCTTAGGGCGCGCGACAAAACAAGTAATAGTGGGTTTCGTGACAACAGCACCGAAGTTTTGTCACGGATCGTAGACAACTGGGCTGACGTGGCTGAATGTTTGGAGGGAGCGCGTACTGTGAAGTACACAAGATTTGAGGGCTCAAGCCATGCGCGTCTTGATCGCATATATGTGTCCGTAGGTAGTACCGCATGTTACGAGGTAGTGCCAGTATCTTTTTCAGACCATTGCTTAGTCGAGTGCTGCATAGGCACTAAAAAGCGAGGCAGTTCTTTTACATGGGAAATGTGGAAATTTAATAACAGGCTGCTGCAGGACGAAATTTATAATCGCGCAGTCAGGGATGAAATTAGCAAAGTAAACCCCACTGAAACCCTTCACATGTGGCAGCAATGGGAACTATGCAAGGAAACTCTAAAAATAAAAGCAACAGAGAGGGCAACCTGCATTCGTTTTGAGGAAAAGCAAAAGGAATCTGACTTAAAAGCACTACTTCATAAGCTGCTGAAGCAAGAGAGCCGTGCCCCGGGAAAATGGATGGACGACATCAGAAAAGTTAAGCAAAAAATAGAGCAACTGGACGAACTGCGTTATCGGGGTGCACTAGTGAGGGCGAGAGCGGAAGACACCGCTGCAGGTGAAATGCCGTCGAAACGAGCGCTATGCTTGGAAAAAGCCAGAGCCGAGAGGAATCATATTAACGCCGTCGAATGGGGAGGTACATTATCAACAAGCATTGAGGACATCAAAACTGCTTTCACAGAACATTACCAGGCGCTTTTCGCGTCGCACGAGGTTGATGTCAACGGGTTCAGGCATGAGTTTTTGAGCGTAATTCCTCGGCTGGAAGACGAAAGAAAAGAGATACTGGAACAGGAAATAACACAAACCGAAGTTGAGAAGGCGATAGATAAGTTAAATGCAGGCAAATCGCCAGGTCCCGATGGCTTCACAGCCGCCTTTTACAAAGAGTTTAAGAGAGAAATAAGTCCAGTCTTGTTGTTGTTTTCTGGGGTTTTACGTCCCAAAACCAGTTCTGATTATGAGAGACGCCGTAGTGGAGGGCTCCGGAAATTTCGACCACCTGGGGTTCTTTAACGTGCACTGACATCGCACAGCACACGGGCCTCAACATTTCGCCTCCATCGAAATGCAGCCGCCGCGGCCGGGATTCGATCCCGCGACCCTCGGATCAGCAGCCGAGTACCTTAGCCACTAGACCACCGTGGCGGGGCTAAGTCCAGTCTTGACGGTTATCTTTAACGAAGCTTACAAACTGAATACATTGCCTCCCTCATACAGCTCGTCCCACACGGTACTTATACCTAAAACAGATGATGCAGCCAAGTTACGATCGGTCACAGCCTATCGTCCAATAGCTCTAACTAACGTGGAGTACAAAGTCTTCATGAAAGTACTAGCGCGAAGGTTACAGACCGTGATTCAGGAAATCGTTGGGTCTCATCAAACATGTGGGATTAAAGGCCGAACTATTTTGATGAATATACACACAGCGCGCAGCATACTTGAATGTTGTGATCATTCAAACAGTCTGGTTGCCATCTTGCAGATTGATCTCGAGAAAGCTTTTGATTGTGTTGATCATGAAATTTTGTTTGCTGTTTTAAACCACGCTAACGTTGGTTCTGTTATTAGCGAGGGAGTGGCCTTGGCGTACCGAAACTGCACGACGAGATTGATTGTTAATAAGAGTTTGGGGGCCCCCATAAACGTGCAACGTTCGGTGCGTCAGGGATGCCCCCTTAGCCCTCTCTTATTTTGTATTTATATCGAAACCCTGTGCATGAAAATAATGCAAAACAACAACATAAATGGCTTTAGGTTACAAGAAGCCGAAGTGAAGCTATTAGCATACGCAGATGATGTGGCTATTTTCACAAGGAATCAACACAGTATAACGGAGGCTGTCGAAACTGTGCTGAGATTTAGCAAAGTCACGGGGAGTGGTGTTAACTGGTCTAACTGGCCTTGGGCTATGGCATGGCCTGTGGCCAACGAAGCCAGACCATTTTGCAAACGTGCCTTGGGCGACGACACCTGGCAAGTATTTAGGTGTCCCGCTCGATGCCTATCGCGACAGTGATACGTACTGGAAAGAGCAGATTGAAGACACACGGGAGAAAGCGGGGAAGTGGAAAGGGGCACACTTATCCATTTTTGCCAGAGCCACTGTTTGCAACCTTTTTTTGATAAGTAAGCTTTGGTATGTTATGCAAGTGTTGCACTGTTCGAGGAAAAATGTGCAGAAGCTTCACAGAATTTTTGCCGTCTTTGTCTGGGCCTCTGAATGGGAACGCTGTAGCCGTACGAACTTGTTCCGACGTGTTAAAGAAGGGGGCCTTGGTCTCAGTCACCTCTTTTTGCGGCAAATGGTTAACAGGTTCTTTTTTCTGCGAGATGTCACAGACCCGTTCTTGCGTACAGTGTGTCAATTGACGCTTGGAAGACGGCTACCCGACTACGTTGTGTCAACTGCAGAGTGTGGTGGATGGTTGAGCGGTTACTATAAAGAAATTGTATTCAGTGTTAGATTTCTGATGGCACGATTTTCAAGAGACTACTTGAGCACTGTGAAAAGAAAAGAACTGTATTTCGCGCTGTGTGATGTTGTTTTTCCTGTGCCTCTGTATAGGTCCTTGTACAGTGGAGGTCCTGGCACAGATGTCCTAAAGAGAGTTAAGAAAATGCACGTTCAGCCGGGAACTAAAACCTTCTTCTTTAAACTCCACTCGGGAACATTACCCGTTAAAAGTTTTTTGGAGGGGAAGGGTTTATTTTTGCCGTGGGGTTCACACTGTCTAATTTGCAAGCAGCCAGAAACAATAGACCATGTTTTTTTACACTGCTGGGAGGGAGTTTACTTTTGGGACGTTTTACAAAGGACTATGAAGAAAGATTTCCCCCTAGACCCGTATGGAATAAGGTTCTTAAGCATTGATAACGAGGACGGGGTACCCTATGACTTGATCATGCTCATGGGCCTCCACTGTATATGGCGAGCAAGAATGGCAGGTTACCACTGCGATAAGGACGCGCGGCCTGCACGTGCTTATTTCCGCGAAAGTATGTATTGGTTCGTTGAAACTCAGAAGGCGTATGCGGAAACCCCTGAGTGGCTTTCAAGAGTAGAGCCGCTCACTGCTTTGCCGGAATTTCAATGCGGCCAAGCCAGCACTCGATGATGGACTTCTATGTGTGACACCCTGAAAATTTGCTTTTTTGTATGCCTTTGTTGATACAAGCATTGTACCAAAGACCGGTATTAAAGAAAAAAAATCAGGCGTAGCTCAGTGGTAGAACGCTCGACTGCCACGCCGAGAGCCTGGGTTCGAATCTAGGCAGAAGACACAACTTTCGGAATTTTTTTTTATAAAAGTAGACGTGGTTACGTACATCACCAACAACGAACACCATGGGATGTACAGACCCACGCCCTAAGGAGCTTCGCCCCTAAAATTCCAGTAGGAATATCTATTGGTCCAATACAAAATTTCTATAGGTTATATAGGAAATCTATTAGAGTTCTATAGGTTTATCAGATGCTTATTGGCACCAGTAAAGACCAATAGCTGCCCCTTATTGGTCTCTTATTTGACCATTTAATAGGTGTACAAGTCCAATAGAGCAGGCAGCTATTGGTGTCTTTAGGCAAACAGAGGATGTATTGGGCAAATAGCCAATAGCTATTGGCTGGATATTTGACCAGTAGAGGGTGTATTAATGGCTATTTGTAGGACAAAAAGCGGTACCCCACATGATCAATTATATAGGCGCGGCAGCTGACAGTTTTCAGTCACTTATGTCCTAAGATCAATGGAGCAACGGTTGCAAAAGTGTCAGCGCTCCGTGGTGTGGTGTATGTTCCTTTTTTCATCGTCCTTGTGTTCGCGCTGTTTTTTCCATGATGCTTGACCAACTAGCCTGCAAATCCATCCTATTAGGCTGCACAAACTTTTCTTTCTTTTTTTGAGAAAGAGTATTGTTGCGAACGGTTTTGGGTTATTAAGATTACATAATCTAATATGTACGAAGAGTATATAATGCATACAAACTATAGAACAATTAACGTAGAAATAAAATCTGCCAGCCATTGCTTTACTAAATGTAGAGCTCCGGTTTTATTGTGATGATTTGAGGTACTTTAACGTTCACCTATTCTGCTCCCATCGATACGCGACCGCCGTGGTCGGGATTCGATGCCGCGACTTCGACCTTCGCAAGCCAAACCCCCAGCCGCTAAGCCACTACGCGTGTACCTAATATAAAAAGAACTTACATCAGTCTTTTTTATGTTCACCTCGGTGACAACACGCAGGCGAAGCGTGCCTCATTACCCAGGAAGACGTGGCGCATGGAGGACGCGCTCCGTATGGGCTCTGGATTTTCGAACAACTCACAGCTCATCACGCTCGTCAGCAACGCTGCAAGTACTACCAAGTGACGTATCTGAAGCCCCGGCATCTTTTGACACCAAGGCCTCCAAGATCCAGCGAGTCCTGGGCATTTTACCGATGCTGGAACTTTTCAGGTGGGCAGGCCGCCGCGCTAGGCCTTGCATAGGCGCCACGGTATTGGCGGCTAAGTTTCGTTCGCCTTCCGCTCCCGGCACGCCACTGCTGTGAACATGGCTGCCCAGGACTCCGTAAACACCGCAGCAATGCACGAGAATACACCGCCTGCCCCTATGAACGAAGAACCGAGCCAAGACAATGAGGACGGGACTTGGTTTCTCGTGGCTCGAAAGCGCAAGAAACAAGCTCAAGCTGAGTCGAACTTGCCGCACAACACTGAACCAACGCAGCAGGGCCAGACACAGCCTATGTTTCGTAAGAAGAGCTCTCTACTGCCGGCGCTACCGATCGGGGACTTGAAAGTGGTTTTCCGTCCAAGAGATGGCCTTAACCTGGGTGAGTGGCCGCAACATTCCATAGCACGAGCCATTGGCATGGCAGCTCAATTTACCGACGCCACACTCCATCAGCTCACAATCCGTATACGCAGAGAGCAGAACGTCGCAGTGGTCAACACACCGGACGATGACTTAGCCGCAAGACTGCAGCAGATCAAAGTTTTGTGTCTTGCAAACAAGCAGTACGAAGTTCAGGCATACGTGGCTGCACCGGATGCCTCCTGCAAAGGAGTAATTTTTGGCATAGAAAAGAAGACTTCCCCACAACACTGATGACACACCTCAGATCCCCGACGGCACAGATTCTCCATGCAAGAATGATGGGAGGTTCAGCGACGGCCATTATAACATTTTCCGGCACTGAGGTTCCCCGCTATATTTACTATTACGGAGCTGAATACCGCTGCCATATTCATAGACCCCGAACAACAGCTCTGTGGCGTTTGCCTCTCCACAGGCCACAGGGCAGATGTTTGCCCCACTCCCGACAAACCCAGATGTGCAGCATGTGGCAGCCCAAGCCCTCCAGAAAATCATGAATGCACACCGAAATGCATTACCTGTGGGAGTGAACATCCCGCCACCGACTCCCGGTGCCCAGCAAGGCAAAGGAAACCCTTTAACAAGAGCCACGTACGCCGAGAGCAGAAGCGAATGGCGGCGAATCTACCGCAAGAGAAGGGACAGCCCGGCAAGGTGACGTCGTTCAACCTAGTAATATCTACCTTAAATTGCATTCCAAATAGTCGAACATTGTAGTTTTACTGTGTGAGCCCTGCCCGAACGACAGAAACTTTCCTCTCACTCACAAAGTTACCAGGTTTAACTTTCTGAGTTTAACTTTTTAAGTTTAACTTTGTTTCCCGTTGTATTGCTAGGAATAAACTTTCCGAGTGTTTAGCCCAGTGGCGTAGCCAGGAATATTTTTCGGGGGGGCTTGGAATTTTCGACGGGCAGGAGGGAAGGAGTCGGAGCCTCACTGTCTCTCTCTCTCTCTCTCTCTCTCTCTCTCTATATATATATATATATATATATATATATATATATATATATATATATATATATGTGCAAGTTGCGATGGATAAATCTGATTTGGAACTCACTGAAGTGAACTCGGGAATGTTGAGACGTCCCTACTTCACGCAAAGGGGGAGGCGGTTCTACGCCGCAACACTTCACAAGTAGCGCAACTACGCTACGACTCCGTTCGAAATGCTTCACGTAATCCCACTATACTCGCTCACCCTCTCTGGCCACACACCTCAACAACCATTTAACCAAACCCGATTCGTGCTGCGGCCGGGAAGAGAGGAAGCAACAGGCTCAATTAAGTACAAAAAACATGGAATTAGTATGTGAACACGATCAAAGTATACAATTAAAAATTAGTAGCCAACGTAATGATGCAAGGCAAACAAAGAGCAACGTAAACGCATAGTGCAGCACAGGAATTAACAGGGCAAACAAACTCGTCAATGAACGGCCGATACAATGAGTAAAACAGCTCATAAACTAACGGCGCAATGTCTTAAGTACGCTTGCTGCCGCCAACGAAAGGAACGCTTATCTGGGTCGGCTCCATCGACGCATAGGTCTCGTCGCCGCCCTGTGCACTGCTGCTTTGTTAGAAACTCGGATGTTGCCCTCGAAGACGCCGTAGCTCGCGGATTCTCCCTGATCATTGCAGCCCGCATCATGCTATCGCAAAGACTACATCGTCTTTCCGAGGTTGTAGAGCCGAACGGCCAGGCTTGCACGAGGGATCGCAAACGAAGCTTACTTCACACGACGGAAGGTCACTGCCTCTCTTCGAGTCTCTCGAATCTCCGAAATTCCGCCCTTTCCTCTGCCCGAGACGAGTTTTTATCCCCGACAGCCCCGCCTCACCAGGGTGTCTACCCAATGGTTGTCTAGGGCAACGTCGCCAGTAGAAATCACACCAGTCCAACCCGTCGTGCGACTATTGTTTGGGACTCGCACCACAGTGTAACGCAGAACGAGCTACTCTACAAAAATATACAGCGAAATGTAAACATACACAAAACTCGACAATCGGACAGGACGTTGGACAGCCTAACCGGCGACACTTGTGTACAGATTACCGTAACGAGCTACCACCACCGCTTCCATTACGAAACACTCCAGGTGCAAGCAATTTGGCACCGTCTAGGCGCCCTCACGCTCGAAGTGCCCGATGAAAAGACGCGCCCGTCGGCAGTCGCTCTTTTTGGCTGGTCAGATGTGCGCGTCCGAGAAGCAGTTCTGCTTACGGCATTGCACGGTGATCGAAAGATACCGGGGACGCTCCGTTGGCTTTATTCAAGCACCTAAGAGCGCGCTGGGTTCGCTTTGGCGTCGGCATTCGGTCGTGTTCAAGGGCGCCACCAAATGCACAATCGCATGTGGGGCCGCCGCGCAAACGTCAGCCATGCTGTCAAAGCGCGGTTACCGCAAAACTCGCGGGTAACGAAAGCGATTCTCTGACCACAGCGGCAGCCGAAAAATAGGATTGTGTCTCGCCCGTGTCTCGCCCCGCCGACGCCTCTCGGTGCGTCACACAAGGATCGGTATTTGGTCTTATGTTTCATGTGTCAATGATGTTCGCCATAAGCTTTCAACTTACGAAGTTCACAAATTTTCTCACTTGATGTAGCACCAGCATCGACAAATATTAGACTATCAACTACTACTAGCCGTATCTCACTGGTTTTTTGCAAACTGAAACGTCATATGTTTTAACCTTACGCGATCGCTTGCTACATTGATTTGACAATATTACATGCCTAGCGCTCGATATAGACACATCAAGGTTAAAAGAAAAGGTTTGTAAAAGAAAGCCTTCTTATAGTTCTTACACGCTCGCCTATACGCCTGGCAATATTTTCCCTATGACCTTCATCGGACTTTGTACGTTGTTTTTTTTTTCTTATTTCGCTGTCACTTAGGTCGTTGTTGAAAAACATGGGGCCTGATGTAAATAGCCTATCCGGCTCCTTTACTACAACGAGGTCCAAGAACAGAGAAGTAGTACCCCGTTCAGTGAGTGGCATCTTACAGACATGCCATATTTCGGTCCATAATTCCGCGCCCCACGCAAGCAAATAATGGTAGTGCATACAACCCTCAAATGTAGCTATTCCAATGGCGAATAATTGCAGGACTTTCTCGGTGCTTTAAGTTGGAATTGAATTAAGAGCTGTGTCGAACATCGTGATAAATCTATTTACTTGAATGAGCAGAAGCTCGATGTGGCAAGTTTGTTTTGCATAATCAAAAGAAGAGGCGTGCAGGACACGGACACAGGGAGAGCAGTGAACAACACGAACGCCGACTAACAACTGATGCACAGCACAGAGGCGAAAAAGAAAGAAGACACACAGCTTATCTGCGCATGCTCGGAATGGTAGCGCCACCTGTCAATCGGTTAAACGTGCCGGTCTTCGCGATAGACAACTCCTAAGGCTTTCTATCTCCTCTCTGTTTAAGCTCACGCATGCACTTCCACTAATACTGATATGCCAGTCCTCAACCAATAAACGCGTATCTTCGTTCTTATGCCTGTACAGGATCTCGGTTTTGTCAAACTCGGGCATGCAGCTACAGACCTGGCAGTGCAAGGATAGATTGGACGGCGTCCCACCTGATAGCGACCTTCTGTGTTCAATTAATCTTTGATTAATACAACGCGCAGTCTGCCCTACATAAAAACGTCCGCAGCTAAAAGGAATCTTATAAACTACACCCATGCGACAGTCGGTGAAATTGTTCTTGGCTAGGTGCTTAACCGGACAGATATCCGTTCGCTTCTTACCTTCCATCTGCTCATTTCTTCTATGCACTGCAGCACAAACCCTTCCTAACTTATTGGGAGCCGTAAACACAACATTAACCCCATATTTACTTCCCACTTTCTTAAGCCTGTGCGAAACTGCGTGGATATACGGAATACTCACGACCTTTTTCTTGTTAATGTTACTCTCTGCTACAGCTTTTGTTCCGGTCGAAATCGGCTTAAGACGCTCAGCTACTGTGGCTATGGCTAATCTATAGGGTAACCTGCATCTAAGAGGCGCTCGACCTGCGCATTAAAGCTAATGGTCAAACGGTGCACGCACGACTTCGATAGGGCTGACTTTAAACAGGACAAGGCTATTCCGTTTTTTACTACTTTCGAATGCTTGGAGTCAAAGTTTAACAACGGCTTAGATGCTCTAGGGGAATACTGCCAACACACGTGATTCTGCTCAAATGACAACGAGATATCTAAAAATTGTATTACGTTTCTCTCCGGTAGTTCTTTTGTAAACCTTAGACCATCTCCATTATGTTTAAATTGATCGCTTACGTAGGTGACGACGGATTCAAAATCATCCTTACTACAAAGTACCAAGTAATCGTCCGCATACCGAAATACCCTAATGATGCGGTCCCCTAAGGCCTCTTTTAAACGGCAGTCAAACTTGCTCAAGTATAGATCACTTAGAATAGGGGCTACCTCTGAACCTATACAAATCCCTGATTTCTGCACAAACACGCCTTCCCTGTATCCAACTAATGTTGACGTTAAAGGGTCCCTGAAACGCTTTTTTGACATTGCGTCACTGATTAGGCAACACAATTGCGCAATCATTCACACCATAAATAAAGCGAAGCACAATGCGCTAAGGCAGCTATGGGCTTATTTCTGTCGCCTTCCTCCTTACCACTGCTGTTCCTCCTCAACTCGATCCGCTGCGGAGTGCGCGCTAGCGACGACAGCGCCTCCCGCGTCAGCCGCTCTGCCGAGCCTCCCGTAGTGACATAGCGCCCCGATATCCTCAGAGAGGTCGCCCGCCTCGGCAGTGCTAGCCTCTGTAATAGAGCGCCGGCGACTCGTGTGACGCCGCCAGACGCCGCGATGATACCGTTGGCTGAAACGAAGAAGTACACGTTGTAGAAGCACGTTGTTCGCAGCTAGGTTTTGAAAATTACGTGCACGTCACTTGGGTCGGGGCCAATCAGCGACCTCTCATTCGATCGCTCGATGACGGGGGCGTTTGAAAACGCTTTTTGGCGAGCCGCTGCGACCTTTTGCGATACACGTGTTCAAAACCTTATTGTAAATTACACACTTTACGCACAGCGCTAAAATCTGTCCTGTAATGGTCCTAGTGACCTGCTCTACCGGATCACCATGTTTGCACAAAATCGTCAAAACCGTTTCAGGGTCCCTTTAAGTACATGGAGAGAATTTCTAGAAAGGTACCTTTGGAAACTCCGCATCTATCTATGAAACCGGACTCCTGCCCTTGTTCTTGAATACATTCTTTCACGCAATTTAGTAAAACTTCATGCGGCAACGAGTAATACAAATCTTCTACATCCATGCTAAACGCTGTGCAGTGGCCAGGATTTTCCTCTGTTAACAACTGAACTAGAGCCTGAGAATTACGTACACGGTAGGGGGCAGTTTCGCACAGGCTTAAGAAAGTGGGAAGTAAATATGGGGTTAATGTTGTGTTTACGGCTCCCAGTAAGTTAGGAAGGGTTTGTGCTGCAGTGCATAGAAAAAATGAGCAGATGGAAGGTAAGAAGCGAACGGATATCTGTCCGGGTAAGCACCTAGCCAAGAACAATTTCACCGACTGTCGCATGGGTGTAGTTTATAAGATTCCTTTTAGCTGCGGACGTTTTTATGTAGGGCAAACTGCGCGTTGCATTAATCAAAGATTAATTGAACACAGAAGGTCGCTATCAGGTGGGACGCCGTCCAATGTATCCTTGCACTGCCAGGTCTGTAGCTGCATGCCCGAGTTTGACAAAACCGAGATCCTGTACAGGCATAAGAACGAAGATACGCGTTTATTGGTTGAGGCCTGGCATATCAGTATTAGTGGAAGTGCATGCGTGAGTCAGCCGTCGATTAGCTTAAACAGAGAGGAGATAGAAAGCCTTAGGAGTTGTCTATCGCGAAGACCGGCACGTTTAACCGATTGACAGGTGGCGCTACCATTCCAAGCATGCGCAGATAAGCTGTGTGTCTTCTTTCTTTTTCGCCTCTGTGCTGTGCATCAGTTGTTAGTCGGCGTTCGTGTTGTTCACTGCTCTCCCTGTGTCCGTGTCCTGCACGCCTCTTCTTTTGATTATGGACTGTTACCAACTCGCTCAACTTTCTGTCCTTTTGTTTTGCATGCTTGAAATGCCAGTCCTTTGTACGTGTTTTGTTTTTGTCCCCGTTATCTTGCGCTCTTTTTTTTTCTTCATGGAACTCGTTTGCACTTCTGCTTGAAAATGTAGCCTTCTCTATTTGTGTTGCCTCGACCAGATACTGTAGCCGAAAGAAGTATTGCTATCTCATTTTGTTTTCCCATTGGCCGCTAACTACTGATTGATCGTTGAATCGTCTCGGCGAGTGTAGATATTTCGGTTGTTACGTTTACAACGCTGTATATTGCATCAAGAAATGAAATGATTTCAAATTAATTTCCTGGCTTGCCCAGATTAAGGCATCGTATTACCTCATGTAAGCAATATCAAGGGACTATTCAAACATTATCAGACAATTCACATATAGTCCATACAGGTCATCTCAGGCACATTACAAAGCCACTGTATTGTCACAGGATATGAGGCATCATGTAAGTACAAATCAGTTGAAGAAAAGGACTTATAATTCGAGGTCTCGCTCGTTTGTTTGCGCTGCGAAGATGAGCCTCCACAGAAGACGGAGAGCCGCTGCAGTCCTTGAGACATTGCCGAGAAAGCGACGATACGAATATGGTCACCTCTTCTTGAATGAATGTCTCGACCACTGTCTGCTGGTAGCGGAGCTGTTGACCCTTGTGCACGCTCGACGATGAACCGCAACGCGGTCTTTTTGTTTTGACTCGTTGTTCCCTAGTTTACTTGCTGGTGGATAACACTGCAAAGCAGTGCTGTCCAGTCGGAAGGTTGGTGGAAATTTCCTCTCTCTGCGGCATCGTCCTAGGAAGGGGACACGGCGTGGGCGCACATTGCGACCATATATAAGTAATCAAGAAAAATGACGAAAGCGAAGCTGTATTATGCCACTGACGTAGGGGCACTGCGCAAAAAGGAAAAAAAAAAAAACTGGCCGCGTATCTCCGTGCTTCGCTGCACATGCCGTCGAAAGACGATAGCCTTCTACCGGCCGTACTACATGAGTCCCGTTTCGCGTGTTTCTATTCCCCCCGAGGAGTTGCGCAAGCGAGAGGGAAAACGAAGAGACGCGAGGAGAGAAAGGGACCGGCCGGAGTGGCGGGCGGCCGTTCCCTGCCTTCCGTTCGGCACGAGCGCGAGATAAGGGCGCCATCTGGCCATGGTTACGGGAAACGCAATAAGCTTGCCTAGTACAGGAAACGTCCGCTTTTGCGCATTCTAACAAGCACTAGGGTCTTTAGAATTACGCATCTATGTATTTTCTACTAAAGGAACACACCGTCCAATACATACGTATTGATGTTGCGCCTCAGATATGCGTAATATTTGCTTTTTGGCCGACTGTGTTCAGAAGTATGAAGGTAGCCACCAGTTCAAGCTGGGTGGTCGTTGAGGAAGGGGTTCACCTTTCGCAGCAGGACACACACACACACACACACACAGACCAAAATTTCTGCGTTGAACTATCCCAAGAAAGACTATCGTCTTTAAAACGCATGCACTGTACGCCACATTCCCCACGCGACCGCATACAACGCACGAAAAGCGTCAGCGCTCCACAGAAACAGGAATAAGAGGGGAAGAAGGGTCGGGCGGCACAGGGGAAGGCGGCGCACAGGGAACAGCGGCACACTTTACTTTGTGCTTGGTTTTTCAGCTCGATGACCTTAGTCCGCGAGCTTTTCACCCGCAGCAAAACCACGCATGTTTCCGGGTACGCAGACTCGCCATATTCTTCCATCCCCGCAGAGAGCTAATTGTCAACACATTGCAGAAGCGTCTGCCTGCCGCGGCGCTCTGCTGTAAACACTGCAAGCTCCCCTTTCAGGCTCTTATCGCAGCACTCTCTACCGATAAATGACAGGTGCCCCTCGTTTGCCACCACCGTTTCCTGTAGACAAACCAACTTTCCCTGCCGTAGAGTGACAGGTCAACATCTTTTGTGAGTTGAAAGAGCCGCGTTCTTCGTGTTTAAGCCCACCGCAGAGACGCGAATGCCTTCCCTGAATAAGCACCTTTATTCGTATATGTGATGGGCCAGCACAGATAGGCAGCGGGGCATCGGCTGGAAAAATTTCGGGGGGTGGGGGCTTCAGCCCGGTCAGCCCATGCCTGCCTACGCCACTGGTTTAGCCCGTTTCTTTAGTGAAAACAGCAGTATCGCACCGTATATTGCTGTGAAACCTTGCTTCCAGGAATCATCATGTTGCTGACGAATGAAGGGACGACCTGCATCCACGCTTCCGCCGCTACAGCTGAGGAGCGTACTTTCACTTTAAGCTGCATTCCAAATAGTCAAACTCCCAGCTTTAATGTGTGACCCGAGCCTCAACGGCGGAAATTGTCCTCTTACCCTCAGAAATTTACCAGGGCATTAACATATACGCAGCCCAATATTTCTCCATGCGTAATATCCTGTGCGCAGACTTCACTGAAGGAACTGGAGTAGAGTATAAAACTCCTTTCCCTGTTGTGCTAACAACTTCAAAGGTGGTTCGCCCGTTTTTTACTCTAAACTGCGGTTGCGCCCCGTAAATGTTTGCAAACGTCGTTTCCAGCACTCGTGTCTTTAACAAAAAATCAGGAACATTTTGCATTCACGCTTCCGCCGCTAAACCTTCGGAGCGTCATTTTCACCTTACCTGTCATGCCAAATATTCGAAGTTTTACTGTGTGAACCAAGCCGAAATGACGGATGTGCTCAGAACGTCATACGGGCATACGCAGCGCAATTTTAACGCGAAAGCGTTTCTTGGCTAGGTTGGCGAGAGCGCGCGCCCAGCTGCCGTCCGCAATAAGCATCCGCGAAAGCCGTGCCCGGAAAACACGTGACCTCTCCCACCCGAGGTGACACCAATGCAAACAATCGCCGCAGCGGCTGTCGGCTCGCGCTGCGCTCTGCTGCAGCTACCTGCAGTGGCGTGCGACCGCATCGCCGCGTTCCTTCGCTGTGTTGGCGAAAGCGCGCTCCCAGCTGCGTGGCGTCGCCGTAGCTGCAGTAGGCGTATAAACGCACCACCTAGCCCATCGTCCCTCGCCGCCATGCGTGCCGAGTTTAATCTCGAATTGAAGACACCCACTGTAGCCATCACGACGTCGAGATGTACGCCCATCGTTCTCGCATTCACCACCGACCCATACATTGTGCGAGATATGTATTCCATGGCCATGGTAGTGTCATGTAAACCGGCTCAAGTACGCCGTCACCGAAACGATAAGAGGGTGACGACACCGGTGAGTGTCCATTGAGAACGCCCACGGCGCCGCGGCGATGGTACTACTTCTACATGCCCGAGACCTGGCTCGGGCATACCTGCGTACACTGCCTGGATGACAAAATGCAAGAGGACATGTGAAGTGTCGACAACACTTAGATGACATCAAATCATCTAACTAAACACAATCCGTCCTCCCAAATTGCCTCATTCTCTATAACACATCTCGGCAGCACCAGTGTGCAGCACGCCTCCGCAACAACAATCTAGCCAAAAAAAAAAAAAAAAAAGAACGCCTTGGCGTACTCATAATATTCCTAGGGATTGTCGAACTTGTTCTCCGAGCGTTATCTTCTGTGTGTATTTCTGCTATTGTTTCCTGTTGTATTGCTAGGAATAAACTTTCCGAGTGTTTAGCCCGTTCTTTAGTGAAAACAGCAGTATCGCACCATATATTGCTGTGAAACGTTGTTTCGAGCACTCATGTTGCTGACGGGGCGACCTGCATCCACGCTTCCGCCGCTACACCTTAGGAGCGTCATTTTCGCGTATACGTAGCCCACTGTTCCTCCATGCGCAATATCTTGTGCGCAGACTTCAATGAAGGAATCGGAGTGGCGTATTTAACTGCTTGTCCTGTTGTTTAGCTAACAATTACCGACTTCCAAGGTCTTTCGGCCGTCATTTTTTAGCGCTCATTTTGCTAAAAAAGAATTCAGGATGATTTTGCATCCACGCTTCCGCCGCTAAACCACAGGAGCGATATTCTTACCTTAGGTTGCATTGCAAATAGTCGAACATTGCAGTTTTACTGCTTGAGCCGTGCGTGAAGCACGGAAACTGTCCTTTTCCGCTAGCAAAGTTACCAGGGCATAAGCATATTAGACGCAGCTCAACGTTTCTCCTGTGTGCAGACTTCATAGAAGTCTAAAGGTGTGTTTAGCTGCCTTCCCTGTTGTTTTGCTAACAAATTACAATGTGTTCCGCCCATTTCTTACTGAAAAAAGCAGTTGCGCACCGTAAGTCCATAAAAACGTCGTGTCTAGCACTCATGTTTCTAAGAATTCAGAATCATTCTGCACCGTGCTCATTTTGACCTTTAGTTGCTTTCCAAATAGCCGGACATTGCAGTTTTGCTGAGTGAGCCGTGCTCAAAGGACTGAAACTTTCTTGCTCACGAATTTTTCGTGGCACTATATTTTACGCAGCCCAATGTTGTTTCGCCAGCCCAATGTGTGCAGACTCGAAACTTAACTGCTTTCCCTGTTGTTTTGTTAAAAATGATCAACATTCAAGGTGTTTCGCCCATTTCTGTAGAGAAAACAGCAGTTGCGCACCGTAAGTCCATCAAAACATCGTGTCTAGCAATTATGTTTCTAACAAAGAATTCACGACCATTTTGCACCGTGCTTCCGCCACTAAAATTTAGGAGCGTCATTTTCACCTTTAGTTGCATTGCAAATAGTCCAGCATTGCAGTTTTACTGTGCGAGCCGTGCTCAAAGGACGGAAACTGTGTTTTCACGCTCATAAATTTTCCGAGGCACTAGTATAGTTCACCCAGCCCTATGTTTCTCCATGCGTAATCTGATTTATGCATATTTGAAACGTGTACACTGCTTTTCCTGTTGTTTTGTTAACAATTAACAATATTGAAGGTGTTTCATCCATTTCATTAGTGACGATTTCGCACTAGCTATAAATTCAGGAAAACAGGTAGATGCAATTTTTATGGATTTCGCTAAAGCATTTGATAAAGTATCTCACAATAAATTGCTCTTTAAATTATATTTAATGTTTAAAAACACTCAGCTTATTAACTGGTTTTCGGCTTACCTCTCAAATCGAAAACAATACGTTTCCTTCAATGGTCACTGTTCCAACACTGTACCGGTTGACTCTGGTGTTCCTCACGGCTCTGTGCTCGGACCACACCTGTTTCTGTTATTTATAAATGATATATGGCATGACATACCTGTACAGATGAGATTCTCTACTCGGTAATTGAAAGCCAGGAAGGCCAAATTCACTTGAACAAGGCATTCCAAAAAGTTATTCGCTGGTGTGACAAATGGCAAATGTCGGTGAATTTTAAAAAGATTGTTTTCATGAAAATTTCTCATAAACGTCGCCCTCTTCATTTCACATATTCAACTAGTGACATTTCTCTGCAGGAAGTAGAACAATACAAGTATCTTGGCCTTTGGATTTCTTTGGATCGCGATGACACCAATTCACAGCACGCCTCTGTTCTTTGCGCAGGTAACAAATCGCTTTTCCTGATTCACTAAACCCACACGTTTCCGTGGTCTTTTAGTGCTGCCAGACCCACATGCAGCGTTTGCTATTCTTTGCAACTGTGTGAATATCATTCAGAGTCTGGCGATGTCGAACCAAACCCAGGGCCTGCCACTCGTGCCTCTGCCGGTGATGACCATTCTAACGTGTTGACAGCCTTGCGTGAACTAAAAGCCGGCCAATCAGCACTACTTAGCGAAATTAAAGGTATTCGAGATAAACAAGCTGACGACGATAAAATGCTGAAATACATAAAAGAGAGACTTAGGAAAATTGAAGGGGTGTGCCAATCGCTGACGGCGATTAAAGCTGACGTAAAGAGTGCGCATGCACTTGCGGAGGCAAACGCGCATCAGATTGAGCAGCTAACAGCACGCGCTGATGACGCCGAAGACAGAGCGCGGCGAAATAACTTGGTGTTCTGTGGAATAGATGATGAGTCCAACGAAAATTGGGCAAAATCTGAGGAAAAGGCTATCAGGTTTTCAAGCGAGCACCTCAAGTTAACCATTGCTCCGAAAGACATAGAACGCGCACTCGGTACCGTTTCGCCGAATAAAACTAGACCAGTTCTGGTAAAATTCACTCATTTCAAAGATAAGGAAAAGGTACTAACCGCTAATAAAGATAACGAGCACCCCAAGGTTAATGTTGCGCAAGATTTTTCACCAGCTACACGCCTAGCCCGTAAAAAACTGGTAGAGTTCAAAAAAAAATTTTTTTTTTCCCAGCAGCCTTCGTCACAACAAACTTGTAGCAGGGAAGAACACCTACGTGCATGACCCGGTTAGTCAACAGGTCATTGTTCGCGCGTCGTAGCAGTTAGCTAGGTGTTGACCCTACGATCCGAAGGACTATTTCTCGTTTCTTTTTACTAACATCAGGAGCTTTCTACCAGAGCGAGATATCGTGTCCAGTTTAATTGAATCTTCTGACTCTAACTTTATACTAGTGCTAAACGAAACGTGGCTAAACTCGTCTATTAATGACGGTGAAATATTCCCTTCTTCTCCAGATTTTAATATTTTTCGTACCGACCGAGATGGCCGGCGTGGTGGTGGCGTGCTCATTGCTACTCACCGTGAACTTAGCTGCTACCGTATCAATATACCTACCTCACTCGAAATAGTGTTTGTGTGCTGTAAAGCCGTTCAACCCCACGCAGTCTTAGGTGCATGCCATCGTCCACCTGATTCCGACAGCACATTTGTACCCATGTTTCATGACGCGCTACAATCACTAAAAACTCAGTTTCCTGAGTGCCGCAGTTGTCCTTTTCGGTGATTTTAATTTTCCGAACACAGATTGGTCTGTCCTCGTCACATTGAAACAGAACACTGAAAGTAACTTCGTCGATACATGTTTAACGTTCGCTTTAACTCAAGTTGTTAACGAAGCAACGAGGCAATCTAAGCATTCAGCCAACATATTTGATCTTGTATTAACAACCCATCCTGATAGAATCACTTCGCTTTCATACCTCGACGAAATCAGCGATCATAAGGTCATTCGTGGTACGTTCCAATGTGGACTGAACCGCCCAGATCAAACACGCAAAAAACTTACCCTATACGATAAAGGTGATTATAATAACTTCAATAAAGAACTAACAAAATTCTGGTAGTTTTTAATTAAAGATTTTAACAAGCTATCTGTCACAGAAAATTGGTTAATGTTTAAATCTAAAATACATGAGCTAATCAGCACTTACATATCCAACAATTACGATTAGTGAACGTAGCACCTAACGCTGGTTTAGCCCGGAACTAAAGAGGCTCAAAAATAAAAAGAAACGACAATTTCGCACCGCAAAGAACAGCAACAATCCTGTGATGTGGCAAAAATTCCAGACCACCACGGAACTGTTCTGCTCTGCCGTCGATAAAGCGAAGCGGCTGTTTAATAATACCACCTTGCCCAACTTACTCCGCACTAACCCAAAACAATTTTGGAGAGTGATTAACCCTCAGAACAAAAGCAAATGCATATCAATAATCGATCATAGTGGACAACCTGGCGCAAATAATGCAGTAGCAGAAGCACTAAACCGTACCTTTTCTTCCGTTTTTTACCAGAGAACCCATTGGAAACCTCCCTGATGTCACCCTGGCAACTACCCTACCATGCCAGACATCATTTTTTCACCTCAGGGCATCCAGAAAATTATCGAATCGTTAAAACTTACGTCATCCTGCGGCATCGATGGTATCAATGCTAAGGGGCTCAAAAACACCAAAGAAATCACCAGTGTTATTCTTTCCCATATTTTTCAGCAATCACTCTCATCTGGCATCGTTCCTCACAACTGGAAAGTGGGTAAGATCGTTCCGGTTCCAAATCCAGGTTCATCTAGTTACCGGCCCATTTCCCTAACCAGCACCTGTTCAAAAATAATGGAACATATAATTCATTCACAAGTTGCTAATTTCCTTACCTCAGTTAAATTTTTAGGGGCGAAGCTCCTTATAGCGGCACCCGTTCGTCCCTCGTCGTAGTAGTGTGTAACCAGTCTTAACGCTAGTACCAGATCTTTACCTCCAAGGTGGTGCCGGTGGGAGATTTCTCCTGTGCGTTGTTGAACAATAAAAAATTCGCAGCGTGCGCGTTAACTAAAAGCCGAATTCTTCTGTCTCTCATTCCCATTAGCAGCCATTGTTTACCTCGAAGGTAGTGCCTGGGGAGATTTCTCCTGTGCGTGATTAGACAATAAAAAAATTTTGTTCAAAACGCCGTTGATTGATGAAATAAACCAACGAAAGACGCCAGGCACCCGCTCGCCCTCAGCGCATGCCTCCTGCCCTCGGCGCGTGCTGTCTTGTGATAGAGGGAGAGAGAGCGAAAGGGGCGCGTTGACTATGGAAACGCTCTTTCTTAGATGAACGCTCTACCAGCTCGCAAAGAAGTAGAACGCGCCCTCACCCGCGAGAGGCAACGTTGGCGCAGGTAGCGTCTCCTAGCCAGTTTCTTGATTGAGAAATACCGAATGCTCGCGTTGAAAAACCGTTGACCGAAGATATATATATATATATATATATATATATATATATATATATATATATATATATATATATATATATATATATATATATATATATATATATATATATATATATTTAGGCACTGGTCTTGACTTGCAACGAAGTGCCGGTGGGAGATTTCACTTGTGCGTATAGTTGAACCATGAGGATTCGTAGCGTGCGCGTTAACTCAATTAATCCGGAACTCGGCACGATCTGCGATGAACCTCCCGAGCTTCGCCCACTCGTGATCATTCACTCCGTGGATATGCTGTAATTTTTTCACCCTAAGCAACATGGATTCCAAAGGGGACTCTCATGCGATATTCAGCTTGCACTATTCATTTATGATTTAAGCGCAAGTGTAGACCTTAATATACCAGTTGGCGCCCTTTTTATTGACTTTGAGAAAGCCTTTGACAAAGTTCCCCACAACCGCCTACTACTAAAGCTCTCTCAATTAAGCCTTAATCATCTTGTCTACAATTGGATTCAGGACTTCCTCACTAACCGCCAGCAATTTGTAGAAGCTAATGATACGACCTCATCCCTTTCTAACGTAATCTCCGGTGTGCCACAAGGGACAGTTCTAGGCCGCCTCCTCTTATTAATTTACATCAATGACTTACTGATAATATTTCATCTAACATCCGCCTCTTTGCTGACGTAACATTTCAGATACTATTAATCTCCAGCATGACCTACTAAAACTCGACGAATAATGTCGCAAATGGCTCATGGTTTTAAATACTAATAGAACTGCACTTGTTTCATTTCACAGACGCCAAAACTTACTCACCACTAACTATAATATTAGTGGCTCCATAGTTTCTTCCCTAAGTTCCATTAACTATCTCGGCGTTAACATCTCACAGAATCTGCATTGGTCTTTTCACGTAAGTAAAATAGGTAACAATGCTTACAGATCTCTCGGTTACTTGCGTCGTAACTTACATCTTGCCCCTCCATCAATCAAATTACTAGCCTACAAAACACTAATTCGCCCAAAACTAGAGCATGCATCCACCATTTGGAACCCACCCCAAGTTAACCTAAGTAAATCCATTGAACTAGTTCAAAACCGAGCAGTTAGATTCATCTACTCAGATTATTCATATCATATACCAGTGTTACTACCCTTAAAAGAATAGCAGATCTACCTAACCTCGACCTACGCCGTAAGATTTCTAGACTATCATTGTATCACAAAAATGTATCATACGTTTCATTATAACTCTCCTATTCAGCCAGCCCATCGTACTTCAGCCCGCACAAGTCACCACAAGGCCTTGCACCACAGCCCACCATCACTCCTTTTTCGCTCAAGCAGCCAGCGACTGGAACGATCTTCACCCAAGTGTCATTCATCGTTGCAACATGGATAAATTTAGAAGTGCCATAGAATAATTGTTTTGTTAACCTTGTATTGTTCGCCCACACCCTCATGTAAAGCCCTCTCTTGGGGGGGCCTTTGATAGTTAGTTAGTTATGTAGGGTTTAGTGGCGCAAAAGCAGCTAAGGCTATGCTGCGCCAGCCACATGGTGAGAAAAATAAAGCTAAAACCCTTTAGTGAACTGAGTGTATATTCTGTTGTAAAAGTTTGGTATAAACCAATTTCCTCTCGGAAAGCCATACCGTCACTCCCAAGAAATTGTACCTCGTCTTCCATGTGATTTTAGCCTACCATGACCATAAATACGAGTGCGCGGTCAGAGACGATTAGTGGAATAAGATGAATAATGTTGCGCGGCTGTATAGAGGCCTAAAATTATTCGTATAATGTATGTACTGTTAAGGTACTATAGTACTCACCACAGTACTATTACAATTATGGACATGATACATGGGGTGGTCAATGGGTATGGTCGTTGCGCGAGGTGGTTTAGCCAAAATGTAAGGAATGGCTCCAGCACTTTCGCCTTACCTGTGTCCTTGTGCGCAAGGATCAGGAGGCAAGTGCTCTTTTCAGAAGACGCTGTCACAGCAGTGGCCTCTCAGAAGAGGCCGTGTTGTGGCCACACAGGTTCGTAAATCTTGAGTATCTACCGTGTAGCTACGACGCTATGCTTATAGCTTGTTTAGAAATTTTGCGTCATCCAGGAAGTTAACGACGTTCGTTAGGGGTATTAGTGCATCATCTCCTAGGATGAACATGGGGTGACGTGGAATGCGTAACTTGTACAATGCGTGAAAATGTTTTCTTCGATATGTTTCTAAATGTGGGCATGTAAGCAAGATGTGTAACACTGTTAGAGGTTCATCGCATTTATCACATGTTGGTTGTTGTTCTTGCTTTAATAGGTAATTATGGGTGATATGCGTGTGACCAATTCGAAGACGGCAGAGGATAACTTCGATAAAACGTTCTTGGTGGTAACAGGACTTCCATTCACTTAGGAATGGTTTGATTAGTTGGAGTTTATTGTTGCCTATAGTGTTCCATTCCCGTTGCCATTTGAATGTTAACGCTGTACGAATGGCGCGGATACTGTCCCTAACTGGAACACTTACTTTCGAGATACTAAGGTTTTTCGCTGCTGCTGCGCATTGATCGGCCCTTTCATTTCCGTGTATGCCAACGTGACTTGGGACCCAGCAAAACCGGATTGTTTGTCCTTCACTCAGACGCGATAATATGCTTAAAATGTCGCCAATGAGGGGTTCGTATTGAGAGCGTATATGGAGGGCCTTCAATGCACTTAGGGAATCCGTGAAAATGATTGTTTTCTTGTAGTTTGAGCTTTCAATTCTTTTTACTGCCATCCACAGGGCGTAACACTCAGCCGTAAAAACTGAAACGAACTGTGGTAGTCTGACCGTTCGTTCCCACGCACCTTCAACGACACTGCTTCCGACATAACTAGCCGTCTTGGAGCCATCGGTGTAAAGTTCTGTATAAGTGTTGTAACTTTCTTGAACGGTGCGAAATTCTTGCAATATGTGTTCACGTGATGTACAATCTTTTTTAAGATGTGACAATGAGAGGTCAAGAAATTGGGTAAGGTTGTTCCAGGGAGGCAAACTTCGTGGCTTTTTAATAACCGAAAGTGCATCTGTAGGGACGTTACACTCTCGCCATTTTTCTTCGAACCTGAGTATTAGTGGTCTTATTAGGTTTGGTTTGTTTGTGTAATGGAGTCGCTTGTCACATTGTGTGATAATGTTGTAGCATATGTGGTTTGTCGACGACCGAACTCTTAGGACATATGTAAGCATCAGCTGTGTTCTTCTGCTGTCCAGTGCTGGCTCATTACTTTCCGAGTACAAGCTGGGAATCGGTGAGGTCCTGTATGCACCGGTTGCCAAGCGTATCCCTTTGTTATGTACAGGGTCTAACCTCTTAAGGTAGGACTGCCTCGCTGAACCGTAAACTACGCTACCATAATCTAATTTGCTACGCACCAGTGAACGATAGATGTGCAGGAGGCACTTACGGTCCGCGCCCCAGCGCTTTCGCGACAGAACTTTAAGGACGTTGAGTGCCCTAGTCGCTTTAATTTTTAGACTGGTGATGTGTGCTAAAAAGTTAAGTTTCTTGTCAAATATGACTCCTAAAAACTTGTGCTCTTGTTTGACTGGCAATACTGCTTGATTCAGTTCAAGGATCGGGTCCGGCTGCAGGCCTCTTTTCTGAGAAAATACTACGGCGACTGTCTTCTCCTCGGAGAAACGAAAGCCGTTTTTCTCAGCCCATTGTGTTAGTTTGTTCAGCGTGATCTGAGTCTGTCGTTGGCACGTTATCATGTTAGATGCGCGGCACGCAATCTGGAGGTCGTCAACGTACAGAGAATGCATCACTGTAGATGGTATAACTTTGTTCAGAGAGTTTATTTTCACAACGAAAAGTGTAGTGCTTAAAATGCACCCCTGAGGTACACCATTTTCCTGCGCAAACGTACGGGACAGTGTTGCACCAAGGCGGACCTGGAAGGTTCGGTTAGACAGAAAGTCAGAGAGACAGTTCAGCATTCTGCCGCGGATTCCTAAATCTGCAAGGTCTCGTAAAATCCCATACCTCCAAGTAGTGTCGTAGGCTTTTTCAATATCGAAAAAGACTGCTAGACAATGTTGTTTGTGTAAAAAAGCTTCTCGTATTGTGTTTTCAAGCCGAACTAGGTGGTCCGTAGTTGAGCAACCTTTTTTGTAACCACATTGGTGGATGTCTAGTGAGTTTTCTGTTTCGAGGACGTACGTTAGTCTAATGTTAATGACATTCTCATAGGTTTTTGCAAGACAGCTTGTTAGTGCAATTGGCCTATAGCTCTTTGCTAATGAGGGATCTTTTCCACTTTTTAGGAATGGTATTATAATCGCTTTCTTCCAATCCGTGGGCATTTGACCAGTTTGCCAGATGACATTGAAGAAATGCAGGAGGACCTCAACTGCTTTTGGCGACAGGTGGGCGAGCATTGCATAGTGTATTTTGTCAGGACCAGGCGCTGTTTTCTTACCTGCAGAGAGTACTGTGTTCAGTTCATGGAGGGTGATAGGCGTATTGTAGGGCGAGTCTGAACAACCTGTTGTGGGAAGCTTTTGTTTTTCTGTAGATTGTTTATGCCTTAGGAACGTTTCTGAATAGTTTGCTGAGCTGGATATGTTATAGAAGTGCAGTCCTAATAGGTCTGCTTGTTCCTGTAGGGATGTCTGGGCACCTGCTTTAGAAAGAAAGGGGATGGTATAGGCAGTGTAGTTGCCATTAAACTTGTGAACCTGGCCCCACATTCTTTTGGATGTGACCGAGCTATTTATGGACGAAACGTAGTTTTGCCAGGAGGTTTTCTCGGCTTGCCTACGAATGTATCGAAATTTCGCTCTAGCTTTTTTGAACGATATGAGGTTATCATGTGTCGGGTACCTCCGGAAGACGCCCCAGGCTCTGTTTTTAAATTTTTTTGCTTCCGTACATTCGCGCGTCCACCAGGGCTTCAATCTCTTTCTCAGGGATCCAGAAGACTGGGGAATAGCTTTCTCTGCTGCCGCGATTATGCATGTTGTAATTCTCGCATTCATTTCATCAATGCTGAGAAAATCTAGACTCTCTTTATCCAGCCTGGCTTGATCGGTAAAGAGAGCCCAGTCTGCCAAATGAAGTCGCCATCGGGGTGGCCGGGAAGGTATGGTAGGAGGTGCTACGCTTAGATTGATCAGTGCAGGCATGTGGTCACTTCCATATGGATTATCTATTACATTCCATTTAAAATCGGTGAACACCGCTGGAGAGCATAGTGCCAGGTCCAGGCAGCTCATGGCTCCTGAGCTTGGGGAGCAGTAAGTGGCAACGCCGGAATTTAAAAGACAGACATCATTGGCTAAGATAAAATCTTCAACTATTTTTCCTCTAGGGTCGATTGTTTTGCTACCCCAAAGCGTGTTATGCGCATTAAAATCACCTACTATCACAAAAGGTTCGGATAGCTGGTGCAAAATTATTTCTAAATCGCTTACGGCGAATTGTGTGTGAGGCGGAATGTAGAGGGAACAGATGGTGATGGTTTTGTGCGCTACAATGGTGACGGCGGCGGCCTCTATGTGGCTATTAATAGGAATTTCTCTGACTGGTATGCCACCTTTGACAACGACGGCCACACCACCCGACAGTCTGCTTGCCTGCGAACGATCGCGCCGCACAACCGTGAAGCCCTTCAAGATGTTTTGATGTCGCTCACCTAGGTTGGTTTCCTGGAGGCACAGGGCCATAGGAGAAAAGTCGTTCAGTATTTCCTTTATGTCACCTAAATTGTTTAAAAGCCCTCTACAATTCCAGTGAATAATAAAAGCCATTTTGAATGTGATGGTTTAAAATCAAAGTGTGAAAGACCAAGAGATAAAATAATTGGAAGGTGATTTGCTTCTAAAAGTTCTAAAAGATGGTGTTCAGAAATGGAGCATGTACACATTATTTTACAGGACCTTTTCCTGGCCCTGTAATTGGGGTTTTGCTTTTTCTGGAGCGGTCGGGAGAATCTCGCCGCTCCTTGGGTGCTGCCTTCACCGCTGAGCTAGTAGTAGTGTCCATCGCCTCGTGCAAGGCGTCAGACAGTTGCTCTAGCGAGCGGTGATGGGGTTGTGTGGGCTTCGTCTTGGCAGACGAGGCCTTTGACCCCACCAGAGACGAGGTCGATGGGACCTCTCTGGCCTCTGAGCTGCCCTGGCTAGTGCCAGAGCTTCGAGAGGCCTCCAGTGTGGCCGAGTTGGCGGGGGGCGGGGCAGCCTTGGCTGCTCCCGCCGTGGGGGCAGGTGGCGATCGCTTCAGCGCACTGCGCGTGGCTTGGGCGGCCGCCTGATGCCGTTGTGGTGCTGCCCCCCGTTGCACCACTTCGGCGAAAGAGGTCTTACTAGCAAGGTATGGAGAAAGACGTTGTCGGGCTTCGCGGAAACTTATGTTTTCTTGAAATTTAATGGTGATAATCTCCTTCTCTTTTCTCCAGGCTGTGCAGGATCTTGAGTACGCCGGGTGGTCTCCATCGCAATTGACACAGTGGGCTTCGGCATTGCAGCCGTCATCAGCAGAATGTCCCGTGGTACTACACTTAGCACAGGTAAGCTGCCCTCGGCAGCTCTGCGATGCATGACCGAACCTTTGGCACTTGAAGCAGCGCCTTGGGTTCGGAATGTACGGCCTGACGTGCAACTTTAGATAGCCTGTTTCTATTTCCTGTGGGAGTGTGCTGGAGTTAAAGGTGAGTATGATGTGCTTCGTGGGTATTTCCTTGTTGTCGCGTCTGATTTTTATTCGTTGTACCTGTACAACGTTTTCCTCCTTCCAGCCATCCAGAAGTTCGTCGTCGGAAAGGTCCATGAGATCATCATCTGATACTACACCTTTTACAGTATTCATTGTTCTGTGGGGAGTGATAGTGATTGGTTTATCCCCAAATGCCACAAGGTTGGTCAATTTCTGATACTGCGATTTATCTTTAACTTCAATTAGTAGATCCCCACTGGCCATCTTGGTGGCTTTGTAGCCGCTTCCGATGGTGTCAGTGAGACATTTTGACACTAGGAATGGTGAGATGTTACGGGCTTTTTTTTCGGTGTTCTCATAGTGAATCACGTGATATTTCGGGAAAGTTTCGTTCTTTTTGAAGAACATTTCAGCGGTTGCATCGGTGCGCCCCCGTTTCGGAGGGCGATCGTTTCTGAAAGGGTTCGATGATCCCATTAAAGAAGTAGATTGTTCGGCAACAATGCCAGTCACCCACCACCGAGTCCAACAAGGGGACACAGCACAGGATGTTGTGGACAAGCCCTGCCATGCCAACTGTACATCGTTGCTATAACCGAATATGGTGTACCCAAGGTAGGATAGCCACACAAGGTTAACCCTTGCCGCCAGGAAAAATGGAAGTAAAGTGAAGAAAGGAGAAGACAGGAAAGATGTAAAGTAGGAGAAAAAGGCGAAGATGTGAGAGGTGAGAGACAGGAAAAGGCGACTGCCGATTTCCCCGGGTGGGTCAGTCCGGGGGTGCCGTCTACGGGAAGCACGGGCCAAAGGGGTGTGTTGCCTCTTCCGGGGGGCCTTAAAGGTCCAATCACCCGGCGTCGGCTCAACCCCCAGGATCCCCTTTTCCCCGGACACGGCTAAGCCACGCACGGCGACACGTGGGAGGGGGTCGAAACCCCCCCGTTGGCTCGGGTCCGTGGTGTCGCCACACACCAAACGCCCGCTCACGCAGACGCCCCTGCGGGGGGGGGGGGGCCTTTGAGGTATGTTAAATAAATAAATAGATAAATAAATAATAACGCTTTCAAGTATTCATTTTTCCCAAGAACAATTACAGATTGGAACAAACTAACTAACGAAGCTGTGTCACAACCATCCTTAAACCTTTTTGCCACGTTCCTCGAGTGATGTTTTTTTTTTGTGTGAAATTTTGGTGTTGTGATGTTGCTTTTCTTTTTATATACTTTGCTTTCTTCTGTGTACCACTGTGTCAAGTTGCCAAAGTGTACATCTTTGCCTGTATTTCTTCCTCTTTATGTATGCCTAAATATAAAACTTATAACATGTGTTCCCACTCTACTAAAACCCATTGGGTTGCAGTATTCATAAATAAATAAAATAAATAAATAAAACAGCAGTTGCGCACCGTAAGGCAATGAAAACACGTTTGTAGCACTCATTGCTAACACAGAATTCAGGACGGTTTTGTATTCGCGCTTCCGCTGCTCAACCATGGGAGAGAAATTTTTACCTTAGGTTGCATTCCGAATAGCCCAACATTGCAGTTTTACTGTGTGAGCCGTGCCCAAAGGACGGAAACTGTCTTTAATGCTCACAAGTTTACCGTGGCACTAATATATTTTACGCAGCACAATGCTTCTTCATCCGTAATCTAATGTATGCAGACACGAATGGTGTACTTTACTGCTCTCCCTTTTTTCAAAATCAACATTCAGGGTGTTTTGCCCATTTCTTTAGTGAAAACAGCAGTTGCTGACCGTAAGGCAATAATGACGTCGTTTCTAGCACTCACTTGTATACGACGAATTGAGGGCAATTTTGCACCCATGCTTCCGCTGCTAAACCATGGGAGAGAAATTTTTACCTTAGGTTCAAATCAAATCAAATCAAATCAAAGTTTATTTCTTGGATAGAGTGGTTACAACGTGAAGGATATACAGAAGAGGGTCCCAAGGTCCGGAGACCGTACCGGGACCCTCTGTACAGAGATCAGATACAAACTACTAAATATGCACTAAATGTAAGAAATATCTAACAAAACGGGTGCAAAAGTTACGTAAAAGGAATACTGCGATAATAGGTGGCAATAATGAAGTATTTTAGTACATAGAACTGCTTTTTTATTTGTAAAATACTGGAATAAAAAAATACAAGTTCATTCTGACAATGAAAACATGCAGCGAAAGCCACCATGAATAGTAACAATGCAATTAAGGTAATGTTCTTATGTGAATTAACAGGAAAAGAAAAAAGGCGCTAAAGGAGCACAGTACACGCTATCATTAATGATTGGCTCAAGAAATGAGCTTTAAGTGTTTTTTTAAACGCAGTAAGAGATGACGATGTTTTGATGGGGTGAGGGAGAGAATTCCACATTTTGATAACACAGAATGGTGCTGTCATTCTGCCGTAATTTGTAAATGCTTTCGGCAGCAAGAAGTTATTTTTTTGAGCAAAGCGAGTGGGGTTATTATTCTTCAAGGAATGCAATGAAACAAACTCGTGAGTAAGATCCTGATTGATTAACCTGAAGAAAATGGTGATTCGATTGAGTGCGAATAAATCGTTAGTTGTGAGCACTTTATTTTCCGTGCGTATGATATTAATGTTATTGCGACTAAAGTTCGAAATAATGCGCAGAGCTTGGTTTTGTATGTGTTGAATAGATGAGAAGTGGCAGTGATACGTGTTGCCATAGGCAGCAAGGCCGTAATTAATATGGCTATAAATGAATGCATGGTAAAGTGAAAGGAGAGCAGGAGTAGATAGGCAATGTATAGCTTTTATTAAGGCTCTTAAGCCGGAAGAAGTTTTTTTCTTAACTTGAGAAATATGTCTGCGGAATTTTAGTTTTTCATCGAGATAAACACCGAGAAATGAAACAGAGTCGCTACTAGAAATGAAGTGGGAGTCGAGGGTTACCTGAGGTGAAAACTGTAGTCGTCTTTGAGGAGAACGGAAAACCATGAATTTAGTTTTATTTGGATTTAAGGTCAAGTGATTATTGTGACACCAAATAACAATGTTAGCTAATGCACTATTTAATTTATTAGTTAACGATGTTAAAGATACATCCGAGTCTGAAACAGTCGTATCATCCGCGTATGACATGCATTCTGAGGGTGAAGCGTGTTGGGGAAGGTCATTAATATAGAGAATGAATAATAATGGTGCCAAGATTGAGCCTTGTGGCACCCCCTGAGTAATTATTTTAGTGTCTGAAAACCTGCCGGATAAATAAACTGTTAGCTTTCTGTCACACAAATAGTTTCTCTGAAAGGTTAACGCTGGACCTATTTATTATTCCATAGGCTTCTAATTTTTTTTAGTAACATACCGTGATTAATTGTATCAAAAGCCTTGAAAAGTCTAAGAATACGGAAGCAACAAATAGTCCTTTGTTAATGGAATGTTTAATGTAGTCTGTTAGTGAAATTACCGCCAAGTCGGTTGAACTACCTGAACGGAAACCGAATTGGCAGTCGTTCAAGAGATTAAATTTTTAGGCAACTATTCAGGCGAATAACAAACAGTTTCTCAATTATTTTGTTCATGGAGGATAAAATACAAATAGGTCGGTAATTAGAAATAATTGACCTATCCCCTTTCTTAAAAATAGGCATAGCTTTTGTGTTCTTAAGGGTAATTGGAAAAATTCCAGTTTTAAATATACTGTTAATTATACTGGGCAGTGTTTGAGAGATGAAATGACGTACCATTTTTAAGTGGCGACAATAGATGTCATCTAATCCGGGCGAGGTATCTTTAAGGTTCTTAATCACGGTGAAAACTTCGTCTGGTGTTACAGGGAAAAGAAAAAATGAAAAATTAACTCGATTCATGCTACATTCAGCTTCCCTGTGGTCCTGATTGTAAATTTCATGAAAGAAGTCACTGAAAGCCTTTCCAGTTTCAAGCGCATCATCGCGTACAATCATTATATTTAATTTTAGAAATTGAAGTCTGATATTTTGTCCTGTTAAGGAATGAATTTAGCAACTCCCATTTCTTTTTAGAATTGTCCTAACGACTTAGGAATTCCTTTTCGTAATAACTTTTCTTAGCTTTCTTCAATAATGAATTTAAGATGTTGGAATATTTTTTGTATCTTGATGCCAAATTGAGACTGAATGGTCGCTTTTCTGTTTTTTTTTTGTATAAGTTTTCTTTTTTACGCATACTTTCAAGACGCCCCTTGGTTATCCATGGACATCGAGGTAAACTGTAACGCCGTTTACATTTGCTAATAGTCGTATTTCGAGACACAGCTTCCCGAAAAAACTCGCAGAACCTTTCAAGTGCACAGTCAGGGTCTTTCATCTGATCGATTTCTGCCCAGTCAATATTACTTACATCTTCTACAAAGCTATTTTTATTGAGTACTTTGGCTACGTATCGTGAATTGTCCGAGCTATTCGATGAGTTAAAGATGACGAAAATAGGATAATGATCGTTAATATCAGTTTTAATGACTCATGAGCTAGGTGTGGGAGTGATGTCTGTTAATGCATGGTCTAGAAGCGTTTTTGTTCCATAAAGAGGACATCTTGTTGGTGATGTTATGAGTTGTTCGTAATCAAATCCATTAAAGCAATCAGTGTAGCTTACGCACAGCCTACTGTCGACGTCTAACAAATTGATGTTAATATCACCCACTATTAGGACATGCTTATTTTCTGTAGCTAAAATGTTGAAAATGTGATCGAGATGAATCATAAATTCTGATGAGCATGACGATGGCGAGCGGTATATGCAGCCCAAAACAATTTTTTTTAATCAATGGATAAAAACGAACGATCTACTTCTACCCATACCGACTCACACTGCGCAATAGGTATAGAAATGTCACGTCTTCTAGAGTAGGGGACATTATCGGAAATGAGTATAGCTGATCCTCCATGACAATCATTCGAGCGGTGACAGTATTCTGAATGATAAGACGGAAATCCGAACATGTCAGAATCATCATGACAAAGCCAGTTCGGTGATGCATACGAAAGAAAGTGGAATTGAAAGAGAAGTAAGAGAGCAACTGATATTATCGTGATTACGCCGAAGGCTTCTTGCGTTCAAGTGAACGAGGCAGTGATTGTTATCAGGTAACAAAAATCGAACTTGGGTGGGTGGCAGTGAAGCCATGTTTCCCTTTTTATGTCGCATTTCATGAACACAGCCGAAAAGAAAAAGATCTACGTGAATACGCGCAGATCTGATTCAACTAGAATGCGACATACCCTGCTGTCACTGGTGTCAAATACCCTGCAGTCGAGAATTGCAGTTTTACAGTGTGAGCCGTGCCCAAAAGACGGAAACTGTCTTTAATGCTCACAAGTTTACCGTGGCACTAATATATTTTACGCAGCCCAATGCTTCTTCATCCGTAATCTAATGTATGCAGACACGAATGGTGTACCTTACTGCTTACCCTTTTGTTCAAAATCAACATTCAGGGTGTTTCGGCCATTTCTTTAGTGAAAACAGCAGTTGCTGACCGTAATGCAATAAAGACGTCGTTTCTAGCACTCACTTGCTAACAAAGAATTGAGGATGATTTTGCACCCACGCTTCCGCTGCTAAACCATGGGAGCGAAATTTTTACCTTAGGTTGCATTCCAAGTAGTCGAGGATTGCAGTTTTACTGTGTGAGCTGTGCCCGAAGGACGGAAACTGTCTTTAATGCTCACAAGATTGCCAGGACAATAAAATATGATACGCAGCCGAATGTTTCTCCGTGCGTAATCTCCTGTGTGCAGACTTTATAGAACTCGAAAAGTGTATTTAACTGCCTTCGCCTTTGTTTTGCTAAATATAAGAAATTCGAAGGTGTTTCGCCTATTTCTTTAGTGAAAGCAGCAGTTG
The DNA here is from genome assembly GCA_013339685.2 of Hyalomma asiaticum. Classification (NCBI taxonomy): domain Eukaryota; kingdom Metazoa; phylum Arthropoda; class Arachnida; order Ixodida; family Ixodidae; genus Hyalomma; species Hyalomma asiaticum. The sequence continues at coordinate 7,998,745 of CM023488.1, forward strand.
CGCAGCACCGTAAGTCCATAAAAACGTCGTGTGTAGCACCCATGTTTCTAACAAAGAATTCAGGACCATTTTGCACCGTACCTCCGCCACTGAACCTTAGGAGCGTCATTTTCACTTTAGTTGCCTTCTCAATAACCGAAGCAATATGACGTATATTTTTTAACAGTTTTGCATTAATTTAGAAGGATAGAACGCTGGGCGAGTTGGTAATGCATGACAGAAACGAACTGCGCGAAAAACACGGACGAGGAAGACACACGCACAAGCGCAGACTAGCAACTGAAGATTTATTGGAAAACCACATACATATAAAG
>CM023488.1:7999158-8155215 GCA_013339685.2 Hyalomma asiaticum
TGCTGATGCGACGCTAGGCCGGTCCTCCCTATGCGGAAGGTACTCGAAGGGGGCCATTTCGAGCCCGAAGTGTCGCTGTGGCAGCTCCACGCGGGTGCCAACTGCCGTGATCACGGCTATGCCCCGTCCGGCGCAGCTCTTCCATGGCATCCTGTAGGGCCTCCATGGCCCATCGTCATGGAAACCAAGTCTTGCTCCAGACGGGCCTGCACAAACAGACAGATCGATGAGCTCTTTGCTACCACGCAGAAACAACGTCCAAGAACTCCAGGGACGTACATTGCTGGAATATAGAGACTGGAAATATAAGTAATTTCTTCTTCTCCCTGCACTCCCCTTCTTCTCTTCTGCAAAGAATGCCAAGCAGAGATTGGTGAACTACTGAGTCACAGATTGACCTGTGACTACAAGCCTCGCTCACAGGCTCTGGCGATTAGAGAACATGTGAGCCCAGCTCAGTACAGGTGAGTCCAAGTGAGCTCTAAGCAAAAATGGCTGAGGATGAACTGTTGTCACCCTGTTATCGCGAGTGAAATGTTGCGACTTCTCTATACCCTGGCCTCCCTGTGGTCCGGCAGGTGACTGTGCCCTGCTTGAGCCGGCCACTCACACTGAACACACCACGCAGGTGGCCCTACCATGCGACCAAGCACTAACAAGGCAGGCGCTAAACACTGCTTGGATCTCAGCGTGGAGGCCCTGAGCAAGTGCAGGCCGCAATGCCTCCTGGTTCAGGTGGCACAACACCACACACATGGGCTGCAGTGGCGTCAAGGCTGAGACTTGGAGTAGTGGAGCTTTTGCTCTAAAGACAGTCCACTGACTTAAGAAGCACAATGCATTTCAATGCTGCACTGTGACAGTATCATTCACCTGCGTGTGTGTTTACATGCTGGTTGTATTATGCAAGACAGTAGAGCCTCATCTTCATATGACATCACAACCACGAAAGCGCATGTAGAAGGATGGTCTTGTGGGTGAGTGGAGCTGGTTAAGCATTTGACGGTCAGCAGGAAAAAAACGAGCACAATATGCAAGGAAGGACACAAACCGCAGTACTGTCTCACAACTAACTTTTTATGGCAACACACGCCTACTATGAGCACCGACCAACCCTCGCGATGCCACGACGAAGACGGAAAAGTGTGCAAGAAGACATACCTGGTGAGAAACAATACAACATGCTTGCGAATGTGCTTTTCGTGCAATGTGTTAGTGCCACCCAAGCACTTCTCCTCTACAGTGAGTGGTATTTTGTGCCCATTATCAGGTTGGTTGGGCAGAGTGGCTCGGTCGCAGGATGATGATAAACCTGCACTGCATTGTCAACGTCTGCGGCAGTGTGCACCATCAACGCCCGACACCCTCGGGACGAGAATAAGGGCTCGCCATATTTTGGCGACGTTTGCGTCGCGACATCAACTTTTCGTGCTTCCTATAAATAAGAAAGGTGAGTCGCTACCGTTCTGCACGTTCACATAAAGATGCTGGCGGACATACATGTAAGATAAGTGCGACAAGAAAAAACATGCATGCAGATAAACACACGACAGTGCACAGACTATATGCCTAAATACGGCATCGTGAAATCTAAGTAGCGCACTTCCCTTTCCCAAAGGGCCACCAACGGCTTGCTCATGCAACCTTCCCCTTTCCTTCCTATGTGCAATGCTTCCACTACTTCTCTAGCGCATCGGTCCAGATGCCTGAACGGACAGGTGGCTTTCTCTGCCATCGGCTGGCAGCCACACGCTCTACAATGAGCTTGCAAGTGCAAGCCGCCAGACACCTTCAACGAGGACAAGTTCTCTTTTAATCGAACATTAATGCACTTACCGGTTTGTCCTATATAAACTCTCCCGCATGACAAAGGTATCCTATAGACAACAAAAGATTTACAATGAACGTATCCGTTATGTTTCTTCGTCGGGCAGAGCATACAGGTCTTATGCAGCCCCGAGGTTCTTTTATGTAAGCAGGAGCAAATTGATGACAATTTATTAAGAGTGGACGTGACTACACGGACCTTATATCTACCAGCCGCATTCAAGCTATGCGAAAACCTGTAGGGCACCACCATAGGTCTCTTTTCATTACGCATGCTCTCTTTTTCCCACATGTCCGATTTACTCCTTCGACCCACTCGATAAATTTTGAAGAGTCCTCAACATTTCCGTATCAGTGTAGCCCGCCGACTTCAGCCTTTCAACTTGGCCCAGGAAGCTTTCCTTATGAATGCATGCAAGTTTTTCTGGAGTGCAGCATATAATGATAAATGGTAAAGTAAATGATATAGAGGGAAATAGCAGAAGCACTTGAATGACTATTTCTGCTCAGTTTACATGTCTGATGATTACTTACCCCCGATTTCGCCACTTATGATGAAATTCGTAGCTATCGAGATGTTTCTCTGGAGAAGGCATACTGTCACTTCTTCTCAATCTAGATCCTAAGAAATAGACAGGGAATGATGCCATACCGAACGCCTTCCTTGTCAGGTATGCTGAATGGTGTGCCAAATATCTCGTTTGCTTTTAAAGCCTCACTTCATGTGCTGAAGCTTCCCAATGATTGGAAGCATGCTAAGATCATACCACTACCTAAAACCGGTGGTCACTCACTTGTGTCCTCTTTCAGGCCTATTTCCCTGCCATGTTCTAGTGTGAAAATTCTTGAACATATAATTTTTAAACATCTTACCTATTTGTTGAAATAACATAATTACGCCCCATCAACATGGATTTCAGAAGAATTCTCAGTGGTAACCCAGTTCGTTGAGACAATCCATGACCTTCAATCGTGTGAGTCACCAGAAATTACTGCTTAAACTCAAACCAATTCTGAAAAAATGATTCTTTACTTGTGTGGATAGCAGCATATCTTTCCATGAGAAGTCAATGAGTAACAGTAGATGGTGTAAACTCAAACTCGGCGCGCGTGAAGTCAGGTGTTCCACAGGGTTCTATTTTAGGGCCATTGTTTTTTCTGTTATTCATCAATGACATTGTACAAAATGTATCTGTAAAATAAAGCTTTTTGCGGACAACTGCATACTGTATTAATTGGAAAATGGCAATTAATTATAACAAATCAGTCACAATGAGAGTGACACGGAAAAAACAAACTGTTTCTTTTACTTATCACATTGATGGCCATGCGCTATCAGAGGTCTCTATACATAATACATGGGAATAATACTCACATCTGACCTGAAATGGAATGGCCATGTCGAGTACATCGAAAAAAGGGCCATGAAAAGCTCGGTTATCTAAGGAGGAGGCTTGGAAATGCCACGCCGGACATAAAACTTCTCGAATACAAGATATTTATTGGATCTTCGTTAAAATTACGCAGCTGTAGTGTGGTATCCCTGTACTGCATCCAACATAAAAATACTTGAAGAGTTCAAAGGAAACCGGTCTGATTTGTCTTAATAGTTATAGCTGGCAGACGTCGCCCTCACTCCTCTTGCAAAGGGCAGGAACTTCAACAACTACAAAGAAGAAGAAATATAGAAAGGTTGAAGTTCTTTTATTTAGTTTTTCATGAAAAAACTGAGCTTGACAGACATTATACATAAAACCAGCATCTGAAAGTGCAGTGCACTTTTGTCATTCTCAGACAGTTATAGATTTTATAAACTGCACCAATACGTTCAGAAATTCATTTTTTCCAAGAACAACCGATGGATGGAATTGGGTACCAGCCGATGCTATGGGATGTGAAACCGTTGATTTGTTTCTAAATGCACTGAGGAACCGATTCTGATTTTTGTTTCTGTTGTGTTGGTTATATAATGATGCATTTCATGGGTAAAAACGCAATGTTCTACTCTGTGTGCAGCTACTTTTCTATTTTTTTGTCTCGCTATATCTTTAAATGTTATATGTTGTAACGTTTTGCCACTGAAAATTATGTATGCCCACTCCTGCTTAAGGCAGGTACCCAGGCTAGCAGTATGGAATAAATGAAATATAATGCCATACTTAACTACCTAACAATGGCCTGAGGTAAATGGCAAGATACCCTTTATAGATCGGGGCTTCTACAGCTAACACAAATGTTCCTCATGAAAGAGCAGTATAATATCGAGAATTGAAGTTCACTTTTTTCCGGTAGCTCGAAGGTGAACCTTATCCCATGACAGGATTCCGTGAAAATTTCCAAATAATAGTTCTAGTGCTAAGCTGGTTTGTTAATGATGACCAAAAAGTCATCTACATCCGGAAAACATGGGAGGCCAGGTCCCATAACTTTCCGGTGATAGACCTGTCAACCTGACCCAGAAAAATACGACTTAACACCGTGCCACCCTTGATCCAATACAACTCCCAATTTTTGGACAAATATGCTCCCTTTCCATTCCAAAACATAGACCACAAATCAAATGACAACAGTTCTAGAAAACTTTCCAAGGAAATGCCACAGTTGCTTACAAACTTAACTTCGTTATTGTCCTGATCAACACAAGATTCAGCACTCTGCATAAGTTCATTATGTGGTAGGGAGTAAGACATGTCCTCGATGTCGATGCTGAAGCCGAACATGAACCCGGGCTGCGTGTCCTGAGAAATTCAAACAACACAATCCGAGTTTTAGATGTGAAGCAGCTACGGTTGAGCCTGTTCCGGCCCTGCGCTGTCCATACCCCCACTGCGCACGCGCAACAGCTGGCCCAAGCTGGCAGGAATGAGAGCACGCCCTCGCCCGCGAGAGACAACGCTGACGCAGGCAGCGTCTGCTAGCTGCCCCCCTTGGAAACTGTGGAAAGCATCCAAAAGCGTGTCACAACATTCCTGAGAAACATCACCATCAAGGACCTTCAGGGTGCCTTCCAGGCATGGCAGACACGTCTCTTCAGGTGTATTGATGCAGGAGGAGGGTGTTTTGAAGAATTTCAATCATTGTACATATCCTATGAATAAATCTATTTTTGCCAAAAAATGCGCATTACTTTTACAGTTAAACCTGATATAACGAAATTGACAAATTCCCGGAAAACTTCGTTATAAAGAGGATTTCGTATATGCAGGTTCGGCACGAAAATTCGAAAAAAGAAACGCTTAAGTAAGCAGAAAGGTAACAGACTGCAGAGCTCACCAAAACATTTATTTTGGGTGAGAAAACATTTACTGTTGAGACCACTTATGTGACAGGCTTATAGTGAAGGGCCGGCTATAATGCGGTTTTTTTCTGACCCCCGTTTGCCCTTCCATCCCGCTCATTGTGCGGACAACCCCTCCCGGGGGGTTCGCACAATGAGCGGGATTTCCTGGCAGCGGACCCCCCCTCCCGAGGGGTCCGCTGCCAGGAAATCCCGCGGACAATCGAGGTAGCGAGCAGGCTTCAGAAAGGAAGTGCACTGCTAGTGCAGCGAATCGCCGTGGAGGAGGAAGCAGCACGGAATGAATGAACAATGAGCGAGGGAAGAAAAAAAAAGGCCGCGGCAGCAGCGCGTCGCGGCGCACATCCCTCTGAGGATAGGATTTCCAAGGCGACGGAGAATGCTGCTACGGGCCGCGTGTCAGCTGCGAACTCTCTGCACGGAACGCGTGCCCGTGACCTCCAATTTACCGCTGTTTGTCTCCAGTTTTTTTTTTTTTTTTTTTTTAACATTTCACGCGTGCTGCCCTTAAATCACCCCGTGGCCGCGATTTCCTTTGCACCCGATCGCTGTGTTGTCAAGAGCAAGCTTCCCGTGAGGCGGTGCGCCCGCGACCACGCGAGCTAGGCCTAACAAGCGCTGTCACGGAGTGTCAGGTTAGCGAAGTGGCAGTGACCAAAGAGCGGTGTTGCCAGCCCGTTGAAAAAAAAAACTAGTTTTTTCCCTTCTCCTCTTAAGCTGGCCGCGGCTCGCAACTTCAACTTGAAAAGGAGGGTGCCGGCTTCGCGCGCTAGGCCCAGCTGCAGCACGCGGCTGGGTCAGGTTAGAAGTGAGGCGGAAAGGACACGCCCGCGGCGGTGACAGAGTCAAGGGATGCAGCAGGCCCGCCTTGCACACAGCTCGCACGCACGCACACTGCGCTCCTCTCGCTTCGCAGTCGCCGTGCCTTCGAGCGCGACGCCGTTGCTTCGCATTCCGTCACGGAGAAGGTGCTTCCGGTTGTTGCTGCCGCAAAAGTGACAAAATTTGGGCAAAATCTCTAGGTCGTAGGCGGGAGAAAATTCGTTATTTCGAGGGGGTCTCCCACTGGCACTGTCGTTACATAGAGGTCTCAAATACATGTGCTTCTATGGAGTAATGTCGGGGAATAGAAAAACTTCGTTATATCCAGGAATTCGTTATATGGAGGTTCGTTATAAGCAGGTTTAAACTGTATAATGGACCCTGTACATCAGCTGCAAACTATGTGAAGGCTACTCCGTAACAAAAAGAAATGGAGAGGTGCACTGATGCGATAAACAACAATAAACAAAGTATACATGCTCACATATTTGGATTATTTTCCCAGCAACACGAGTGTTTTTGTGAAGCTGATGACAAATGTGCATGACGTTTTAAAAGCTGCTGCCGTTTAGTGTTTCTCACTCACTACGACCAACACACCACATACATAGCGTTGACAGTGTTGCACGAAACAACAGCCAGGAGCAAAGGAACGTGCCTGCAGGAAGTCGATCATCTCCTCCATGCCCATGCGGAGCAGGGTCTTGCGGTGCAGCCTCAGGAGGGTGTACGACATGGCCGTCAGCACGGGCTCCCCCTCCAGGATGTAGGCGTCCCAGAGGCGCAGCGTGAGCTGTGAACGGCACCCGGTCCAGGAAGCACTGGAAGAACCACTTGAGCGGTGTACAGCGAGGTGTGCATCTCGTAGCGGTCCAGGTGACGCTTCAGCTTCGGAAGCAGCCGCCCCAGCACCCGGTCGTGGTGCTCCTGGAAGCGACGGAGCTTCGGGAACCCTGGATGAAGAAGCCTGCCCCCAAAAGGACCACCTCAATACAACCAACTAAATGTGTTGTCACTGAAACAGTGTTACTGGTTATGACGAATCATTGGACGTAACAACCCTATCCCTGTGTCACTAAATTCGTTATACTCAACGAGCAACAGACAATGAAGCTAGGAGAGCATAGGAGAAGTTACTTGTGGTATTGTAGTTGTGGCGAAAGTAGAAAGGAATTAAGTGGACGAAAAGACAAACCTGCCCTTCGGTGGGAACCGAACCCACGACCTTCGGATGTCGCATCCGATGCTCTACCAACTGAGCTACAAAGGCGGTCATCCCTCCGTCCGCTTTATTGTGGATGGAGGGATGACCGCCTTCGTAGCTCAGTTGGTAGAGCATTGGATGCGACATCCGAAGGTCGTGGGTTCGGTTCCCACCGAAGGAGGTTTGTCTTTTCGTCCACTTTAATTCCTTTCTACTTTCTCCACAACTAGTACAATACCACAAGTAACCTCCCCTATGCTTCCCAGGCTTTATTGTCTGTTTGCTCATTGAGTTGTAACAAATAAGAACAAGCCCTTGAACCCTTCCATTTCGTTAAATTTGTTATAGTAGCAGCGAGGTTTGAATGTATTTTCGCCAACTCAATTCGAGACAAGTACTTTTCAAGAATTCAAGGAAGTTATTTCCAACGCATTAGTTTGGGGCCACCCAGGTAATAAGCAATGAAATGCAGCTTGAAAGGTGCCTGGGGGCCCAAGCATCTCAAAGGCAGCGCTCACATACTGTAATGGACAACATAAGCTTACACAATGAACACCTATAAAGCAGTGCAGAACAAAAACAGTAATGATGCAAAAATACTGGTTAGCATAGGAGATATATATACACTATATAACAAGAGCACATCAAAAAAAAAAAAAGATAGTAATATGAAAACATAAAAAATGCATTTTATGAATGCATGCACATAATGTTATTACCATTGCAAAGTTGTACATGGCACAATGGAGAAAATGTGCAGGGGTATGAAAAGAGACGGCAGTGCTTAGCATGATTCAGAAATAGAGTACTTGCACAACCCCATTTTACACACACTGTTTAAATCAATCCCCTGCTTCTGACACTTGTTTAAAAGGCATGGTGCACTGAAAGCCAGTGATTGTTTGCCGTAAGTTGTGTGCCATTGCTGTGCCAACCATCTGTCGCGGACCTCTGGTCCAAGGATCATACATCTTTTTTTCCGTGGCATTAATGCCTAAGAAGCTCTACGTATTCTTATTTGAGAAGAAAAATTAGTGCAATAGGCGATACTCGCAAATTGTAGTGGCGTTCATTACTTGATGGCAGACAAAAAATTCCAAGTAGCATGACCGTATGCACTGTTATATATCGTAATGCTTTCTTCTGCAACAAGAAGGTTCTGCACAATTCATTAGTGTAATAATGTGCAAAAGTCTGCATGAGTGTTAAACAATGCATTATATATTTGCATTTTGGCCTTGCTGAGAAGAAATGGTGACACCGCAATAATGCACCCATAGCTGAAGACAATGATTTGGCAAAATGGTCAATGTGAGCTGTCCACATCACATCACCAGAAACTATGACGCCTAGTATGTTTTTCTCACCAAGGTACAGGTCTGTTGGCAGAAGGGCTTTTGTTTGTTTTTAGCCTTGAAGAGGATGGCTTTAGCTTTCCCAGTGTTTGTTGGTTTAAAAGAGTTGATAGTGCACCACTCCCATAAATCTTTTTCGACATTTCGTGTAAATCTACTTTATTTTATGGCCAGTTACAAACTTGTGTCATCTGCACACAAACTATGGACGTGTCATCATTTAGTTCAGTAACATCACTAACACATACATTAAAAAGAACTATTCCTAGGAGATTTCCTTGTGAAACTGCTGAAGTTGTATTTTTAAAAGAGGACACAGAATTACATATATAGTGGCACACTAACAGCAATCCTTTAAGTAGGAGTCAAACAAGGACTGGGCTTCTCCACTTAAACCATAGCAATAAAATTGCTTAAAAAAAGATTTCTGCAGCTCAAATGTACATAGTTTGTTTGATAACTCCAAACTATTACATTGGATGATAACTGAGCTACTTAAAAGCTTTCAGTGCTGCTGTGGGTTCTGTCTAGTTTACAGAAACAATGCATTACCAACTACGGCGTTTACACGACTGCTAGTCAGCCCGAGTGTAGGTGGACACCTCCCCCTTAAAATCACAAGTCAGAAGAAAAACTGACTGGTGGCAGGCATCTCACTTTCATCTGCAAGTCGACCGTGCAACTTTGCATTTTAAGTTCCAACAAAATGGACAGACTTACAGTGGTGCAAATACGGTACATATCATCTTTGAAAGTAGCCCACTGACAACTGCTGGAAATGGTAATTATATTCTACTAGATGTAACAAAAAAAGGTGAACTGTCTAGACAGTGACAAACTGCTCAAAGAAAAGCACACCTATAGCTGCCAGTTCATCTTGCTTAAGGAGTTTGTGAAATAGTGTATGCAAACATAACAAAAACAGGGCCAGCCAATCTTTTTTAACATGTACAGATGTCAAATATCAAAAGTCAAGCAAGCTGCACAATTTCCTAACATTTACAGGTGTTCCCTGTCCAATTAAATTCCTTGACCAGTGTGAAGGAGACCATTTTGTAGAAATGTGCCATGATGAGGATGAAAATGAACAGAGAACACAAAGGATGATTACTGAAATAGCCTTCATTCTTCAAAGGCACACATATTAAGCTTTGAGAGTATTTACTGCTTCTTAAGGATGGACCATATATGGAAGCTGTCAGCATCAAAGGTCGCTAACAACCTCTTCAGTTAGCCGTTACCTGATCTAATCACCGGTTCATCTAATCCTTGCAACAAGCATCTCCATTATTTTTTAAGTACACAGCAAGGGGGCTTTCATTTTGTTTTCTGTCCATGTGGCATCCTTGTGGTCATTAACCTTCTTCACTGGCACATACCCACACTGGGGGATCGGCCAAAAAGTGGTATAATTGCTAGAATAACACATTTCAAGCTAGTTGGTTCAGCATGGCCAAGGACAGCGTGCACTCCACAACGACAAATTAAGAAGGCAGGATGATACGCACGAACTGTGAGTGGCCCTGCCTTCTTTCTTTGTCGTTGTGCGTTGTTCTTCACATATATTCTGTATTGCCACATATGAAAGATAACAAATTTAACAATGGAACCATTGTAAATCGACTGAAATTTGCTGCAGCTGAGCGTTAGTCGCTGTGGCAATCACCTAATGGAAGCCCCCAAGGAGAGAATACTCTACGTGGAGAACTATTGATTGCAGCTAAAAGATCCTTTCGGTGTGTTTTTCCTTAGAGACGAGAATTGAATGCAATTTAGGATGAAAGCAGAAGGCACACAGGATGAATGAAGTCAGAACAAAGATTATCTCGTTGGGTGGTTTTCCCCAAGGCATAAACCCCTTTCCACAAATGCGTGCGTGTGCATACACACCCACACACACACGTACACACACACACACAGATTTCTTGGTCATTCCTTTTTTTTTTTTGGTCTGGTGGTGTGCCAGTGCTCACAGAGAATGGAAGAAATAAGTAGAAAAATTAAAAATGCAATGTCCCACCCAATCCTTCAAAAAGGATAAGAAATGCAACATTGTCTTGATTCATCACCAACCTGTCTACGCCCAATGTCCACTGCATAACAAAGGCCTCTAGTTATTAGATCTCCAGTTATTACAGCCCTGTGCCAACTGCAATCAATTTAACTTGCAAACCATCTTATTCGCACACCTTTCTGCTGACCCCTGCCATGCTTGCCTTCTCTAGGGATCCCCTTAATGACCAACAGGTGTCTCCGCAATACATGCCCTGCCCACATCCATTTATTCTTAATTTCTATTAGTATGTCCCTAACACGCGTTTGTTCCCTGACCAACTCTGCTCTCTTCTTGTCCCTTAAGGTTACACCTACCGTTTTCCATTCCACTGCTCACTGCGCTGTCATCAATTTAAGCTGTACCCTTTTAGAGAGCCTCTAAGTTTGTGCCCCGTAGGTGAGTACCGGTAAGATGCAGCTGTTATACACTTTCTCTTAGAGGCAATGGTAAGCTACCATTCATTACCTGACAATGCTTGCCGAATGCACTAACCCTCCTAATTATCTCAGCCTCATGGTTCGGATCAGGGGTCACTACCTGCCTAAGTAGACATGTTCGTTTGCCACTTCCAATGCCTCGCCACCTATCTTCAATCGCTGTGCTCACTCGAGGCTATTGAACATTATCTTAGTTTTCTGCACATTAATTTTCAGGGCCATTCCTCTACTTTGCCTGTCTAGGTCAGTAATCATGCTTTGTAATTCATATCTCGAGTTACTTAGCAAGACAATGTCATCAGCAAATCTGAGGGGTATTCCCCATTAACCCTTACACATACCTGTTCCCAATCCAATTTCTAAATACTTCTTGTAAACATACTGCGAACAACACTGGAGAGATTCTGTCTCCCTGTCATACGCCCTTCCTTATAGGTACTTTGCTGATCTCCTTGTGGAGGACTATGGTGGCTGTGGAGCCGTTGTACGTGTCTTCCAGTAGTCTCATGCAGTGCTCGACTACGCCCTGATTCCGCAATGCCTGCATGACTGTTGAGGTATCAACCAAGTCAAATGCTTTCTCATATACTATGAAGGCTGTATAAAGGGGCTGGTTATACTCCGACATTTCTCTACCACCTGACTGATAGCGTAAGTGTGAACATGATAATGTGAATATGGTCTACTGTTGAATAGCCTTTACGAAACCCTGCTGGTTCATTAGGTTGACTAAAATCTAAGGTGGCACAAACTCTGTTAGTGATTACTTTAGTAAATACCGTGTAGATGACTGACAAAAGCTGATCGGCCTGTAATATTTCAAGTCCCTCGTGTTGCCCTTCTTATGGATTAGGATGATGTTCGTATTCTTCCAAGATTCCGGCATGCTCGCAGTCACTAGGCATTACGTATACAGACTTGCCAGAGTTTCCAGCATAATCTGCCCACCATCCTTTAAGAGATCTGCTGTTATCTGATCCTCAATGGGTGCCTTTCCCGCTTGCATCACTTTCAAAGCTTTCATTACTTCATCTGCCAGTACTGGTGGAATGTCTGCCTCTTCTAAACTGCTTCCCCGTTCACTATTCTGGTTATCGCTGCTACTGTAGAGATCTCTGTAGAGCTCTTTGACTATTGTAACTATCTCATCCCTGTTTGTGATCACATTGCCTTAACTGTCTCGTAATGCATATGTCAGATCTTTGGCTATGCCTAGACGTCTCTTCGCCGCTTTCAGGCTCCTTCCGCTCTTCAGAGCATGCTCAATCCACTCCATATTATGCTTTCATATGTCTGCTGTCTTACACTTATGAATTTCAAAAGCTTTGCTAGCTCTATTCTGTCAGTAGCATTAGATACTATCATTCCTTGCAGTCTTCTAATCACGTCTTTTGCCTCCTGAGAAAGTTTGCTAGTAAACTGTCTACCGATCATACCTCCTACTCCTAGTGTACACTCCGCAATAATGCTTGTGAGATTATCGCTGACTTCCTGAACGTAAGTGTCTGCTTCCTTGGTTAGAGCTCAAGATCTGTTTTGCAGCACTGCCCTGAATTCTTTGACTTTCAGTCTTACTGTTAGCTCATTGATCGGCTTCTTTTGCTTGTTACTTGCTTCTCTCGCTTAGTAGCTTGTTAAGGTCCCTCTTGAAATCTAGCCTAAGTAATTATAGATCTCACCATCCTGTGGTCGCTGCACCTAACCTATCTGAACATTTGTGCATCCTGCACGATGCCAGGGTCATCGCACAGTATGAAGTATATTTCATTTTTATGCTCGCCATTCAGGCTTCTCCACGTCCACTTCCCATTTATGGAAGAACATATTCATGATGCCCAGATTAATCCGCTCAGTGCACTAATAAGTCTCCTCTGTCATTCCTTCAACCACCACCATAGTTCTCAACTGCGTTGTCTCCAGCCTATTTGTTGCCCACCTTATCGTTGAAGTCTTCCATAACTATGGTATATTGCATCTTTACTTTAGCCACTGCTGATTCCACATCGTCATAGAGGCGTTCAACTAGCTGCTCGTTGTGGCCGGATACAGGTGTGTAGTCTCACTTGGTAGACTTCAATTTGTACCTCTTATTAAGCCTAATTACAGGACCAGCTACCCTCTCTTTAATGCTACGATATTCCTCTATGTTGCCAGCAATGTTTTCGTTGACCAGAGATCCCACTCCTAGTTCCCTTTTGTGCAACTAGACCACTGCAACTTAGTATGTGCCCATTCTTCAACATCGTAAAGGCTTCCCCCATTCTCCAAACTTCAGTAAGCCCTATTGCTTCCCATTTAATGCCCGCTAATTCTTCAAACAGTACCTGCAGGCTTGCCTCACTAGACAGAGTTCTCGCGTTAAACGTTGCCAGGGTCACATTCCAATGGCAGCCTGTCCGGATCCAGAGATTCTTAGCATCCTCTACTGCATCACAGGTCTGACAGCTGCCGTGGTCAGTTGCTTCCCAGCAGATGGGGACTGAGGGCCGAGGAATAAGTGGAGAGTCCATGGGAGGTGGTGGCCGTTATCACACCAGGGTGGCCAATCCTGCTCTACTGAGGGAGTATGTTGTGTTACTGGCAGTGGTTGCCAGGATCAGGCTGCACCCCAAACCTTCTGCAATTATCAACACGCGGATTTATTTTTTTTAATCTGGTGCATGATTGCGCGGCATTGGGTCTCGAACCACGGTCCTTTTGCGTGCGAGACGAATGGTATACCTCTATCCCACTGCACTTTTCAAAAAAATAGAGGTTATCATGCTATTTAACATTTTTCGTATGATGAACGCGAAAATCAGGTCAGAAATGGGCATAAACTTGAGCAAATGGCCCTATTTTGGCAAAAACGCGAGGAGCGCGTCATGGGCGGCAACGAAAACCTTGTCACTGCCTATGATTGGTTGAAGAGCTTCATGACGTCATCGTGAGTGCCTCGGAGGAGCCGACTGCCACGGCTGGGCTAGTGCGCGTGCGCCAACCGGCCGTGCACGTTTTATTAGTTCCGTATATAAGTATATCGCTATTATTATGGCTAACTGTAACAATTACAATGATCTTGTGGTACAACTACATGTGGTCGCCCGCATTCCGGTATGTATATTTCATTCAAGCGGTGCAGACGACAGGCTACCATCGCAGTAGACTAGAAGAACTGTGATACACGTATCGCGATCGGCTGGTATCCACACCGGTCCGACGTGCACTGCCGTGTGTTCGATCATGTGCCACACACCGCAATTCAAGAAATATGCAATGAAGCATCCGATCGAGTGAGCAGCACGTAGGTTCTGCCCAGGTACAGCGCTCATCATGTAGTACATATACTCGCAAAAACCTCGCATTCTCGACAAGAACGACAACACAAGCAACCTTTCATGACCCTCTTTCATTTCACACGAGCATAATTAAATAGGAGTACCCCTTCACGTGCGACAACAGCGCGCCGTCATGAAGGCTTCGCTGAGAGCCCATGAATATCACGCGGGCGTAGCTAGGTAGACGGTGCGACTAACCCTGTTTTCAATCCGGCAAAAACTCATCAGCGCGTACATTTTCAACATGATTAACTCTTAAATTTTCATGTGCGTCGATATGTGTGACTAGTTCTTGACTTCCTCAATGTTACCATCAATAAGAGAAGCCAGTCACTCTTATGCGAAAAGAAGATGAAAGAAAACGGCACAGCCGGTGTCCCTGTATTTTAAATGCGAAGCATTTCTTATCGAACTTCGGCGAGTTTGAGCGTATCTATCTATCTATCTATCTATCTATCTATCTATCTATCTATCTATCTATCTATCTATCTATCTATCTAGCCGCCTACGATTTTGTTCTCTCCTGGCCATTTCCCTAATCAGATGTTCACGAAAATTGGTATGCCACACCATGACTACATAACGAACATACATGACAGGTCATAACATGAAAATCATGATATGCATGTCATGAGTGGCATGATTTACATGCAACGCGTTTCTTTAACGGGACGTATACACAAATTGGCACGCCGCCACAACATGACTGCATCACAAACATAAATGACAGGTCATAACACGAAAATCATGAACTGCATGTCATGAGTGACATGATTTACATGCGATGGTCTTGGTGCTCTCCTGGCCATTTCGTTAATGGGATGTATACAAATATTGGTATGCCACGACATGACTGCATGGCGAACATGACTGACAATGTCACAACATGAAAATCATGATATGCATGTCATGGGCGACATGATTTACATGCCACGCGTTTCGTTAACGGGATGTATACGAAAATTGGCATGCCACAGGATGACTGCATCATGAACGTAAATGACAGGTCATAACATGAAAATCGTGACATGCATGTCATGAGCGACATGATTTACATGCCACGGTCTTCGTGCTCTCTTGGCCGTTTCGTTAGTGCGATGTGTAAGAAAATTGGTATGCAACAATATGACTGCATGACGAACATAAATGACAGGTCATAACATGATAAGCATAACATGCATGTCATGGGTGGCATGATTTACATGCCAGGCGTTTCGTTAATGGGATGTATACCAAAATTGCTATGGCACAACACGACAGCATGACGAACGTAAATGACAGGTCATAACATTAGAATCATGACACGCGTGTCATGACCGGCATGATTTACATGCCATGGTCCTGGCGCTATACTGCTGTTTCGTTAATGGGATGTATGGGCTCCGTCTACTGACCAGAGGGCGCTACGTAGCTCTGGTCGGACGGCTCAGTCGCGCACGGTGGAAACCGAGGCGACAGTGACGCGCGCATTTCTACGCTGCTTTCCGGGCGTGCTGCGAACCACACCAACGCTCGTGGTGTCGCCCTTTGGAACAGTTTACCGCTGGTTTGGAGCGCGCGTCTCAAAGGAAATAAAATGAAAGAAGGTGGGACGGGCGGTCGCTGCTGCTATAGAGTTGGAGACGCGCATCGCATTCGCGTGTTTCCCTGCCACAGTCTGCCCAATTTTGCTTCTTCTCTCCGCCAGGCAGTGCATTCTGGCGCTGATGTCGCACATGGAATACTCGACTGCACGGAGCCTTGCCATGACATGACTGCATGACGATCATGAATGATAGGTCATAACATGAAAATCGGGACATGCATGTCATTAGCGGCATGATCTACATGCCACTCGTTTCCTTAAAGGGATGTATACCAAAACTGCTATGGCACAACACGACTGCATGACGAACGTAAATGACAAGTGATAACGTTAGAATCATGACATGCGTGTATGAGCGGCATGGTTTACATGCCTGTCTTGGTGCTCTTGTGGCCGTTTCGTTAACTTCATATGTACCATACTCGGTATAGCGAGACAAGAATGCAAATCCATTTTACGTTCCTTATGCGTGCTTCGCATTTCCTTGATTCCCACTACACGTGGGATCTGCCAATTTTAAAGACGATAGTCTTTCTTGGGATACTTCAACGCAGAAATTTTGGTCTGTCTGTGTGTGTATGTGTGTGTCTGTCCTGCTGCGAAAGGTGAACCCCTTCCTCAACGACCACCCAGCTTGAACTGGTAGCTACGTTCATACTTCTGAACACAGTCGACCAAAAAGCAAATATTACGCATATCTGAGGCGCAACATCAATACGTAAGCATTAGGTAGTGTGTTCCTTTAGTAGAAAATACATAGATGCGTAATTCTAAAGACCCTAGTGCTTGTTAGCAGCGGATGTTTCCTACGCTTCGGTAAAACGACACGGTGCTGCCACCTACCAGTAACACTGCGTACTACGTCTTGCGTTTGCCGATATCATGGCCAGATGGCGTCCATATCTCACGCAGCGCTGGCGCTGCCTCCATTTCATCAATGCCAGCCACATGCAGCCGATTGAACATAGACGGGGCGCTGTCTGAGGCAAGGCAAAACATAAATGGTTGTTTGTCGACATAGAACACACCCTACATGACATGCCCAGACAACGCAGGGAAAAGACCGACGAGCAGATTGCAGCGGAGAAGCGCCGGTGTGCCGATGCCCATCGTCTCAGGCGTGCCCAGGAAACGCCCGAAGCTCGTGCCGAACCGCAGGTGAACCGGTACTCATGTAGTACGGCCGGTAGAAGACTATCGTCTTTCGACGACATTTGCAGCGAAGCACGGAGATACGCTGCCAATTTTTTTTCTGCTGCGGTTCTCGACCTCACGAATGGTTTGGTACCGGACAGCGCTTTTGTGAACGTGGTGTGCTTTTCATTAAGGATATATATATATATATATTTGTGAGCGAAAGAGGTAGGCCGCAGGATCGGAGTGGTCAGAACCGGCCGGCCGGCGATCTGTCTCTAGCAGCGTGAATTGCCCCGCCGTTTTTCTGCGGCAAGCTCCTCTATATGCGGACAGACAAAAGGGGCCGCATAGCGGTTCAGTATTGTATAAATTTATCAACGAGTGTGCTGATTATATTCGAGACTGTTTTTGTACGTAGTCGCTGTCTAGGAAGTGCCTCGAACATAGCACAGTTGCTGTTGTATAGGACTGAAGTTTCTCTCTTTTCTAACAGCAATGACTCACTCAATGGACATCTAATCTTGAGGAAATTTGTGAAATGCGGCTGCTCCGCAAACGTAGATGTTGTCGCAGCTGAACGACGCATGGAAGCTCGGTATGGCAAGTCCACTTTGTCAAATCAGCACATAGGCCGCAGTAAGATTATGTTACAAGGATATTGTAACAAGGAACAAGGATATTGTAACATAATCGGTGAACTTGCTACCTGAAAAATCTCTAAGCATGACAACAAAGCAGTTGGGTGCCCAGAAACCAGCACAAGCCCCTTACTGACACTGCGCTGTGCGCAACTGAAAGCTGCAAACCAATGCAAGCTACCCTGCTCGCCCTCACGATGACGTCACTCCTCCACATTTCACTCTCTGTCATCCTCCTCACCTACTCTCCGCGCTTGCCGTGCGGTGTTCCCTCGGACCAAGTTTGGGCGCTCATATCACTGTTGTTTAATTAAATATCGCGGAAAAAACCATCGTAGACATGTTATAAAAGGTTGCAGATTCCGAATTTTCATTAAGTTCAAAAATTTAAAACTGCTTCAGTGTCCCTTTAATAACCAACCTGTCTGTCAATGAATTATTAGTTCTTTTTCTAAATCCTTATCACTGTAGATCCCCCACAATATAAAAAATAGAAACAAGTAATTATCAATTCTGGAAATAACAAAATAAAGGGAACAGAACAGGAGCTCATTCCTTTCTTGGACACAACCTGACGTGAACGGAGAGGAATTAAAGTGGGCAAAAAAACGCAGCTGCCGTTGGTAGGGATCAGACCTGTCATCTTTGTATAATGCGTCCTGAGCTATGACCCAATAAAGTGGGCAAGGAAATGACCGCTGTAATCGTAGCTCACTTGGTAGAAGATCAGACATTATCCAAAGGTTGCAGGTCCTACCTCTACTGACAGAAGCTGTAATTTTTCACCCGCTTTAATTCCTTTCCACTGATGTCACAATTATACAATTATATATTTAACCTGTGCCTTGCTTGGCCTCAATGCCTGTTGGACTCATCACAACTGCCTGAGGAATTCTGGTATTATTTGTCCTTTGAGAGCCTGCTTAGCGGGGGAGTTGCAATCCTGAACCGTGGTGCTGACCCAGCCAGAGGAATTAAAGCAACTGCTCCACTGTGTGACGAGCAAGTGGGCTGCTCCCATCATCCCAGTCCTCAAGCAAGACGGAAGTGTCAGGCTCCGTGGTGACTTCAAGGTTACCATCAACCATGTGGCTAGCGTTGAGAAGTACCCACTGCCCTGGATTGAAGATCTCTGGTCAGCATCATCCAGGGAACACAAGTTCATGAAGCTTTACCTGAGACACTTACCAGCAGATAGTGCTTCAGGATGGGCCCCAGAAGTTTGTCATGACATCGGCAACATTGGAGCTCTTCTAGTACACGTGCCCACCTTTTGGCATAGCCTCAGCTGAGGCTATTTTTCAGAAATAAATGGACAACCTCCTCAGAGGCATGAGGCACGTAGCAGTGTAGCTGGACAACATCATGGTTACCGGCACAGATGAGGAGGCTACCTGCAGAACCTGCACAACATGCTGGCAAGATTGCAGCATGGTGGTCTCAAGCAGGAACAGTACGTTTTCCTGTTCCACAGTGTTGAGTACCTTGGACCTTGGAGACTGGCTTCACCCCAGCCCCAAGCAAAGCTGAGGCTGTGTTCAAGGTGCCCAAGCCCCGCAACAAGAAGAGCTTCAGAGCTACCTTGGCCTCGTTAATTTATACCGGAGTTTTCTGCCTAATCCGCAGCCACTACGTCTTCTGCTTAGAGATGGTCAAGAAGGAGCAGGAGTTGGCCTTCCAGTGCAGCAAGGAGCTCATCACAAAGGCCCTGTGGTGGTGCACTTTGATCCAACCAAGCCTGTCATTGTCACCGTAGATGCATTGCCGTATGGCATGGCAACTGTTTTGGCAAACCGGGACAAGAATGGCTAGCAATGTCCTGTCTGCTTCCTGTCGGCTCCATGCAGCTGAGCAACATTACAGCCCGCTGGACAAGGAAGGCCTGGCCCTCATTTCTGGGGCTGAGTGCTGTCAGCAGTACTTCTGGCACCAGAAGTTCGAGGCTGTCACAAACCACAAGCCTCTACTATGGCTTGTCGAAGTGCTCATGCTGGAGCACACTTACCCAGAGGTACTGTCCAAATCTGGTGTGTCGCAGGCAACCAGCCGGGAACCAGTCGTCTCCCAGTGTGGTCAAGGCGGTGTCCTGCGGGGAGGAGTTGGTACAGCAGGTCTTCAGACATAAGGTCACGGAACTGAGCTTGCAGCAGGGCTGCCTCCTATGAGGTTTCAGGCTGGTGATCCCAGAAAGCCTTCAGCACAGGGTGCCGCAAATGATGCATGCAGGTCATTCTGGCATAGAGAAAATGAAGATGGTGGCCCGGTACCATGTGTGGTGGCCTAGCCTGGACCAGGACATCACCCACATGGTGCGGAACTACCTGGTCTGCCAGGAACCACAATGTGGAAGTCGCCCCTTGGCAGTTCCCTAATAGACCCTGGTCCCACATCCATGTGGATTACAGGGGTCCCTTCAAGGGCCCCTACTTCCTGGTGGTAGTGGCCACATTTTCTAAGTGGGTGGAGGTGCTAGCAGTCACCACTCCATCAGCAAGTACCACCACTGCAGCGCTGCAGCAGATCTTCACCTCCCACGGATTGCCAGACCTCATCGTGTCTGATAATGGTCCCGGCTTTCGCCAGCACGGTGTACCTGGCCTGGCCAATGAAGAACAGAATATGTTGCATGATGGTTCCACTGTACTACCCTCCTGCTTTGAGTGGTGCAGCCGAGCAGGTGGTGCAGACCATAAAAGACAAGCTCAAGAAGTGGCAAGGATTCCGGATGAAGATTGCCAGGGTACTGTTGCAGTACTGCACAACACCGCATGATGTCCCTGGCTGTGCCCCTAAGAGCTTTTGCTGGGTTGGATGGTGTAAACACCCTTGGACATCTTGCACCAGGACCTACAATCCAGAGCGCTCCTGAAGCAGCTGAAGCAGAAGTTGGCTGCTGACCGAGGGTGTTGTCCTGCGCCTTTGCCAGAGTTGGGAGTGCCAGTCCTCACCAGGAACTCCCCATCCCGGCCGACCCTGGTCTGCCGGAGAGCTGGTTTCTCTTGCTATTGCCTCATTGCTGCTCGTTCGTATGCGAGATGGGACTAGGTGGCACCGGCACGTTGACCATGTGAGCCCTTGCCTCGCTTCAGAAGCCCAGGCAGCAGGAGGGCCAATGACAATGGCAATTGCTGTCAGCCAAGCGCCGACCACATCAGAGGTGACAAGTGTTGCCAGTTGCACAGCACCTGTAGGGCCAACTTCAAGTTCAGCACAACTCCCCATGGCGGTTACTGCGAGATCTCTGGATGGAGCAAGACGGGCTCAAGCAGCACCTGCTGTTGCCACACCCAGTCTGCCGACACGTGCTTGGGCAGAGTGCTCGAATACAGAGGCCACCGCACCATTACTCGCCTGGTTAAAAGGCACCTGTACAGAGGAACCCCAGTTTTACATCCCCCGGTTTTACGACGACCCGCGTTTTACGACGGATTAGTCTCATCCCGGCGAAAGCCCCATAGACGCAATGCATTAAAAACCTCAATTATATGATGTGATCTCACTTCTAACCCGCATTACACGATGATCCACGCGAAGCAGGGTGACCAAACGGTGAAGAAATGGGAAGTGCCCGCGGGCGTCTTTCGTCGCATCGGCTCTGTCACCCCCCTGCATGCTGAGCGCTCGGGAAACCGGTTCGTTTCAGCTTTCCGCTGCTATTCGTTCGTCTTCCCCTGGTGCTCCCAGTGGCCGCTGGCGCCGCGAGTAGCGGCATAGAGTGGCACGGTTGTCTTGCCCCAGTCTTTTCACCCTTTCCGACCAACCATCTCTCTACCGCTCTCCCTCCTGTGATAACAAAAAGCGAAGCAGCACACACAAAGGCAGATATTGCGGAGAAAACCATGCAGCAGGCGCGAACCCTAACCGTAGCAGACGACGCACAGAGCACCCGCAGGAGAAGGCCACCATGTCGTCACGTGCAACAGCCAGTTGTGGCCGCCCGTTCCCCCACTCTCTCACGGAGTGCCCGCTTGGCCCAATCGCAGGTTCACATCCAAGTGCAGGATACTCGAATGCCCCCGCGAGCCCCCAAATCATGTGCAAGCCATGCTTCCACCACACCACCGCCACTACCGCTGACGGCAGTGGAAAAAAGCACAGGAATTCATGAACAAAACAAAACCAAAATGGCGCCAGTCGGTTGAATGGCACGTGAACGGCACTCGCTTGAAGCTGTGCAGTTTCGGAGCGTGTTTGAGCCGCACAGCAGCTGCCAGTGCTCGTAATATATTTGAGATGAAGTAGCTTTAGGACGAATTAGGCGCAAAAAATTACAGGAGGGGTAGTTTATGACATATACAGTGCAAATGTGCGGTTTTCCGAAAAGTGTGTTTTCCGCGATCTTTCGACTTTACAAGGCTACATCCCCTATTAAGTGTGTGCCATGTTTCGCTATGGCTGTTGCGAATCACACCAGCAGATTGTGGCGCATTCAAGGGCATATCTTGAAAAATCTGTAGCGCAAAGGAACACACGGACAGACGTTGCACAGGACCGGTGCTACCCTGTGCTCAAGGGCATACATTTTTCTGTTCAGATTTTACGACGCCTGCATTTTACGATGCTTTTTCGCGATCCTGAGAACGGCGTATAATCGGGGTTTCACTGTATATATATGTTTTATTTGGACAAACAAGCTTGTGGACGAGACGTGTGACGAGTATGTGACGCCTGCATAACGATTTGCAATAGCCCGCCAAACTTGGTGGCTCGCCACGCTCGATGGGCAACACTGTTCATCCTTGCCACAATAAACATCGCCGAGCAGTGCTGCTCCCATGTCAGTCGTCGCTCACCAAAACAAGGCTGCAGGTGAGCTTTCTCTAGGTGAGCCCCTCGACATACCTCGTTCACGGTACCTGTTTGTCAATCATGACACACTGTGATTTTGCCCAATGCAGGAACACACCCACATGCTTGTATGCCTTCTCTGAACCCTTTCCCATCCTTTCACCGCTTAAAGGACTCGTGTAACCAAAGAGCAGTCAGCTGACAAGTGAAGCATCAATGAGATTCATATTCCCAATTGGTGCAACATAAAAATGAACGTACAAAGAACGTCGACTTTATTTATTTACAAATACTGTCAATCCCTTGAGGGATTATAACAGGAAGGGCAAAAAACAATGACAAAGTAGTGAGTAAACAAATTACAGACACACATATATATATATATATATACATGATACCAGGAGTGTTAGTGCAAATATAACTACAAAGTACGTACTCGTATGACGTTCAAAATATGGTCACGTGTTACAAATAACTCTTTTAGAATGTGAAGCAAATCGCTGTTTAATCGCATCTTCAAGTATGCAGATGCAGCCAAACAGTATTTCACGCAGGCGTAGTTATACAAGGTTTCAGGGTAACAAGTGAACATTGATAAAAATAAGTTACACATCCAAACGATGACTACGAACACCAAAAGGACATGGTAAGAAAAAAGAAACATCAATGCAGTACAGGAGAGTTAAATCTGTAATGCTAGTAGGCTATTTTCCATCAAAGAAGTGAATACATCCAATGAGCAGCTGCTAGTGATGGCCTCGCTGATATCGTTCCACTCTCTTATCGCTAAAGGGAAAAATGAATATTTAAAACAGTCTGTACGAAATGGATACTCCTTGAGTGTTTGTGTGTGTTTATGTCGCGATGGCCGTGCTTCATTTCTGGAAATCTATCTGGAGACATCAATGTTAAATTGCTTGTGCAAAAGCTGGTACAAGAGCTTAGAACGGGCTAGTACTGATCGGTTTTGTAATGTTAGAATCCCGGCTTTCTTGAGTAGTTCGGAGGGGGAGGCTGTTGGCTTATGCTTGTTATATATATACCTCAGCGCTTTCCTTTGGACGCCTTCTACTTTCTTAGTTCCTTTGTGTATGGGGACCAAATCACATTTGCATACTCCAGGACTGACCTAACAAAGGTTTTATAGGCCAGGATTTTTATATCGGGTGGAACTAGTCGGAGGTGCCTCCCAAGAAAAAAAAAGCCGCTTCAATGCTGTAGATGTTATGTTGTTGATATGCGAGTTCCATCTCAAGTCATGAGTTATTGTTAGTCCAAGGTATTTGTGTTCTTGAACGCGCTCCAGCGGGATGCCGTTGACGGTGTACGAAAAGCTCGACTTAATTTTTTTCCGAGTTATTGATAGGACAACAGATTTTTTAGTATTTATTGTCATCTGCCAAACGCTACACCAGTCTGACACTGCTTTTAAGTCATTATTTAATGCTATGTGGTCATCATGAGTGTTGATATTTCGATAAAGAATGCAGTCGTCGGCAAATAGTCGAATATTTCCAGTAATTTTTGATGGTAGGTCGTTTATAAA
Organism: Hyalomma asiaticum; assembly: GCA_013339685.2. Classification (NCBI taxonomy): domain Eukaryota; kingdom Metazoa; phylum Arthropoda; class Arachnida; order Ixodida; family Ixodidae; genus Hyalomma; species Hyalomma asiaticum. The sequence continues at coordinate 8,023,169 of CM023488.1, forward strand.
AATTAAGAATAATATCGGAGCCAGAACGCATCCTTGGGGTACCCCTGATGTTACCTGAGCTGTACGGGAGGTCTGGCCATGCACTTCCACAAAGTGGGTACGGTTCGTCAGGTAGTCGCGAATCCAATGAACTATAAGGCCAGTGCCAAGCGAAATTTCAAGTTTGTTAATGAGTTTCTTGTGCGATAGCCGATCGAATGCTTTTGAAAAATCGAGCAGGATGAGGTCTATTTGTTTCTGTTGATCGATGCCGAGTGATAGGTCGCGTGTCAGTTCTAGTAACTGAGTGACAGTGGAAAGCCCTCTACGAAAGCCATGCTGATATGGTGACAATATACCCTCGCTTTCTAGAAAAGTGGTTATATATTACAGATTATGATGATACAAGCTTTAATATGTCACCATAGCAGGAAAATTGGGGGAATTGGCAGCTACATGATGTTGAAAATCTGCCTACTCACCATGCATAGCATGCCTCTCATCTGTCATGAGCACAGATATGGCCCAGAAGGCATCCTAGAAAAGAAAAAAAAAAGACTCTTATGCAAGAACAGAATCCCTTACACTAAAGAACACAAACACCAGAGAGTACTTTATGCAACCAGTCACCTGAAATGGACATGTAATATTGTAGCGACCTTGATGACCACAGGTTAACAAAATAGGAAGTTCATCAAGAGCGAACCTGTGCCCACAACTTGCAATACAAGAGAGATGCGTTCTAATGGCAGCGTCGAACAGTTCTACCTCAGTCTCTAGCACGTAGCGCATGCGAGCCGCGGGCCCAGCCGGTCGTTCGTGCCGAGATGAACGCCACCTGCTGTCACTGCACCGCACTTGGGTATATTGCGCAAACTGTCCAAGAAAAACGGTGATTGGCGGGATACTTGAATACACTACAGTCGTCACGGCAATATATAGAACATATGCAATAGTATGGGCATTTTAGAGCTGTGTGAATAGCAATATTTTGAGTGCAAAGCGAATTCGAATATTTATGTTCAAGTGCAAATTGAACCAAATGTCTTTCGCATAATTTTGGCATAGTGTTTTAATACTACCAAGTGAAATTATGAAAAAAATGCTCTGCTCAACGTGGGAAAAAAGAAGATCTATTCCATGACTAGTGCACTACCCCTTTGTCACTCCAAAGGGAACTCCGCAGAACACGAGTGCTAGTGTCGCTGCAGTACATGGGTAATAGCTTCACCGAAGTAATTTGATTTCTGGGGTTTTACATCCCAAAACAGCTATGATTTCGAGAGACAGTGTAGTGGAGGGCTCCAGGAATTTCGACCACCCGGGGTTCTTTTAACGTGCACTGACGTCGTACAGTACACGGGTCTCAACATTTTGCCTCCATCGAAATGCAGCCGCCACAGCCGGGATTCGATCCCGCGACCCTCGGATCAGCGGCCAAGTACCACAGCCACTAGACCGCCCGTGGCAGGGCCATCGCCGAAGTACGTGAATGTTAGCTTCAGTGCAGTGCTCGAGTGTTGGCTTTGCCACCGTGCACAAGTGTCAGTTTCGCTGCAGTAAACAAGTGTTATGTGGCAAAGCGTGCTACATACAATGGGCAACTTGTTGTGAGAATAGCATATTTTCCTCCTGAATTACCAAGTTTGAATAGTACCAGCCGGGCTTCGATACCGTGACCCTTGGATCAGCAGCCGAGTACCATAGCCACTAAACCACCGCGGCGGGGTGTTCAAACTCCACTGCCTTGGTGCCACGCTATGATGTAACAGCTTAAAGGATGCAGCAAATCGGGCAGAAGAATACAGCCCAAAATAACACTGACACAGAAACACAAAGTAGATAGAATGAGCGCTGTCCTGTTTTTCTGTGCCTGTGTCTCTGCTGTATTCTGCAGTTGACCCAATCACCCAAATAAATATCACGCAACAAATCAGGCAGTGACAAAAATGGCACATCATAAGAAGTCACAGCATAACTACACAATTCTTAGAAATACGACCCTCGAATAAGCACATATTTCTCCCCAAATAACGAAACAAAGTTCTCACACAAGGGTGCACGAAGGAACATAAGCTTGTAGCACATTGTGCAGCAAGAAGCTAACAACTGTCACACTTCTACAAAAGCAATTCATGTTATACAGTTGCTTTTCGGAAGTTGAGAATTTGTTTTTAAAGATCACATAAATTTAAAATGAGATGCCCATTAAAATAATGGCTCACCAAGCCGCATCATCAAATATGAATAACAAATGTGAAATGGCACAGAGTAATTAGACAACAAAGATGCTACTTCTTGGGCCTCCCTCGTGTGAGCCCACTGCACACACTAGCGCTACGTGGAAGCAAGAAGGTGTCAGTGAAAGAGAGCACTTGGTTCCTCAATAAATGCTCTAATAGCGCTCGTCATGTGGTCCTCTTTTGCTTACCTCATCGCTTCATCGCTCCAGCCCATCAGACTAATCATAAAGGGTGACATCCAAAATAAATGCAGTGAGCAGAAAAAATAAAAAGCACGCCATTTTCGTGATATACAGTGGTATGATAGCAGGAGATGAACGGTAAGCAACAAAAGTATTATCACGCTTAATTTAGACAAACGGACACTGTATGAAACATAAGCTATAGAAGTTAAGATTTCCAAGCATTACATTCAGCCCCGTGAACACGAAACCATAAGCATTTGATGCACAGTACAGGCTCACTTTGAAAGATCTATTTTCTTTGCACTGGTTTGCTCGGCCACAACAGTTAACTGGCATGTTTCGTGGTCAATTGACAAACAACAACGGATCATTAATGCATACCGGCGCAACACTGCACCAGGAAATCTTATGGTGCCACACAAACGCCCAAACACGTGTTGAAAATTGGCTTGACAGCCGCTACAACAACACAGTTTCACCTTCTCCGCGCACTCGCGAGCACGCCACCCATACAAGTCAGGTGGCTCTTGAAGGCAGTTCCTGTCAGCCTTAGCACAATAGACCCTTTTCATAAGTGCTCCCTGCACTGTACAAGAGGTCACATTCTCGGCCTCTTGCTCTGTAATGTACCTGATGTCGTGTACAATGTACGGGTGTTGCCAGGTTTGAGCGACCACACTGTTGTTCTAGCAGACATCACTTCTGTATGTGAAGGTTGCAAGAACAACTGGTCGAAGATTTATACCTACAGCAGGGCCAACTACGAGGCAATTAGCGCTGCTTTCGAGTCATTCTTTCCCACTTTTCATGCACTTGCAGATAATCTAGATATCAAACAACTGTGGAATACTTTCAAACTGAAAATGTTTGAACTACGTGACGCTTTTGTCCCATCACAAGTTATATCAAGTAGGCGAGCTCGAGACAAACCCTGGTGTAATGCAGAGTTACGTGCCCTTGTTCGATGACAGCGACGAACTTATCAAAGATACAAGGCGTCTAATTCACCAGAGCAGTTGGCCTTGTTGAAAGCAATAAAAATCGAATTTAGACAGAAGTCTGACCTCGCTAAGGACTTGTATTTTTGTAATCTAGGAAAAAGACTTGTCAGGGATACCAAAGAATTTTGTAGGTATGTGAAGCGTAATGGCAAGGACAACAGATCGATACCTGCTTTGAAAAATGATGGAAAAAACAAAAACAAAAAAAAAACAAAAACAAAAAAATGATGAAACAAAAAAAAAGATGAAACAACAAAAGATGAAACACGATAATGAGTGTAAAGTTGAAATTTTTAGCCGTTATTTTTCATCTGTGTTTTTGTCGTCTAGCTCATGTACTGTCTGTTTTGAATTACCTATTGAAATAGACCGCATGCCGGAAGTCACCTTTTGTGTCGATGGTATCGGTAAATTATTAAAAGACGTGAATCAGGCTAAGGCATGCAACCCTAATGACATTCCTGCCGCTATTATAAACAATTGTGCGGACGCGTTATGTCTATTTCACCCCATTGTTCTTAGAAGTCGCTCAGTGAAACCGACATGCCTGATGATTGGAAATTAGCACGAGTCGTGCCCATACATAAGAGTGGTGTACGAAACCCCATTCAGAACTACAGACCCATTTCATTAACTAGTATAACCTGAAAAGTATGGAGCACGTAATATACAGTTGCATTATGGCCCATTTAACTATAAATAATGTCCTAAGCCCCAGCCAACATGGCTTCAGGTGTGGTTTATCTTGCAATACACAGTTGGTAGAGTTCATACACAATTTAGCCTCGGCAATTGATAAGCAACAAGTTGTGGACCGCGTGTTCTTAGATTTCCATAAAGCATTTGATGTAGTCACACACAGTCTCCTAATCTCTAATTAAAAGCTTATAATTTGGATAGTCAAATAATAGCGTGGATTGCCGAATATTTGTCACTGCGGAAACAGGCTGTTGTTCTGAATGGTATGTCTTCACAATATGCATCAGTTACGTCGGGAGTTCCATAAGGCTCAGTGCTGGGGCCACTATTCTTTTTGTTGTACATCAATGATATTTCAATTGATATACAGTCTTCATTCAGGATGTTTGCCAATGATTGTATTGTTTATAGAGTCATACACTCCATTTCCGATTCACAAATCCTGCAAGTTGACTTAAATAAATACTATAGCAGACTGGTGTGTGCAATGGGATGTCATTAAATATAAATAAGAGTGTTCCCATCACCTTCACAAGAAAACGAGCTAATCATCCTTATAGGCATAGAATTCATGATTTTACTCTAAACATAAGCAAGGAATTTAAATATTTAGGCGTCTTTTTTACTTCTGATTCACGATGGAACAAGCATGTTAACTACATTTGAAATAAGGCAGCATCAGTCTTGGTATTCTTGCGGTGCAATTTTAGTCATTTACCGAGTAACTTAAAAACGCGGCTGTATTTCAGTCATGTACGTTAAATACTTGAATATGGATGTGTTTGTTGGGACCCACAAACATTTGAGCTTATAAATAAATTTGAAAACATTCAGAATAGGGCAGTTAGATTTGTTCTTGGTAACTATAGCCGGCCACTTAGCATGACAGAAAGCAAACATAAACTAAAGTCGCAAGAGCTGAAGGAACGTAGAACGCATATTAGATTAAAATTTTTCCATAATATTTATTATTCTAAAACAGGCATAAAACGCGAACAATATATCCAGGCACCACACTACATATCTAAGCGAATTTGTTTGAAGGTCAGGGAATTTTCTTGTAGGGGTGACGTTTTCCATTATTCTCTTTTTGTTAGAACTGTTTGAGATTGGAACAGTTTGCCATCGTGCATTGTATACACCACAGAAAATGATGCTTTTTACCACGCATTGTAATAATTTGTTCTTGTATTTTGTAAAGTCCGTAACCTCCCTGCTGTAATGCCCTACGGATGCAGGTAACTAATAAATAAATAAAATGAAAGCATGAGAGCGATATAATGTGCTTGTTTGCTTTGTTCACAAAATGGAAGCCAAAGTGCCCCATGCTCAGGGTGCTGGCTTCAATGCTTTTGTGCTTTGTCTTGTTAACCTGTGTTCGTCTAAGTGTCTTCTTTAGACTTTTAAATGCGAAGCATTTCTTAGCGAACTTCGGCGAGTTTGAGCGTACCTATCTATCTATCTATCTATCTATCTATCTAGCCACCTCCGATTTTGTGCTCTCCTGGCGATTTCGCTAATCGGATGTTTACGAAAATTGGTATGCGACATCATGACTACATGACGAACATAAATGACAGGTCATAACATGAAAATCATGATATGCTTGTCATGAGGGGCATGATTTACATGCGACGGTCTTGGTGCTCTCCTGGCCGTTTCGTTAATGGGATGTATACGAAAATTGGTATGCCACAACATGACTGCATAGCGAACATGACTGACAGGTCACAACATGAAAATGATGATATGCATGTCATGGGCGACATGATTTACATGCCATGCGTTTCGTTAACGGGATGTATACGAAAATTGGCATGCCACAAGATGACTCCATCATGAACGTAAGTGACAGGTCATAACATGAAAATCATGACATGCATGTCATGAGCGACATGATTTACATGCCACGGTCTTGGTGCTCTCTTGGCCGTTTCGTTAGTGGGATGTGTAGGAAAATTGGTATGCAACAATATGACTGCATGACGAAAATAAATGACAGGTCATAACATAAAAAGCATAACATGCATGTCATGGGCGTCCTGATTTTCATGCCAGGCGTTTCGTTAATGGGATGTATACCAAAATTGCTATGGCACAACACGACAGCATGACGAACGTAAGTGACAGGTCATAACATTAATGAGCAAACAGACAATGCTCATTAAGTTGTTTCTGACAAATAAAGAACGAGCCCTTGACCCCTTCCCTTTCGTTAGGTCATAACATTAGAATCATGACACGCGTGTCAGGACCGGCATGATTTACATGCCATGGTCCTGGCGCTATACTGCTGTTTCATTAATGGGATGTATGGGTTCTGTCTACTGACCAGAGGGCGCTACGTAGCTCTCGTCAGACGGCTCAGTCGCGCACGGTGGAAACCGAGTCGACAGCGACGCCCGCGTTTCTTCGCTGCTTTCCGTGCGTGCTGCGAACCACATGAACGCTCTTGGCGTTGCCCTTTGAAACAGCTTGCCGCAGGTTTGGAGCGCGCGTCTCAAAGGAAATAAAACGAAAGAAGGTGACACGGGCGGTCGCTGCTGCTATAGAGTTGGAGACGCGCGTCGCGTTCGCATATTTCCCTGTCACAGTCTGCCCTATTTTGCTTCTCTCCGCCAGCCAGTGCATTCTGGCGCTGATGTCGCACATGGAAAACTCGACTGCACGGAGCCTATACGAGAATTGGTTTGGCACAACATGACTGCACGACGATCATAAATGACAGGTCATAACATGAAAATCGTGACATGCATGTCATTGGCGGCATGATCTACATGCCACTCGTTTCCTTAAAGGGATGTATACCAAAATTGCTATGGCACAACACGACTGCATGACGAACGTAAATAAAAAGTCATAACGTTAGAATCATGACATGCGTGTATGAGCAGCATGGTTTACATGCCACAGTCTTGGTGCTCTTGTGGCCGTTTTGTTGACTTCATGTGTACCAAATTCGGTATAGCGCGACAACAATGCAAATCCATTTTACGTTCCTTATGATTCCCACTGCATGTGGGATCTGCCAATTTTTTTAATCAGTGCTTATTAGAAGTTAATTTCTTTGAATGGGCTTCATTTTAAGAGCCTTCATTTATTTACTTATTTTTTCTCTTGTGTTTCTGATGTGTCTGCAGCCGGCAACCGAGAGCGCGTGACGTGTACGTCATCAACCCCTATATATACCACAGCAGAGCATGCAATAGAGGTTCCATTTTCTACATTCATCATGTAGTTGTTTATTGGCTAGACGCAACGTATCAGTGGCGATGAGGAAGAAGCCAAACACAGCGGGTTCACAACGCCAGGAAGGATGAACCTCAGAAAACCACCCGTGTTTGATGGCATCGATAATACATGGAAGACCTTCAAGATTCGACTCGTACCTGGAAGTACAGGACATAACAGATGAGACGAAGTGACGTGCCATCTTGATATCTTCATACGGGTCATTCAGGGACAATGCCACCCAAGGCAAGTCAATACTCAATACAGTCGCCGACCGATAAATCGGACACCGATAATTCGGACATGCTCGGTAATTCGGACAGTCGCGCGGCACCGCCGATGGTCCCATAGAAGTAATGTGTAAAGACGACCGATATTTCGGACAGCTGCCAGATCTACATTCGATAATTCGGACCCTGTCCGACTGTCGCGCACGCCGATTCGGCAGCCATTATTATCTCCTCAGGCACCCATACCATACAAAGTATGGCCTCAGAAATCAAAACGAAAGCTAATTGGTAATCTATGAGGCTTTATTTCGATCGCAACTTTATGCCTGAGAGATCTGTAGTTGAAAATGCCGATCTTGGAGGCACGGCTCAACTGTGGGGGATCGTATCGACATCGCGATTATCCCACATTCCGGTTCCTGTATCCCTTCGCTGTGCTCCAATCGCCGCCATTCTGTCATACGTGTCTGCGGTACAGCGTTTTGCTAAATTCTGCGCGCGTTCATCTTTATTTTGAGACTTGCTTTATTTTACGTCCAGCTGTCTCACAAGATCTGAGTTAAATGGCACCAACGGTGCCCTCACAGCCAGCGGCCTTCGGCGCTGGCTGTGAGGGCACCATTGGTGCCATTTAACTCGGATCTTCGGCTGCATCTTCGGACACCGTTGGTGCATTAACTCGGATCTTCGGCTGCAGTGTCGGCGGTGTCGGGCTCACTACGCAACGTAAACGGCACCGTTGGTCCCGTTTACTTTGCGTAGTGAGCCCGACACCGCCGACACTGCAGCCGAAGAACCCGACAATGCAACTGAAGAGCCGGACCTACCGCTCAGTGCAACGAGCTCAGGTGCGGACGCTATCGACGACCTGCGAGGCTGCGGTGTGCTGATTCCCGACACTGTTACGTTTGAAGACTTTGCAAACGTCGACAGTGCGGTGTCGTCGTGTGCCGAATTGAATAACGACGACATAATTGAGCAGGTTCTGCAACCGTCAAACAGCGGTTCTGACTTTGATGATGATGACGGGCCGTGTGCTCCGGAGCCGTCGCATGCGGACCTGTCTCGAGCCCTCGCTGTTCTTTCGTCATCGTACAGCGATCATATCGCACTGGCGGAGATACAGGCGGACTTGGTTGCACGTAAGCGGAAGTGCGTGCAGCAACACATTGACAACTTTTTTTGGCCACCGTTACACTGAAGTGTCAATAAAAGTATTTTTTTTTCTGACGCATTCGTTTTTTCGGACTTTCGATAATTCGGACTTATTTACGTTCCCCGTGGAGTCCGAATTATCGGTCGTCGACTGTACTCCCACCTATCAAGAAGCAATCGGATATTTACAAGATTATTATGGGCCGGAAGTCAAGGAGATAGCAGCAGGTTACACATTCTTTATGCAGACGCAGCAACCTGCCGAAACAGTAGAAGACTTCATCGCAGAGATTCGGCGTCTGGTCGAACAGTACAATTTTGAAATGGCCCTGCAGCGTATGCTCCGTGATCGAGTCGTTTGCGGAGTTGCAGATGAAGATGTCCAGCGGCATTTACTCACCAGACGTGATTTGACTTGGTCAACAGGCAGAAGACATTGTCATTTCAGCACAGCATGCGAGCAAAAACGCCAGGAACATGCACGCCTCGGAACAAGGGGGTGGTCCATTACACGCGAACGTCGTCTCAACAAGGAAAATTTCAGCAGCGTCGTCGAAAGTGCCAGAGATGCAGAAATGACACACACTCTGAAGAAGCACATTTTCATCAACAAACCATACGTCGGAAGTGTGGTCGGCGTGGACATATCGCAGGGGTATGCCGTTCTGGAACGTGAGGTAAGCCTCGTGGTACCTACACCACGTTGGCAGATACCAATGATCGATCAACCGATCCCGAAGCACTTTATACTCTCGTGGCGATTCAAGACAGCAACAGGGACATCGTGAATCCTGTGTTTAAGGAAACTGTCTGGAACAGAGTACCACTTCGCATGATCATGGATCGCCAGTTAGCGTCGTCTCTGCATCGGTGTTCCGGCAGCCCCGACATCATTGGCTGCCGTTAACGAACACGACTGTTCAATTATCGTGTTTTTTGGGAGAGCTCCCCGTAGCGGGTCAAGTCCGCATGACTGCATCATGTGATGGACAGACAGCCGTCGTCGACATTCCTGGCCCGGCACTTTGTGGAAGAGACATTATAAGAGCCTTCAACCAATCTGAGGTAGCGATGCTGAAACCCAACCTGGTATCCGTGATTCAAGCCCTGAGACTACTATGCACTCCGAGACTACCCCGAGTCTCAGAGCGCATAGGTTATGACTATAAGTTTTGTTTATTCTTATCTGGTGTCACTTAACGGCTAGTAGCAGCACCTGTGGGACTTGTGCATGTATTACAAGCGGTTGTCTACAGCCACCTGTTTGGTAGCATTCCTATGTTGTCTGTATTACCCTAAATTTTCCGACAGAAATGTATCCTGCATGTTACTCTACTGGAGTACCACGAAGATGCGCGCCCTCCTCATGTCGAGGCACACTTTCTACCGCTGTCCAGAGATGCTCCTGCCACTTCTGGTGCAGCGCTCGCCTCTAGCAGGAAAGTTACATTTACGAAGTGTTTGCCCTCCTCATCAGTCGAAGAGGACTGCAACTTCCACGGTGCAGCACGGAACTACTGAAACAGAGTGGAGATCTGTATTTTCAGTGAGAATCACCGAGCAGTTGACCCATAAAGCAAAAGGCTCTGCTGGTGAGCGCAGCAGTGTTTTCACACTAATTCTACCCTAACGCAGCAGACATGAACCGAAAATACTAGTGAAAATGGTAAAATTTCTGGTGTGTGTGATGTGCGCGCAAGTTTGTGTGCCTGTGTTCCGCGCGTGAGGAGAAAAAGACGACGACGATGAAGCTCTCGCACGCGCCAAGATGCGCGAGCGTGGTGGTACGAAGGAAGACAGAAGAGGGGAGATGAACTGCAGCGTTCGACACAGTCGGGTGCCCGGGCCCAAGTGTCGAGATTCTTCCAGTCGCCCACGAGTTGGAGCTCCGGGCTTCACGTGGCCAACTGTTGTTTTCCCCTTCTCATCTCCTGCTGCAAGACTGCTGTGGCTCCAGCAGCCTTCGCCAAACTTCGAACGCTCTCCTCCACGCTCAGCGCCAGGCAACGCTACCTCGGCTCCCTCCAGTCGCCCGTCCCGCCAGACGGTGAGTCTGTGTCTGCCGAGAATATTCGGCTGTTACCAGGGGAGCTGATAAGTTTGTTTTGTTGCTTTGCTCTGCTCAGTGTGCGTGTGCGTGTGTGTATAAATTGTCATATGGAACGCACAAACGGCCTCGTCTCTTCGATGGGAACGCCCACGTTCCCAGCATAAAATGTCTTCTTCGAACCTATCATGACAGTGTGAGCATTTATGAAGAGTGCAAATTAAATTTTTTTCTAAGAATGTGTCAATATTTTAAAAATAATTCCGTGTTAAATTACAGAGGACTGCATTGCTAAACATATGGGGGGAAAAGACATATTTCACATTACACACACAATGTCATTTCTAAAAAAAAGTAGGGGTGTGAGAATATCCGAATATTTTTCAAATAGCGCTTGCTGTTTGATTTGAATTGCACCAAAATTTGCAGTTAAGGGGAAAAATATCCTATGTTTACCGAAAGGTGGCCCATTCTGGTATGTAATATGCTTTGCTCTGCCCTCATGAAGTCTTGTCCTCACTTGATGCAGGCTAGTTTCGACAACCAATTGCTGAGGTTACATGCAGCCGTGCTCAGTCCATAGGCGCGGTCTCTAAAACCCTTCTTCACAAGGTGAAGGGCACAAAGAAGAAAATGCCCAGCCCCGCCCAAGGAGGATGTAAGCCCGCAGTGGTGCCTTACGTCCACAATCTTTCCCACAACATGAAAAAAGTCGCGAATGGGTTCGGTGTGCGTGTTGTTTTCTCGGCGCCACGCAAGTTGGCTGGACTGTGTCCGCGCACTGGGCGCATTGATGAAAAAAAGTCCGGATGCGGGAAAAAGCACACCCTATTGTACGTGGCTCGCACGAAGGGCATTGTGTATGGAATACCGATGTCGTGTGGGAAAACCTATGTGGGCCAAACAGACAGATGTGTCAATGTCTGATCACGGAAGCATGAATTACGTGTAATAAATAAAGGCGTGACGCAGTTACCTGCGCACTGCAAGACCTGCAGATGTGAGCCAAGATTGCGTGAGACAAAGATAATTGGCAGGAGTGGTGATATGTTGGCTAGGGAACTTTTGGAGGCATATCACATAAAAAAGAGAGGCACGAGTTGTATTAGTGACACATCTTTTTTTTTTATGACTATGAAAGGCACGTGTCAAATTCTGTATTTTAATTTCTCCTTTGACGACACCCATGCATGCATGCGCATATGTTGTAATTCTTCGCTCTTCTGTTTGAATAAAGTCAGATGAAGTTTAGCGTTGGACCTGTTGTTTCCTCTCACCTTCTTCCTAAGTCTGTTTTTTTTTCCGTTTTTTTGCGCTAACAATGTGTTCTTATGCTTCGCCACACAACAGCAGTCCCATACTGCGGCAAAGTTAACATTCATGTACTGAGGTGAAGTTAACTCGTGCATAGTTTTTTGATGGACTGCTCTTTTTCTAGCGACAACATTGCGGGACCAGACTACCATGCAATCAATTTTTTTTTCTCACATTTAGTAGTAAATTGCTCTACAAACTAAGATGGTTTTGTTTAACAAATATTCCAACATTATTTGAGAATCTTTTCAAAGTTCGAATATTTGCACACCCCTAGAAAATGCTCAAACTACTGATGACTACTACTACAGAATTACTACAGAACTACTACAGAATTTCGAATGCTAGCAAGTGTATTAATAAAATTATGCTCATGAAAAGATTGTGGCAAACGATCTTTTCATGAGGCAAACATCGAACATAAAAGAATAATGAGATTGTTGGAAATGATCAACAGGGCATGTTGCGAATGAAGAACAACATTGGAATTGTTACGCAATGAATCCGAGATGTGCCATCATCAGTTGCAGTGACAATGCTCACCTCTTCGTTCATGTACATGAGCAGGAGGGCAGCGATCTGGCTCATCCCCTGGCAGTAGCCAACCTCCTGCAAGGCAGCGAGAATTCACCAGTTGGGCACACAGTTCAGCTATGGGGGCACACTCAGGTCATAGACTCGCACTACACTACTCTTGTTCTAAAATCTCAGAATGTTGTGAGCAGCAGCTGCACAAGGTGACACTGTATTGTGGTCGCCCTAAGGTGAAAAGCAATGTGGATGCTGAACTGCATTGACAAAATCAGTCAACACGGGGGTGGAAGCCTACAAACTGCTCTTCAAGTACTGGACATTTTCCCATACAAACCTTTCCTGGTACGCATACAGCTGAAGGCCTCAGTTTGCTTGCTCCACTCACGGCCACAGTCCTCAGAGATGTAAAAAAAAAGAAAGAGCCAGGCGCGCGCGGAATTGCAGGAGAGTGACAGCGTAAGCTGGAGGAGCGACCTTTTTAGAGGCCATTATAAACGCTTGGGGAAACTAGTGCAAGTACAGGTGGTGGGTGTCCCGTGCACCATAACTCTGCGGTTTGGTCTTCTCTCTGCACAGCGGTCTGTTGAGCCCGACGTTGCCTTGCTGCAGCCGCGCACGCAGCTCTGCGATTAACTTCTTCAACAGCAGCCCGCACCTTGTGAGGAGGCACCAGCAGCTTACAGTCAAACCTCGTTAATACGTACCCGCTTAATGTGCACCTCCGGTTTAAACGTAGTCGCCAAGATTCCCCCACCCAGTCCCCATTGAACCCCATGTATTGGCTGACCGCTTAAGCCGTAGTCGCTTGTTGCATTACATACGGTTAGTACGTACCATTTTCTTTTTTTTATATGTTCACAGGCAGAAAATCGGCAAAATTTCACTTGCGCAGACGTTCCATTCATGAGCGGCGGCGACCGGACTAAAATTGTCAGCGATAGTGACGTCAAAACATGGCCACGTTGACGTATTTTCTGTTCGTACGGCTGCTGCCGATTGAAGCGCGCAAAAGTATGGCCTTTGAGATTGGTAAACTGCAGCGACAGTGACGTCAAAACATGGCCACGGTGACGTATTTTCTGTTCATACGGCTGTTGCCGATCGAAGCGCACAAAAGTATGGCCTTTGAGATCGCCACGTTGACGTACTTTTTGTTTTTATGGCCTACGAGATTGGTTTTTGTTAGTCCGCAGCGGCTGACGGTAGGGGAATTCGCTGTCACTTTGGAATCCGCCACGCTTCCTTTTTTTTTCTTTCATTCTCCCGTGTCCGCCGGTGGTGTTTTGCGCAGTGGTGTGTTCTTTAACAATGGTCTTTTGCACGGCGTATTTTTTCTTTTATTGTTTGGTGCGCGTGTTGTGCGATTTAATTCGCACGTGAGGACTGCTGTGCCGAAGTATCGCGTTTTGAGTGTTAAGGAAAAACTGGAAATCATTCGCACCTTGAAGATGGAGCGAAGAAATCTGCGGTAGCCCGTGAAAAGGACTTGCCTCTGACGACTGTGTGCGGGATATGGAACGCTCGCGAAAAGTTGAGGGGCGGCACAGGCAGCAATCTGAAGAGGTGCCGCATCAGAGAGACTGCGTTTCCCGAAGTGGAAAAGGCCCTGTTTCTTTGGTTAAAGAAGGCGCGGAGCATGAACCTGCCTGTCACTGGACCGCTTCTTACTGAGAAAGCGCTAACTTTTGCAGCTCAACTGAATTGCACAGGTTGAGATGCCGTCGTCGCGGCGAGGCCACCACGGTGGCAAGTGAAAATAACAGATTTTTTTGCTGCCTGCCCTTGAATAAAGCTTGCATGCCTGTGTGTGTGTGAGTGTGTTTATGGGGTTCGTGACGTTCATTTTTGGCTGGTTAGTAGCCGCTAAACCGGCACTGACGGTTAATTCATACATCGCTTAGTGCGTACCCAAACGTCATTCACGGCCAACTATGTATTAATGAGGTTTGACTGTATATCAAAGAGCCAATACAAGTTGCTGCCGGGGCTGCGCACGTCGCCTGTCGCGTGACGCATGGCACGATACGACAAAACTGCTTCAAAGGGCAGCGCTTTGCAATAATGATGGAAAAGTTGAAGATTGTTTCATAAAGACGATGTTGATGATGCCTCTGTAATGGGTTCAGAGCTACAAAGCATGCACCCCTGTGTTCTTTCAAATGATTCCTCGCACTCGTCATGCAATCCACTTTCTGCGACGTGTAGCGGTGTATTGCTATTTGTTAATGCGATTCCTCGGCAGGCTTTATACTTGTTTATGTCTTTTAGTGACGATTTTTCAACCACAGGCGTAGCTCAGTGGTAGAATTCTCTACTGCCACGTAGAGGACGTGGGTTTGAATCCTCGTCGGTCCTGGTTACTTTTTTTCTAAGATGTGCACGACAGTGGTTACGGACACCGGCGGTGGCGGTGGCGGACAACTACGGAGCCAAAAACGGCCATTGTTGTGATCTCATAATAGCTTACGCTGTAAAAGGACCACTGACTTCTAGCTTCACTGCATAAAATAATTTACCCTTGATGTGACATTGATAATGAAGGCAACCTATCAAGCTACTTGCATTCAATTGGAAACAAGTACAATGCAAGTGGATGAATTTTTACAACAATATGAACCTATGCAAAATTGCAACAATATGTACACCGTCACTATTTTTGTGATGACACTGCACGTGACCGTTGTGATGGGAGGCGGTAGCTACCACCACATGAGCGGTTTTGGTTGTACGCTAAATTGTAATGTGTAGGTGACCTTTAGACTCACTTTATAGGAGAGGTGTCGATTTGATTTGATTCTTTGTTGTTCTTTTTTTGTGGAAGTAAAGCTTTAGGAGTGGGTCGGGGAACAAATGTGTGTTACTGACATACAGAAGAAGAAATGGGCATGGGCAGAGCATGTAGTGCAAAAGCAAGATAACCACTGGTCAACAGGATGTTATGCGGGAAGATGAGTTCCACGAAGTTTGCAGAGATAGCACAGTCGCAGTTAAGCGTTTACCCTGCAGAGGGTGTGTACTTCATTTGTCATCAGTAAAGGGGCCCAAGGCATGGGCCACATAGCAAAAAGAAGCAATGCTGCACGAAGGAGGAAAGGAGAGCGAGAAAGCGTGTGCCACGGACGTGTCTGTGCACGTAATTGGTGGACAGCTGGCTCATGGTGTGCAACCCGAGACGTGATTGAAGATGGAAAGCGTTGAGCTGGTATTGTCTGCGTGACACCGGTCGACGAAGGTTGTCCTGCCAGCGGACTGGTGACGAGGGGCTGGGGGCGCCAGGCTCCAGAGTGGCCATCGACCAGGCTTACGATAGAGCGAGATGCCTCGGGGCGGCAGTGGCTGATACGCAGCAGTTTCCGGTGCACCCACAACGCTCCACCTTCGATGGCAGAATGGGATGACCAATACACTAATCAAGAGAAAGCCAGGACACCTTGGGGGCCGAGCACAACTTGGAAGCAGAGGCCGCGAAGCTGTGGCTAGGCCTAACATGGAACCGGTGATTGCCACGAGTCAACCAGGCAATACCTGAGTGACGACCATCACAAGTCCAGTTTGCCGATACCGGCAGCTCGCATACGACGCCACTAAGGGGACTCAGTCTTGAAACACGCACTGCAAAGAAGGTAAGAACATTCTACCCAGGCAGCTAATGTGGACGTGAACGCGATACCCATGGTGGACAGACTCCTGTTAGGACTTAGCCTAACGTAGGGGAACATTTTGCATCGTGGGTCAGATTAGTTTGCTATGTTTGTTTTAGTTGAGTTTTAAATTGTGTGTGTGAAACGCTTTTCTTTAGATGCAAACCAGCTTATAGTCGAGCCTGTTCTGTCCTTACGCCATCCACACCCCAACTGCACATGCACAACAGCTGGCCCAAGCTGGCAAGGAACGAGAACGCACCCTTGCCAGCAACAGGCAATGCTGACACAGGCAGCATCTGCTAGCGAGTTTCTTGATTGGAAAAACCAACTGCTTGCGCTCATCGGCCACCCCATATATATAGGCACCGGTCTCGACCTGCAATGTAGTGCCGGTGGGAAATTTCTCTTGTACATAGTTGAACCATAAGGATTCGCAGCGCGCTTCAAATAAAAGTAGTCCGGAACTCGGTACAATCTACGACGTGGGAGCGTAGGAACCTTATAAAGACCAGGAGCATAAACATGTGCGTAAATATTGTCAAGTGGTCGACAGTGGTGGAAGGTGCCTTCGATCTCTAGGTCCTCTAGGAGTTTCCCTGGAGCTTCGTTCGGGTTGCCGTTTGCTCCGGCTCTCGACTGCCATGAGCCACGAACAACAGCCTGGCCGCTCCGACATCAATGCTGCCGCGCACATGGCCGCCCCCGCTACCCCTCCATGGACCGTCACCGTGAGCCAACCATATTCTCTGGTCTTCCACATGACGAAGAAGAGTGGCTGGAGGATTACAAAAGAGTGAGTGCGTACAACTGCTGGGACGACCCCCAGAAACTTCGGCACGTCGGCTTCTATCTGTCTGACCCCCCCCCCGTTGCTAAAACCTGGTACTTTAACCATCAGACCAGTTTTGCCGACTGGTCTGCTTTCAATTAACAAATTCGGCGGATTTTCGGTATACCTAACATACATTCCGAGGTATCGAAGCACAAGTTCAACGGGTGCGTGGAACACCCAGGGGAGACTTACACTTCGTATATCGAAGACGTACTTGCCCTTCGCCGCCGCATGG
This sequence comes from Hyalomma asiaticum, assembly GCA_013339685.2. Taxonomy (NCBI): domain Eukaryota; kingdom Metazoa; phylum Arthropoda; class Arachnida; order Ixodida; family Ixodidae; genus Hyalomma; species Hyalomma asiaticum. The sequence goes on from CM023488.1 coordinate 8,040,498, forward strand.
ACTCGGCCGTGAAAGAATCAGATCGTGTTCGACATATCCTCAAAGGGATAGGACACGTTGCATTTAACGCCTTTGCAGTTAAGAATCCTAGCACTGTGGACGACATCGTCGCAAGTTGTCAGCATCTAGACGAACTGCAATCCATTCGGTTGCAGCCAGACGCCTGTGACACCCGACCTTCTATGGATGGAGATTTGTGTACGCGGATCCGCGCTCTGATCCGCAAGGAACTACAAGCGTCAGGACTCTCTTGTTTGCCCGTTCTTAAACCATCCTCCCCATCTACTAGTCTGCGTGACATCATCAAAGAGGAGCTGTCCGCTATGGCGTGTCCAGCAGGCTCTGACTCACCGACGCCATCAAATCCGCCCGCCACTTATGCACAAATGGCGGCCATGCAACCCGCTTTTGTGCAGTCCGCACAGCCTGTCCCTGTACAGGGCAACATAGCGGCATTTGCTCCCCGTGCACCAGTCCCTGCATTTTACGGACCCTGGCACTTGTCCCGACCGGTATGTTATTATTTTGGCATATGAGGCCATATCTCGAGGTTTTGTCGGAAACGCCAACAGGACGAACGCCGCGGCTACGACGTCTACGAAAGGGACGGGGCAACCTCTCCAAGCCAGTACCATCGCCGCCCGCAGACACGTTCTTTCTCACCGCCTCCTCCAAACGACGCACCTCAAAGCTACCGTCTAGGGCGCCGACGCTCTCCTTCTCCTCTTCGACGCTCAACGTCGCCCCTGCAACCGGTTCCCACGCTACTGACTACCGCTCGGAAAACTAGATGCTGCAGTTTTTGGAGGGAAAACTGCATCGCTCGGACAACCCACAATACCTCCAGAGTGCCCGGCTAATTCGTTGTTAGTGTATGCCGAAGGTATCCCCGTACAAGCTTTAGTTGACACGGGAGCCGCTGTTTCTATTGTGCGCGCTGATTTGTGCTCTCGTCTACGCAAGGTTACTACACCTTATAGTGGACCTCTTTACGTAGTGCGAATAATGTTGTCATTCGGCCGTCGGCACAGTGCACCGTTCGAGCTTTTATTGATGGAATCCGCCACCACATTCAGTTCGCAGTGCTGACTTCCTGCGCCTATATGCTAATTCTGGGATGGGACTTTCTTTGTGATGCCGCCGCCTTTATATCTTGCCGACAACGCCTCGTGCACATGTGGGAGACTGATGATGTCGACAACGGAGCGCAGTCAGGTCACCGTATTCGCAACGTATCTGATTGTGTGGTGCCACCTGGTCACGAGCAACTCCTAATGGTGGCGTCAGATGCAATCGACAGTGGTGACGTTCTGGTAGCTCCGTCAGCCCGTTGCCTATCTAAAGGGATTGCACTAGCGTCGAGTCTTGTCCGCTTCATCAACGGCACGGCCCTTCTCGCCGTACTCAACATGACAAATGAGCCGATTCTGCTTCCTGAAGGTGCTGTTGTAGTTTCCGGCGTCGATACCCAGCCTGTTTCTGTGATGACCGTGAGCACTAGTACGAAGCAACAACACCCAACCCCTCACAGTGCTCCTGCCCCTGCCCTGGCTAGTACCATCAGTGCGGACCTGACTCCGCAACAGAGAGATCAATTGCTCGCTTTGTTGTCTAAGCACAAGTCTTCGTTCGATGTACATTCTCCTCTTTTGGGACAGACCTCGGCGGCAACTCATCGCATCCACGTCGATGGATCTGCTATTGTGCACCGTCGGCCGTATCGTGTCTCTTCCACCAAGCGCGAGATCATCGACAAGCACGTTGAGGACATGGTCGAGAAGAATGTCATATGCCCTTCCTCAAGCACGTGGTTGTCACCTGTCGTTATGGTACGGAAGAAAGACGGCTAAGTGCACTTTTGCGTTGATTACCGTGCCTTGAACAAAATCACTCGAAAAGATGTATATCCTTTGCCTCGCAATGATGATGCATTAGATTCCTTACAAGGTGCGGAATATTTCTCCAGCCTTGACCTACGCTCGGGTTACTGGCAAATCCTCATGCATGAGGCCGACAAGAAAAAAACAGCCTTTGCCACGCCTGATGGACTTTACGAATTCAACGTCACGACTTTCAGCTTCTGCAATGCCCCTGCAACCTTTGAGCGAATGATGGACACTGTGCTGCATGGCCTCAAGTGGAAAACTTGTTTGTGCTACCTTGGCGACGTAGTCGTATTTTCTTCAATGTTCAAACAGCACTTGAGCCGCCTAGACGAAGTGCTCACGTGTCTGTCTGTGGCCGGTCTTCAGCTGAACACCAAGAAGTGCCACTTTGCGAGCCAAACTATTAAAGTACTGGGCCATCTCGTAAGCAAAATGGCATTTAGCCTGATCCTGAAAAGATTACCGCCGTCCTCCGCTTTCCGAGGCCTGAACGCCCCAAGGAGCTGCGCAGCTTCCTTGGCCTTGCGTCCCACTTCCGCCGCTTCATCCACAACTTTGCCGTCATTGCGGCACCGCTCCACCGACTCCTCTCTTCCGGAACGAAGTATGTATGGTCCGACGAGTGCCAGATGGCTTTGACAGCTTAAAGAGCGCCCTCATGTCTGAACCGGTGCTATGTCATTTCGATAACACCGCGCCCACTCTACTACATACCGATGCCAGTGGCCATGGAATTGGCGCGGTTCTTCTACAACGACACGGGCGTTCTGAAGAGCGTGTGGTCGCATATGCAAGTCGGACGCTGACAGCGGCGGAAAGAAACTATACGATAACCGAGCAAGAAATATTCACCCTTGTTTGGGCCATACAGAAATTTAGACCTTATCTCCACGGCCGTCACTTCACTGTCGTGACCGACCACCACACTTTGTGCTGGCTGTCGACATTAAAGAATCTATCTGGACGTCAAGGTCGCTGGATACTACGTCTCCAAGAATATGACTTCGACATCACGTACAAATCTGGCAAGGAGCATAATATGCGGATGCTTTCAGCCATTGCCCGCTGCCGTCACCTTCTGACATCCTCTGCCCACCACGCCCCGTCGGCGAGCCTGCGAACGAATGGTCAGCACTTCTTTCACTCGCCGTTCTCGATGTGCGTCCATCTTTCCACCCAGACACGTTTGCGGCACACCAGCGCAACGACACTTACTGCCGCTCAATTATGGAACGCCTTCACAGATCATCTTGTCCTCCTAATGCTAGGACCCGTCGACAGCTAAAGAACTTCAAGGTTGCGAACTCCATCTTGTACCGCCACATCTTCCATCCTAAAGGACAGCGTTGGGTTCCGGTCGCCCCTCGGTCACTCAGGGCACAGATCTTGGAGACCTTTCACGACGACCCTACGGCTGGTCACCTAGCATTTCATAAAACTTACGAGTGCGGATGCACTCGTAAGATATTCATGTGAGCAAAATATTCATCGTTGGTCATCTTCATCTGTATATAACCATGATCACGGCCAGCATCGTCTTCGTGCAGCGCGTGGCTCAACCGAATAAAGGCTTCGTGGCAACAGCTGTGCTCCTGCTTTACAATATACACACACGTTGTCACTCATTTATATGCATGAGCGGGCAATGTCACGAGTGATTTACGGTAGCACCGAACGATCCCCAGTGCTTCACCCACTCGTCGTGGTTCACTTCGTGGAGATGCATGAATTTTCTTCCTTGTGTTTTTGCACTTGCGTTAATTTCCTATAAAGCAATGTTTGTTCCGCCAATGTCGTTCAGCATCGCTCAATCCATCTGAGCAAGCTCTCCCGAGATTGCAAGTCGTCACAACGTTCCATACATCAGGTGCAACACTGTCAACGCCAGTGCTCACGTTGATGCTGTGTACTCCTATTTATTTACGGTATACTGCGGTTACAAAGGACCATGCAGATGGGAAAATACATAGGTGCAAATTTACATGCACAAAAGGGAAAACAAAGCAAACGTACTAATGTATCTAGAAGTACAAAATAAACCAGCACAACCTGTCTTCATAACAAAATTATACAGCTCGTAAGAGTGACACATAGCATAGCAGAAAAAAACAATTGAATGAAAAGAAATCCGAAATGCGCCAGGTGTTTAGACAAAGTGTTTGCAATATTCAAATAATAGTGCATCAATGGAACATGTAGATAAAAATTTAAGAAATACAGAAGCAAGAAAAAAAAATCACATGAACTTACAGTGATTACTGAATTCCTACTGTATCAGCAAGTAGCCTACTTTCATAATCACTGACAGATTGTAAAGACAATATCTTCAGGCAGTGAATTCCACTCGGAAATGGTTCGTGGAAAAAATGAGTCTCTGAAAAGATTAGTGCGTGTCTGATATGGAAGAAGATTATGTGCATGCCAATTTCTGGACGCGCGCGACAGAAATGGTTGAATATATGCACGCGCATTCACATTCAGCTTGTCATGATAAAGGTAGAACAAAAATTTTAACCTTGCTATTTTCCTGCGCTCCTCCAAGGTTGGGATCTTATTTGCCAGCATTAGAGATGACGGTGAATCTGTTTTCCTGTGCCTGTCATATATGAAGCGTACTGCCCGTCTCTGTACCATCTCGAGCCTATGCTTATCTTTTTTTGTAGAGGGGGTCCCAAACCATGTTCGCGTATTCAACTTTAGGCAAAACAAAAGTTTTGTAGGCGAGAAGCTTTGCATTGGGTGGCGTGTTTTTTAGTTTGCGTCTAAGTGAGCTGAGTTTCGGAGTAGCTGCTGTACAAATGTTTTCAATGTGGGAGGACCCTGCAAGTTTGTTGCTGATCGTCAATCCCAAATACTTGTATTCCGTAGTCCCTGCGACGGTCTCGTTACTAGCTTTATACGTGTATAAAAATGGTTGTCTTTTATTGGTTACACGCAGCAGCACAATTTTCTCAGAATTCAGACACACTGACCATGTTGTGCAAGGCTATCAAGATGGTGCCTGCATCAACACTGCATCAAGTCGTCCGTTGCTTACCCAGCTACGGTCACAAAGAGAGGCGCCGGTCGTAAGAGTAATAACGTAACAGTACGAAAGTGCCAGCACGTAAAACGATGTCACTGCACAATCACATATGTTATCTCTAACACCCAGGCTAAGGGAACAGAATATCAGCATTTGAAAACAGAAATAAAGAGATACAAAATGACACTTCATTGACCGAGTGCATGCATCATGAACCATATTAATTACTTTCTTAAAAAACGCTTTCGATATGATTAGATTCACACTCAGTCTTCGCAAGATTATTCGTTTTTAAGAAATCGGCATATAACAACCTACACTTGTTTCTAACTCTCAGTATTACCGTATTTTCCGGTGTACAAGAAGCACCTTTGTAAAAGACGCACCCACCAATTTTCGGAAGTTTTCATGCAAAAATTCATACATAAGACGCACCGGTGTATAAGACGCACCTATATTCACTCACTTCCCGCAAAGAAACTTCATAACGTGGGGTTGAGTGAGCATTGTAAAATGCCGTACTTATGTTTCTGAGCACTAGTCCGTAACAAAACTTCTACTACACCAAAGGACAGAAAGTTGAGCGAGTTGGTAACATGCCATAATCAAGTAGTGCTCACTGCTCTCTTTGTGTCCGTGTCCTGCACGCCTCTTCTTTTGATTACTACACCAAACTTGCGAGAAAAAATAATGCACACCCGCTGAAACGTTCCGCACGACTGCAGGGAAAACATTTTATTCATCGAAGCCTTCAAAGTCCTCGTCCTCCGACTCGCTTAGCTTACAGCTGTGAAGTATGCAGAGGACTACGGGAACCAAGAAGCAGGCTGTCATTTCGACATCACCGAGAAGATGATACGCACATGGCGACAGTGAACTGTCGCCATGTGCGGGACGTCTGCACTCATGGATACTCGAGCAGCGTGCCCAAGGTAGGGCGATGTCAACGGTGCAGCTGCGTCTCAAAGCACAGGCGCTAGCTAAGGAGATGAGCGCCGTTGATTTTGTTGGCGGGCCGTCCCGGTGTTCCAGATTTATGCGCCACAAAGCGCTGGTGATGAGGGCCTGCATAACCACGTGCCAGAATCTGCCAGCAGACTTCAAGGACAAACTTGAGAGATTCCAGGCTTTCGTTAAGAAAGCCATTGAAGACGATGGCATCGGCAAAAGCCATGTAATAAATATGGACGAGGTGCCACTTACGTTTGACATTCCGATGGAAAGGAGTATGGCACCTAAAGGTGACAAGTCCGTCACCATCAAAACTACCCGGCCACGAAAAAGCGCACTTCACGGTTGTGCTCGCATGTTGTGCCGACGGGCAAAAACTTCCGCCAATGATAATACTCAAGCGGAAGACGATGCCGAAAGAGCCCTTCCCGCCTGGTGTCGGATGGGCAAGTGATGATGGGCAAGTGGCTCGAAAAAAATGCTTTTCTAAGCGACCGGACGGTTTTTTTTTTCATGCGAAGAAGGGCCTCCTGGTCTTGGATAGCATGCAGGCGCATATAACGGAGCTCACTTTGAAGTGCATCAAGGCAAAAAACTGCACTGCTGCGGTTATCCCAGGTGGGATGGCAAAAATGCTTCAGCCGTTGGACATCTCAGTGAACCGCAGTTTCAAGGCTCTCCTGATATGTTAGGGAAATACACTCAGCGCAGACCAACCGAACAAACGAAGTTGCAAATGGTGACTAGCCCAACTCGCTGAACGACAGCGTGGCCGGCGTGGCGGCCGAAGCCGAGCCGATCGCGCACCTATCGCCATCTTACGCCGATTTCACCGAGTACAGCTCACTATGGTGCAGCCTCCGAAACTCGCGCAGCTTCAACTGAGCCGAGAACTCGCACGACGACATACTTCTTTTTTTATTTTTCCGTTTTATGTACTTTGTTTTTGTTGTGGAACTGTAGTACCGGCACGTTGAGTCTTCGTTATTATAACTATGACGCATCATTCGCGTCGGACTGCTCTAGTCGTTAAAAAAAAACTCATTAGCATCAACACGAGTTTCTCCCGAAAGAACTACCAAAAAAGCACGTATAAGATGCACCGTCGTATAAGGCACACATCCGAAAATTTTGGAAAAAAACTGCGTCTTATACACCAGAAAATACGGTACTTGGGCTGGCCACATTGACACATTGCAACAGGGCGGTGTGCAGGCGGGACCCGCCTCCGTGGCCCAGCTTTGCCTCCAGAGTCAGTATATTAACTCTACAGTAATAGAGGACCCTTAGCCTAGTCTGCAGTGTGTACTGTGAATCGCAATAAAAGTTTTTGTACGATATATTTGTAGCATTCTATCTAGTATCATTACAGAGTGGACTGCACTGTAGATTGAATGCATAAACTGCGGTGAAGAGGCAGGAGAGGCCAACACAATAAATACTCACCGTGTTATACACAGAGTACGCTGCTAGGACGTGGAACAGGGCTTGTTGCCTGTGGAGGACAAGAATGGCTTTGTCATGGCAGCACAGCTTTTGCATTGCACAGAGAATTCCATCCTAGCGGTTATCAAGTTGGGCGGAAAATCGCATCCATAATTTGAATAACACTTATTTTGAAGTACTTTAAAGGGATTGTCCACAGCCCAGAAATCTGTTCGGTGGTAGCAAAAACGAGAAGATCGTCCCTTACAATGATAGAAATGGCTGTGCTTGGAGTGCACAATGAAAGAGTTATTTTAACTTGGCCTTGAAAGTTGTGAGAAAAAAAATTACCAGTTATGCCATCCTCGGGGATGTGTACCAAACTCCAAGTGAAACGAAAAAGGAAATACCGATTGAAGTTCTCACTTAAAAACAAATTTATCACTTACAACTGTATTTTACACACATCTTGCAACATTCGTTTGCCACACAGTAATTTTCATTTTCAAATTATTACTGCAGAAACCCAGTAACCAATGTTGCTGGCATCCCTACGAAGACTGAACAAGTCGCCATACAGAAAGAAAAATTCTGTTCTACTCTAGCCTTACTCCATCGACTGCGGGCGCCAGCTGGCCCACGTGTATGGCCTCAGTAGGCCGCCTCTACCACAACAGCACCAGGATGACCCAGAGCTGGCAGAGGTCATTATGTTGTTCAACACGATTCCGCCCTGCTCCATGCTACGTATACAGCCACCTCTGCTGTGAAAGGTCGTATATTTTCCCACGTGGTGAACTAGGCATGGAAGGTCCAGCCAAGGGACCGTGTGGGCGCCGATTTCGCGCCATTTATTTCACGGCAACATGAGCTGTCAATTAATTCCCGAGGGTTGTTTGCTGTGGGGTGATAGGCTGATAGCGCCGGAAAAGTTGCGTTTCTACGTATTTGAAACACTGCATGCGCAGGACACCCAGGAATCGTCAGGATGAAGGCACTAGCTAGAAGCTACGTGTGGTGGCCTGGAATGGATGCGGCCCTAAAAGAATGGGTGTGCTGCCGTAAGGCGTGCCAGGAGACTGCCAGAGATGACCAGAGGACCAGTCCACTTGGGTGCCATGGTCCCGGCTGCATATCGATTTCGCCGAACTTTTTCAAGGCCAGATCTTTCTGGTGGTGGTAGACTTGCATTCAAAATTGCTCGAGGTAGTTAGGGTTTCACTGATGACGTCACTCACCGTGACTGGCGTCCTACAAAGGCTGTTCACAACACACGGTCTGCCGGCCACAGTTGTCTCAAACGGGGCACAGTTCACATCCCTTGAATTCAAGAATTTCCTTAACGCAAACCTGATCTGTCAGGTTACATCGGCGCCTTCCCACCCCTCCACGAATGGACAGGCTGAGAGAATGGTGCGGACAATAAAAGAAGCCCCGTCCTGATCGAATCATGCACGGAAACTGAGACAAGAAACTGGCAGACTTCCTGCTGCAGCAGTACATAACCCCACAGACGGCCAAAAGTCGTTCACTGGCCAGGCTGTTAACCCATTCGCTTCCAAAGCTGCCGGCCGCCTCCGCCAAGGCCAAAGTGCGATAAGCTGGCGATTCGCTGGCCTTTGGGTAAAGCATTATTTGTTGAAGATCCTGGTAGAAGGCGTGTTTCTCAACACCCCTGTCAGATGGTTTTTTTCTTCTTCCACCAGATAGACATAGTTGTCCGCTGTAATTTAACTCGGGTGTTTGAAAAAAAATTAGAGTTTACAGCTGTATTTGACACACATTTTGAGCATTCGTTTGTCACTGTGAAGTCGTCCGCTGTGCCTGAAGTGCGGATTTGCAAAAGAACAGTCTCGTGTCTGAGGAAGTTCTCGAACTCATCTTTCAAAGTGATCACTATACAGATAAATCTCGAACATAATGTTACGGTTGTAGATAATTATTTACACTGTGTATTTTAGAGAAATGGACAGGTGCCGCACAGCCAGCAAAGCTGTTGTTGCTTCGTCGTCGTCTCAGTCTTCAACGTTCTCTTCTTTGGTTCTCCGTAACACTACGCTTGCAGATAATTATTTACACCGTGTATTTACAGAAATGTAAAGGCACCGAGCAGCCAGCGAAGATGCTGTTCCTTCGTCATCAACATTGTCTTCTTTGATTCTCCGTAAGACTGCCCCAGGCGAAAGAGGCATCGTCCCGGTGCCTCATGAGGGGTCATCGGCTACTGCCTTGTAGGGTTTGAGGCAACAGACGTGAACAACGTCAGGGGATAGCGCACTGGATGGTGTGGTGGATCCAACGGGGATAATCTCGTATGTGGCATTGGTAACTTGGCATGGCATGCGGAAGGACCTTTGTAATACGGAAGGAGCTTTTCTGAGAGCCCCATTTGGCGGCAAGGGGACCAGAGTAGCACGAGGGAGCCCAGTGCAAAGTATGCGTCCTGGTGGCGGTGATTGTAAATGCGCTTCTGATTTTCCTGGGATGCCAAGACTCGAGTATGGGCCAGTTGGCATGCATGGTCAGCACGGATGATGGCATCGCGGGCATATTCGCACCTTAAATCACACACAAAGGGGGAGCGAGGCGTCTAATGGTACGACAGGGTCGCTACTGAACAACAGGTTAAAGGAAGAGTATCCAGCAGTGTCATGTCAGGACGAGCTGTAAGCGAATGTGATGTACTGTAGCGTGGTGTCCCAGTCGTGGTGGTGGGGTGAGACATACTTTGACAGCATGTCGGTAATGGTCCGACTTAGTCGCTCAGTAAGGCCGGTGGTCTGGGGATGGAGGAGGTAGTCAGTTTGTGCTTCATGGAGCAGGAGCAGAGGATGTCGGCAATGACTTGAGAAAGAAAGGTGCGACCGCGATCGGTGAGGAGCTGTTGGGGGGCACCATGCACTCATATGATATCGCGTAGCAGAAAGTCTGCGAGGTCGATGGTAGTTGGGAGAGCTTGGGTGATGGCATAACGCGTCGCGTAATCTGTAGCAACAGCGATCTATCTTTTGCCGGAGATGGACTCGGGAAAAGGCCCAAGAAGGTCCAAGCCTACGTGAAAAAATGGTTTGGCGGGAATGTTGAGGGGCTGTGGGAACTCAGCTGAGAGCGTCGCTGGCTTCTTCCGAAGTTGGCAAGGCTTGCAAGCAGCAACGTATCGTCGTACGGAGCGTGCGAGGCCGGGCCAATAAAAGCGACGGCGTACAAGGTCGTAGGTGCGAGTACAGCCAAGGTCCCGCAGTTGGTGTATTGTGAAGCTCATGAAGAAGGGTGGAGTGAAGGTGGTGAGGAACAACAAAGGCGTGAGCCGTCAAGATGAAAATTGCAGCGGTACAAGATGGCGTCCCTCAGGCCGAATCGCCGTAATGACGGGTCAGTGGTAGTGCGTTCGAGTTTGTCAATGAGGGTCCGCAAGGTAGCGTCACAACGTTGCTCGTTGGCCATGTTCATGAGTTGAGAGACAGAAAGGACACAGGGTGAAGGGTCTGTATCGGCTTTGCCAGGCCTGTCAACAATGTACCGTATTTGCACGTAAATAACGCGACCGCGAATATAACGCGAGGGGGGTACTTTCGGTCTCAACGAAAAAAAAAAAAAAGGTATATTACGATTTCCCTTTCATAAAACGTTACTCCACCTTGCGGGTTTCCGCAGAACTCATTTGCCACATCACACCAGTGTTCGGCAGGCTGCTGAATGTGACCGTAATCGCAAGTGTTGATGATTGCACATCCTTTGACCTCGTGTCAATGGTGCACGAAATTGTACGGGAAGAGCTCACCAGGCACAGGCACTCGCTACCTCATGATGCTCCCCCGATACCAGCCCCAACTCGTCATGTGAGGGCTACAACTACAGTCCTTGCTCACCACCGAGGCCGCAGAGGAACCCAAAGTCAACGCACGACACGTTGTCCTCTTCTTCCTTCCTTGTACCGGCCATGACACGTTACAATACCATAAAAGGTTGTCCCGATTATTAGTGTGTGAAGTTGGAGAGAGTCTTCCAGAGTTTATCAGGACAACAGCATGATCAATAAATAGAGTTTCAAGAAACGTGTTTTTTATCACGGCCTGACTATATATACATTAACTTGTTTCTAACAAACAAATAAAGCGAGCCCTTGACCCCCTTCCCTTTCGTTTATATATATTGCGCCTTTGCGCCTCTGCGGCAGGCCGGCTGTTCTATTCTGACCTCTTCTTCCTTCTCTTCGTCGTCCTTCTGCGCTCCTAGCGTGAGCGCCCTAGGCACGGCGAACTCTTTGTTATGACACATTACAATATATATATATATATATATATATATATATATATATATATATTAAACCCACCACGGCCTTGGTGAAATAGTTGAGCGTCCGCCTTGCTGTGGTAGGCAGAGAGGCATCCGCCACTGCCGCCGGGTACCTACCGGTAAAATAGGGACAAGCGCGCTTCCGCCTGGTGCTCGGCTGTTGGAAGGTACTGTACGCTTGGGAGGTCACCCACCCTTGTGGGAAATGGGCGGCATGGGACCGCCCGACCTTAAATTAAGGTCACTCCTTTTATATATATATATATATATATATATATTACAGTCCCCTCCTCCCTCTCCAAAAAAAAAAAATATTTCTGCCTGTGCCCCTGTCCTGGACTACAAACAGTTATGTTCTAAGTAATCGCAACTGTAACTGAATTTCTCAAGTTTGTAGGGAAATTTTTTTTTTTTTTTTGCAAGTAAGTGCTTTATTTTTCTTCACATGAACTTGAATACACAGGTATCTGGACCAACAGCCAGAGAAGGTTAGTTTCCGGTTCAGTGTCAAAATATAACAGACAGATCAGGTGCAGAATTTAACAGCAGAGTTTCGAAAACAGGCCTTGTTTTATAACAGACAAGGAACAAGGAAATATTCTTAAATAATTGATGCAAGTCATTTAAAGATTCTGGTTATCAAGAAAAAAGAATTTTCTACATTGCTTAAAATTATGTGCGGTTTTAACCTCTATGGGTATAAATTTCCACATTTTTGTGCCACTGAATTCAATTACCATTTCACCATATTTATTTATTTATTTATTTTATCAATACTGTAAGCCCGAAGGCTCATACAGGAGTGGGCATACAAGTAGTACTGCCAAAGCACCAATTTAAGAAAATCGCATAAAATCAACAACGAGACACAAACACTTGAGTACAGAATACACGCTGCGTTAGAAAAAAAAAAAGAAAGCAAAGTTGGTTTACAAATCAGGCTATCAAAAGCCAAATGAGTCAGATAATCAACAAATGACGCAGTGAGCTTTACAGGCGCACGCGTATAGAAATGACACATAATAACACTCAACAGAACGTGCGTGCGAATGAGCATAAGATAAAGAATCAAACAAGAAGACAAGCAGTGGCTAGAAAAAAAAAAAGACAATGCATGGATACTCTGCACGTGCGGAAAGTTTGACAGCATGCTTCACAATGTAATCATGGTTCCTATAATGACTCGAGATGCAACTCGAACGCCGATACGAATGCAGCCACAGATTGCAAACAAACCACATCACATGGAAGCGAATTCCATAGCTCTATTGTAGAGGGAAAAAAAGAACATTTTAGCGTGTTACAACAAGAAATAACTGGCTTAATACCTTTAACATGGTTCATTCTACTAGAACGACGTCCAGGCGGCCCCAAGTAGCCGGACTTGGTTAACTTTGTCAGATCGTGATAAATCAGATAAAGAAATTTTAAACGAGCTATCTTCCTCCGACAAGCAAGCGTAGGTAAGCCCGCTTGGGTGTGAAGCGCGGTTACACTGTCTTGCCTGGAATATTTTGTGTAAATAAACCTGGTGGTCCGTTTCTGAATCTTTTCCAATGCAAGGCATAAATATTTTTGACGAGTGTTCCATACTATGCTGCTGTATTCCAATATAGGCCTAACAAGAGTTTTATAAGCGATTAATTTTACCGAGGGGGAAGCCATCGCTAGCTTTCTTCTTAGAAATGTAAGTTGTTTAAACGCTCTAGCACAGACGTTACTTATATGTAGGTCCCACATGCGCGATTTTGTTATCGTAATACCTAGGTACTTAACCGAGTCAACTCGTTCCACACGATCGTTCATTAATGTGTATGGGAAGTTCAAAGGTTCTTTTTTATTAGTGACGGTCATACACTGGTTTCTTTTAATTTGCATGCCCCATTTTTCGCACCAGGTGCTGATATTTTCTAAACACTTATTAAGCTTTATTTGGTGATCGACTGTTTTAGCAGGTGTGTAAATTACGCAGTCATCTGCAAAGAGCCTTATTTTTACCCCGGGTTCTATACATGAGTAGATGTCGTTTATGTACACTAAAAATAGAGTCGGCCCCACAATTGACCCTTGTGGGACTCCTGACAAGACGGCAAGATGATCTGATTTTGCCCTATTGACATAAACGAACTGGGAACGGTTACGGAGATAGGCTTCAATCCATGAGACAACTTTAGAATTGATTCCTAGTGACTTAAGTTTGTAAATTAATAAATTGTGTGGAATGCGGTCGAACGCTTTTGAAAAATCTACAGAAATAGCGTCAGTTTGCAGACCTAAATCGATTGAAATAGCAAAGTCATGTATTATTTCTGCAAGTTGAGTGGTAGTTGAGAGTCCTTGCCTGAAGCCATGTTGCATAGAATATAACAGCTTATTTTCTTCCAGGTATGTCATTATCATCTTATTTATTATATGTTCCAATAATTTGCAACATGTGCTGGTTAGGGATATTGGCCTGTATGTGTCTAGAAGGTGCTTGTTTCCACCTTTGTGAACTGGTACAACCATTGCGCGCAACCAGACTGCGGGGAGTACTGCCGATTTAAGTGAAGCCTTAAAAATTTCGTGCAAGAGAAGTGAAAGTGGACCCTCCTATTGTTTGAGGAAAGGGCTCGATAAATTGTCAGGCCCAGACAATTTTATGACATCTATATTTAGCAGCAAGTATGCCAGGTTCAGTTATGAAGACATCAGGCATCACCGATTCACGCTCTGGCAAAGGCATACTGGCGACGTAACCACGGGAGAAAACAGACTGAAAGTATTTGTTGAGTGAATTGGCGATAGCACATGCGTCATCAACAATGACACCGTCAATTTCCAATTCGCTGGGAGAGTCTTCCAGTTTTGACATGTACAGCCAAAATTTCCGAGGCTGATTCGTCATGAATTCCGTCAATGTTGATTGATTTGTGGGGTTTAACGTCCCAAAACCAGCTCTGATTATGAGAGACGCCGTAGTGGAGGTCTCCGGAAATTTCGACCACCTGGGGTTCTTTAACGTGCACTGACATCGCACAGCACACGGGCCTCAACATTTTGCCTCCATCGAAATGCAGCTGCCGCGGCCGGGATTCGATCCCGCGACCTTCGGATCTGCAGCCGAGTGCCATAACCACTAGACCACCGTGGCGGGGCAATTCCGTCAATGTGTTAGTAAAAAAAGTTCTCCCTCGCGTGTCTTAACCTTTCTTTCAATTGTCGAGAAAGCTGACTAAACAAGGCGGAACATTGTTTTTTCTTACGCATTCTTTGCGTAAATTGAGGTCACCTTACAAATTGAGGTCACCTTTCAAAGCATGTCTAGTACCGCGAGTTGGAAAAGAAAACACGTTTCCAGGAAAAGGGTTTCCAGTGTGCTTTGGACATTTAAAAATAGCGCATGCAATAGACTCTCATTAGTTCAAACCTGAGGGGACCCCAGAAGTATAAGGCGACAGCGTTAAAGACCTTGTGTCACAGAAAGAATATCTGGTGTCAGTGTCCGTGGCAGAATAATCGTCTTGAGCTACCGCGCAGTCTTTCAACAGAGCTGACCATGCAAGTCCTCCTCCAAGGCACAGAGGCGTCAGTGAAAGTGAAACCTGTCATAAAAATTGCAAGCTACAACTTAGCACTTACGTTCATATTTCAATGTAACAGCGCACAATAAAACAAGCAGACTGATAGAAAAAGAAACGACGCACACAGCAAGCGCTGACTCACAACTGAACGGTTTATTAGCACTTACAATTTGAGTGTATGAGAAAGTCATCCTTTCACGAGCCCTGTGATGCTACAGAGTTCACTCTTAAAGGCGAAGCTAAGCATCCTCCGACTTGTGCTCGCAATCATCACATGCCAGCACACAGGTGCAACTCAGTGTAGCACACCGGGCAAAAAGCAAGGACGGCCAGTTATGTGCCCCGTTGCCGCATCTGCATTTATCTTAATTCTTTCTGCTAGTGGTTTTGAATGCCTTGGCGCTTTATTTCTGGCTGTTAAAAGATGAACCAACCAGAATGTTCAGGTAAGGTTAAACCTGGATATAACGAAATTGACAAATTACTGAAAATATTCATTATAAAGGTCTTCGTTATATCCAGTTTCGGTAAGAAAATTCGAAAAGAAAACATGCAAATGAAGCAAAGGGTCAACTGGAGGTATACTTAGCCAAGAAGATATTTATTTTGCAGCAAAAACGTGGAAGGCGCAGCTCGAATCGTCCTCCGAAGGTTTGGCGCCGTTGCCGTGACATCAGACACTTTCCACCAGCGCCCTCAACTGACATCTTTTTGGTAGGGACGGCACAGTCGCCCATAAAAGAATAGCTAAACAAAAGAAACCCATGAAACTGCACATAGTCCACGGCCGCTCTATTCATACGCAATGAAAGCCAAGCTCCTGCTTGATGGGCGGGCCGCGTCTCCTAGTTGTCCTTGCAGTGACCCACCCAAGCGACTGAATGCATGGATAGGGGAGTCCAAACGGACGTGTGCGTATCACGTAAGAAACGCGAACGGCGTGACGGCTAAATAAAAAACAAAAATCAGACATTTGTGCAACCCGCTGGGAAAACAATACAAGGCTTGGAGGGAGGACGAAACGACATGGCCGCAATGGCACGGATCACACTGTAGACTCGAGTTACGCAGAGGAGTTGAGAACGAAGTGGGGCCCACGCTGGCAAGCATTCTCCCACCTCGCGTTTTGCTGGCAGCACTCTGCAGAGCCTACGTTGCCGCGACGGCTGTGTGCGCGCCACTTGCGATACCTTTTCACGTTTTGTCATCAGTGGTGGGTAGCCACACGAGTGGATCTGGCCGCTGCTCGCGCTAAAATTCGATATTTGGGTTGAAATTACTAGGTTGTTGGTAGGGAGAATTTGTTATACCAAGTGTGTCTCCCACTGCCACTTCATAATACAGAGGTTACAAATAGAGTCAAACACGGATATATCGAACTCAAAGGGGATCGCAAATTAGTTCGATGTATGAAAAATTTGATATAAAAAAATACAGGCCCCGAGACCTTAACAGCGGCAGATGATCACCTACAATCAGCGCATTCAGCAATGCCAACTAATTCCACACACATGATGCAACAGAATGTTTTCCTTGTGTGAAAAAAAATTGCACATCTTGGCCTGCTTTTTCATCTTCAAAATGAAGTTGACGAAGCTGACCTCAATCTTATCGAGGCCGTCCAGGTGTGACAGCCCGGTCCCCTCCATGTCACCGCAACAACGGCGAATCAAGCCGAACGCTGCTGCCACTACAGTGGCGGAGTATGCACATGCAGCCACCGCCTCATCCGGACGATCTTCGTCGCCACCTGAGCTGTCGGCCTGGGCATTCTGGGTCCCTGCGACCGTAGCATAATGTCCTCGTCAGCAAGGCTCGCAACAGCCTGAACACTGCAGTCTGCTTCCACGAAATCGTCCGCAGACTTCGGGTGGAACGGCAGCCGGGAAGAGGGAGGACAACTCGCGAGACTCGTCTATGCGCTCTTCGTCGTAATCTTAACCAGTTTCCACAAGTTCTGCCATCACGAAGCCTGCCTTCCGGAAGCAGTTGGCCACCGTGTCCGTCTTCACGTCTCGCCAGGCACCCGTCGTCATTCGAATGGCACCAAGAAGGTCAACCTTCAGCTCGGTGCCCATGCGGAGGTTGACCAGCAGCCTATCAAGGAGTCGCCTCCTGTAGCCCACCTTGAAAGACTTGATGGTGCCCTGGTCGAGCGGTTGCAGCTTCGCTGTTGTGTTGGCCGGCAGAAACTTGAGATCGATGTTTTTGAACTCGCAGGTGGTGTGGTGGGTCGAGCAGTTGTCCATAAGAAGGCAAGCGCAATGCCCCGACTTGCCCAGCTCGACGTCCCACGCTTACAGCCATTCTGTGAACAGCTGACGCGTCATCCATGCCTTCTTGTTCGAGGCGTAGCGAACAGGGAGCTGCTTAGATTTCTCGAAACAGCGCGGTGCCCTTGCTTTCCCGATCACAAAGAGCTGGAGCTTCGATATCCATCCATGTTGGCTGCCAGCAGAATGCTCACACGGACTTTACTCATTTTGCCGCCCTGACACGTGCTACCCAGGATGTCGACGGTCTTGCTCGGCAGCATTTGCCTAGACTGGTCTTGTCGGCGTTGAAGATTTCCGCAGGTGAAAACTTTGCTGTGATTTACGGCCACTCCTTCGTCATCCGCTCCTGGATATCCTGGCTGTTTATGGCTTCCCTTTCGCCAGAAATGGTTTTGCCGACGATATTGTAGCGTTACTTACATCGGTGAAGCCACCCGGTGTTGTCGGTGAAATTGTCTTCACCGAGTGCAGCGGCAGACCATTTGGCCTTAGCCGTCAGCATTGGGCCATCCACAGGAATGTTCTTTGCGCGCACTTTTAAGAACCAGGCATAAAGCGCCCTTTCTACTTTCCTGTGGGCAGGAGCACACACACGACAGGCTCCCGACGTTTGCTGCTCTGCCGCCTTTGCCTTGATATCTGCCTTGTCCTTCGACAAGGTGCTCAGAGTGCCCCATGGCATCCTCATGTCGTCCGCCACTGTCGAACTTCTTCCGTCCACCTCAACACGCTGTATGGCTTTCAACTTTGTCGCAAAGTCAAGGTTCTTGCACTTCTTGATGCTGGCCATTGCTACAAGAGAAGCAGAAAATTCAAGCAGTCTGCCGCGCCTTTGCACAGCACGCACACAAAAGAAGAATGCGGTGGTATGCGACAACTCACAGAAGTGAACTCTGCCAACAACGTGGTCGGGATTAGTCGCGATGGTTACCTGCAAGAGCAGCAGCGATGTACGAAAGGCGCGGGCTGTGGCTGACTGATCAAAACCCACAAAACAGCAACAAAAAAAGAAAGAAAAGGAAAAAGGAGGAGGCCACCGGCTCCTCCATTCCTGCTCTCTGAGCCAATGCTAACGCAGAGAAAGCATGAGAAAGAGAGAGAGAAAAGAAAAAAAGAAAAAAGAAAGCCGTTCCGCAAGTTAGAGAACGCACCCCACAGGAGTACAGTCCGAGCCCTCTCGCCCTCACGTTTTTCAAGCGTTTCAGGTGTCGGCGGAGGCACAGTGCCATCAAAGGTGGCGAAGGTCGCAAGGCACAGTGAGTGCCGAAGCGCACCTTGCAGCTCACGCGGCGTTCAATATATCCGATGGCGGGTAAAAATAGTTAGATATAAACGCGTGAACTTCTACACTTTTACAAAGGATTTTCAAGGGGATAATTTACGAGTTCGATATAGCTGAAAATTCGATATATGTGGGTTCGATAGATCGCCACGTTGACGTATTTTTTGTTTGTATGGCCTACAAGATTGGTTTTGTTAGTCCGCAGCGGCTGACGGTAGGGGAATTCGCTGTCACGTTTCCTTTTTTTTTTTTTTCTATCATCTCCTCGTGTCCGCCGGTGGTGTTTGCGCAGTGTGGTTCTTTAACAACGGTCTTTTGCACGACGTATTTTCTTTATTGTTGGTGCGCGTTTTGTGCAATTAATTCGCACGTGAGGACTGCTATGCCGAAGTACCGCGTTTTGAGTGTTAAGGAAAAACTGGAAATCATTCGCACCATTGAAAATGGAGCGAAGAAATCTGCGGTAGCCCGTGAGAAGGACTTGCCTCTGACGACTGTGTGCGGGATATGGAACGCTCACGAAAAGTTGAGGGGCAGAACAGGCAGAAATCTGAAGAGGTGCCGCATCAGAGACTCTGCGTTCCCCGAAGTGGAAAAGGTCCTGCTTCTTTGGTTAAAGAAGGCGCGGAGCATGAACCTGCCTGTCACTGGACCGCTTCTTACTGAGAAAGTGCTAACTTTCGCAGCTCAACTGAATTGCACAGGTTTTGATGCCGTCGCAAAACCTGTGCAATTCAGATGAGTTGAGATGCTGTCGTCGCGGCGAGGCCACCACGGTTGCAAGTGAAAATAACAGATTTTTTGGCTGCCTGCCCTTGAATAAAGCTTGCGTGCCTGTGTGTGCGTGAGTGTGTTTATGGGGTTCATGACGTTCATTTTTGGCTGGTTAGTAGCCGCTAAACCGGCACTGACGGTTAATTTGTACATCGCTTAGTGCGTACCCAAACATCATTCTCGGCCAACTACGTATTAACGAGGTTTGACTATCAAGGAGTCGCCTCCTGTAGCCCACCTTGAAAGACTTGATGGTGCCCTGGTCGAGCGGTTGCAGCTTCGCTGTTGTGTTGGCCGGCAGAAACTTCAGATCGATGTTTTTGAACTCGCAGGTGGTGTGGTGGGTCGAGCAGTTGTCCATAAGAAGGCAAGCGCAATGCCCCGACTTGCCCAGCTCGATGTCCCGCGTTTACAGCCATTCTGTGAGCAGCTGACGCGTCATCCACGCCTTCTTGTTCGAGGCGTAGCGAACAGGGAGCTGCTTACATTTCTTGAAACAGCGCGGTGCCCTTGCTTTCCCGATCACAAAGAGCTGGAGCTTCTGAGACCCATCCATGTTGGCTGCCAGCAGAATGCTCACACGGACTTTACTCATTTTGCCGCCCTGACACGTGCTACCTAGGATGTCGACAGTCTTGCTCGGCAGCATTTGCCTAGACTGGTCTTGTCGGCGTTAAAGATTTCCGCAGGTGAAAACTTTGCCGAGATTTACGGCCACTCCTTCGTCATCCTCTGCTGGATATCCTGGCTGTTTATACCTTCACTTTCATCAGAAATGGTTTTGCCAACGATATTGTAGCGTTACTTAAATCGGTGAAGCCGCCCGGTGTTGTTGGCGAAATTGTCTTCACCGAGTGCAGCGGCAGACCATTTGGCCTTAGCCGTCAGCATTGGGCCATCCACAGGAATGTTCTTTGCGCGCACTTTTAAGAACCAGGCATAAAGCGCCCTTTCTACTTTCCCGTGGGCAGGAGCACACGCACGACAGGCTCCCGACGTTCGCTGCTCTGCCGCCTTTGCCTTGATATCTGCCTTGTCCTTCGACAAGGTGCTCAGAGTGCTCCATGGCATCCTCATGTCGTCCGCCACTGTCGAACTTCTTCCGTCCACCTCAACACGCTGTATGGCTTTCAACTTTGTCGCAAAGTCAAGGTTCTTGCACTTCTTGATGCTGGCCATTGCTACAAGAGAAGCAGAAAATTCAAGCAGTCTGCCGCGCCTTTGCACAGCACGCACACAAAAGAAGAATGCGGTGGTATGCGACAACTCACAGAAGTGAACTCTGCCAACAACGTGGTCGGGATTAGTCGCGATGGTTACCTGCAAGAGCAGCAGCGATGTACGAAAGGCGCGGGCTGCGGCTGACTGATCAAAACCCACAAAACAGCAACAAAAAAGAAAGAAAAGGAAAAGGAGGAGGCCACCGGCTCCTCCATTCCTGCTCTCTGAGCCGATGCTAACGCAGAGAAAGCATGAGAAAGAGAGAGAGAAAAGAAAAAGGAAAGCCCTTCCGCAAGTTAGAGAACGCACCCCACAGGAGTACAGTCCGAGCCCTCTCGCCCTCACGTTTTTCAAGCGTTTCAGGTGTCGGCGGAGGCACAGTGCCATCAAAGGTGGCGAAGGTCGCAAGGCACAGTGAGTGCCGAAGCGCACCTTGCAGCTCACGCGGCGTTCAATATATCCGATGGCGGGTAAAAATAGTTAGATATAAACGCGTGAACTTCTACACTTTTACAAAGGATTTTCAAGGGGATAATTTACGAGTTCGATATAGCTGAAAATTCGATATATGTGGGTTCGATATATCGGTGTTTGACTGTACATGTTCCTTCTGTGGAGTTATGGCGGGAATTGAAAAACTAATATCATGATATTCGTAATGTTAAGGTTTGTTATAGCCAGGTTTAACTGTAGAAGGAACAATAGCGAGCCATACCTTTGGTAGGTACTATAAGCAAAAAGTACAAATCGACACAATTAAGCTAATGGTGCAGCTTGAATAAAGCAGCTTTTAGATGCATTAAAAACACAGCAGGCATACAAAACTCGAAGTTTGCTTGAAACGCTCGTGTGTGTGTGTTACTCTCCTGTCCAGTCCGCGTCTAATAAGTTCCGCGCTTAACTCTGACATGCTTGAAACAGCCCAAAGTTTTAATCATCAGTTTGAATTATCGAGAGTCTACACAGTGCCACATGGTTGCACACTGTAAAATTAAAGCTTTGTTGCACTGATTCTGTTAGCAGTGACACAGCCTTCCGATGAATGCAACATCAAGGCTTCCGCAGCAAGTGCTGTCCTTCTGCACGACTATGCAAGCACTCACTTGACACTGTAGCGTTCCCGGAACATGATATGGTTCCGGTACGTCCTGTTGACGTCCAAGTCGATCTGTCGGATGTCCGGAGACCACTTGCGTGCACGCTCCCGCATCTCCTGCATTTGTGGACACTCTAGATGACCAGCAGGTCTAGCAAAGTGCAAAACAAACTCCCCCGACTTTTATACATTCCCTGGTCCCTCGATGGCCCTACGATTCTTCTGAACAAACCAATGTACTGTCCGTGCCTAAACTGTGAGCAATACCATACCGACTACCATCGATTGAGACTGCAAATGGCAAGAACTTCTTTTGTGCCTTTAAAGAGCAAGACAAACACCTGTTTTATACACTGAATTAGCCACTCATAACAATATTGAAGTGCCATGGAAATTACGCTGTCATAAAGGAAGATAAAATGACCACACAACTGCTGTGTGCGTGAGAGAAATGGCTAAGAGCCCTCGCCGACACTCTCTACAGTGAGCCCAACCTTCGGCTGCACTGAAAAGACCCTGCACTCCCCTCGCCCTAACCTTTACTTCGGTAGCCAGAGTGGGATAGCAGTGAGGCCCTTCTGGGAGAGCCAGCTGAAGCAAGGGCAGCTTCCACCGTTCTACTTTGCTAGCTTCTTCTCAGGGCGGAGCTCTGGCAGGGAGGAATAGCAGTTTTCTCTTCAAAAGATTTCACATTCCATCACCTCCTGGCACCAACACAGCCAGCAACCAATAATGGGGCATGGGGCGACTGCTGTAAGAGGGTCACATCACCGTGGGAAACACACAAAAGTTGAGGGTTTACGAAGTTCAAATTGCTCCAGCCACAGTTTAAAGAGGGCTCTCTCTAAACTGTGGCCGAAGCAACTTCAACTTCCCAAATTTTCTACCCAGCCAGACAGATTGCTGTCGAAATGTTTACATTAAAAGTTGAGGGTGCATGCAGCAACTCATCATTGTTATAACCGATGTAATGTTAAAACCAGTATCTGATGATCTGACGGAACAGGGTGCACACACGAAAAACGGACACGAGAAAAAGAAAGATTCAAATAAAACCTGGAGGACAGAGAATGAAAACACACACAACACTTTTCTGTCCTACGTTGTCTTTTTTGTGCTACGAGTTTATTTTAAAATGCCATACCATCTGGCCCATGACGACGACACTGGCACTGTGTCAGTGTTTTTCATGTGTGCCCTACTCCGTCAGAATGAGCAATTGCCAACTAGCCCAAATAATGTCCGCGCTACTGCAGCCAAAGCATCACCCCCACATGTTTTCATGATAAGATGTCAGCTCACCCTCAAACAAGCATGTTATCCCAGTTGCATAATTTTCCCAGAGAAAAGCAGGCATGTTCTAGCTGTTTACGAAACAAAATTGCGAATTACTTGCTGCATGTGGCACAATAATGTTTAAATCACATGTTCACAGAAGTCTGCACAACTAACGAGCAGTGTTTTCTGACTCTGTTCAAGAAGACTCACTGTCCCTTGGCTAGCTTTGAGTGGTTCATTTGTTCCCCACTAAGGAAACCTAGACTGGTGCACACTGCACCTCTTTTTTTTCTTTTCAAGCGTAACCCATTTGTACACAGTTTCTGTACAGTTTGCACAACATCTGCAGCCCGGCCATTGTTGCATTTGCAGGCTGTACTTCATACTGGTTTGTATTACCATACAGCTACATTTCACTTCGTGAATCGCTCTCATTTTCGTTCTGAACACTTGTCACACACTTTCTCTTTACTGGAGTACAATCCACACAGCATTTCCTTTGTACTTTACTTTTGCCTTTACTTTTGTACATCCTGCACTGTGTTATTTTCAACATACCACTCACCACCGCTCAGCCTTGCCCAAACATTCAGACTGGCAGAACTTTCTTAAATAGGTAAATAAATAGAAAACCGTAAAAAATGTTGTGTATCTTGTTCAAGTAATCATCTGAATCAAATACAGTTGCTGACCGATAATTCGGACATGCTCGGTAGTTCGGACAGCCGCATGGTACCACCAGTGTCCCCATAGAGTTAATGCGTTGAGACAACCGATATTTCAGACGGTTTCTAGCTCTAAATTCAATCATTCAGACTCCGTTCTCGGCTGTTGAGCACACTGAATGGGCTGCCATTATACCCTCTCGTGCCTCGGCAAGAGAAAGTATGGCCTCAGAGATTGCATACAAAATTAATCTCCGAGGCTTAGTTTCGGTAGCGACGTGCACAGTCATTGCAATCACCGCATCCTGTTCCGGCACCCCGTGCGTGGTTTGCAAAACGACCTACTGTACTCCTGCCCAGCTCGTGGCCTTCTACGGAGCTGCCTCTCATTCCAGACTTCGCCACTAAGGTGGCATTCGAGTTACTCCAACTGAGCGTTGATGGAAGCACGGGCACAGAACAAAATAAGCACCATGCGAGTACTTTCCTTGTCCTCAGTACTTGGAACTTGGGGCATATTCAATTCAATTTTCAATTTTATTTTCCCATCTTACAGCACAGATGGAGGGGTTGTAGGTAAAAGCAGCTCAAGGGCAGCTTGACAAGCCTACATACCTAGCAGGGAGGCAGTACTACTATAGTGCGAATTATACACTTGAAAACGCATTACACAAGCATCAGCAAAGAATACACGTCTTCCCCAGTCTCCCTTCTTATTTCCAACCACCTCTCAAGAAGTTCTAAGTGTCATAAACAACATGAAGATAACTGGCACTGGCCATCGATAAATTACACCCCTCTCGCATAAAATTAGTTGCACCCTTCATGACCTATTGTCTTGAGCACATTATAAATTTCATGTTCACGTTGGGCTGTTTCCCTGATGAACCCAAACAAGACAGGATCCTGCCAGTTTTCAAGAAGGGCTGTCCGCTGTTTAATGTCCAATTATCGCCCCATCTGTGTATTACCATTCAGCAAAGTAATTCAAAAACTTGCTGAAGAATGCTTAACTACTTATCTTATGCCATTACAATACGGCTCCCGCCCAGGTTATTCGACTGAACTTGCCCTTATTGCATTAACAGATGAGCTAAGACTTGCGATTGACGAGGGTAATTATGCTGCTTCTGTATTTATAGACTTAACTAAGGCCTTTGAGAAAATAAACCATCAAATATTGTTTCATAAGCGTGAATCATTAGGAATTACTGGACCAGCCCTACTTTTGCTGCAGAACTACTTAAAGGCAGAACGCAGATAGAAACGATTTCAGGGGTTAATTCCAAAACCATGTTCACCAATACTGGAGTGCCCCAGGGCTCTATATTAGGTCCTCTTTGTTATATGTGAACAACTTGGCAAACTGTCTTTCCTTCTCTAAATGTATACTTCATGCAGATGACACCACCGTAATCAACTCAGACGGATGTCTCACAACGCTTGCATTCAACATTGACAAAGATGTGCGAAATTTGCTAGAATAGCGTCAAACCAACCAACTACACATTCACGCTTGAAAAACCAAATTCGTTTTATTTACCTCTAGCCACAGGGTACTTCCTTCCATTCCTCCTATTTTTCTTGGAGACACGCTCCCTCCCACCAAGTTCTTCTTGTAATTATCTAGGTGTAGAGCTTTTATTAATCACATATCTAAAGTAAAAAGAAAAAGATTGCCTATGGAATCTGAATTCTACTAAAATCACGATATGTATTTCAGTATAATGTTTTGTTGTCGTATTTTCCATTTGTTCATTCACACATTAACTATTGAATTGTGTGCTGTGGAAACAACCACACATCTGCATTCATTAAAAGTACTATAAAATCAAGCGATTAGAATAATTACTATTACTGCAATTAAACACAAAGCCACATATCTTTTACAATCTAACCATACTTTGTCCATATCAAAGCTCGTTAAATAGAATCTTGCAAAATTCTAGTTCCATAAAGTCAACCACACACGTCATGATGGCATAATACCCCAATCTTACCAAACAAATAATAACACTACTAGGTTACTACTAGGTTACTAACAAAGCAACAACTTTGTTTTACCCAAAATACATATGAATTATGGCAAGCAGAGCATCATTTTTCATCCGGAACTCCATACACATCAAAATAAAAAGTCACGAATTTAAAAAACCATTAAAAGATTACAAGCTTCACATCTCTGATGTATAGGAATGCTCATAATCACACTTATGTATTTTTATTTGATGAGCTTGTTCTTGTTACCTCACGTGTTTATTTCTCTCCTGCATACCTTATTTTTGTTTTGCTTGAACACCAATTTCGGTTTACCCTCCTTATGATGCATATGTTTTCTTATGCCATAACCTGTCTTCTCTCATTCTTATTTTTTCTTTTTCGTGATTCAGACATTTGTTCTTGCTTGTCCACCAATTTCTGTTTACCCCTTTCATGATGCATGTTTTGTCATGCTGTAAACCAGCTGCATTTATTTTTCTCTTAATTATTTTGACAAGGGGGTCCCATGGCAGTCTTTGACTTCGAGACCTTCTTCTGCATATTTTCAGCATACAATCTATGTACTAATTTACAATAGAATTTTATTCTGAATCAACAACAAGCACACGTAAGTAAACTTAAGTCATGTTATTTAAATACATAGTGTGAAGTTCTTCATGAGAACAGAAGAACAAATCGAAATTAGTAAGAGCGTAATTATGAAGGAGAGACGTAAGAGTATATTGAAGGCATTCCTTACCAGGTTAAGTCGAGGTGTCGGAGGAACAATCCATTCCACGATATGTATTGTCGGATAGCCCGCTGCTTTGTTCCTTAGTACAGCTAAATTCCCCCGAGGTTACTTATATTATTTGTCATTTCCGATTTAGGTAGGACACTAAGGTGATATTTGTAAAGGTTGTGTACTTTAATAACTCTAGAGTGACTAAACAAAGCTGCAAGTGGATGTTGGTATGATGAGCTATAAACGTGTCTAAGATACCTCTTCTGGATTAAGTGAATGCATTCAAGGTTAGTGAAAGTTGTAGTACCCCGAACTAACTGACAATCATTTACATGTGAGTTGAAAATTAAGTCCTAAATCAGCATCTTGGTCTGTTTAGGAAGGATATAAAGTTAAACCTGCTTATAGCAAACCTCCACATAACGAATTCCTAGATATAACGAAGTTTTTCTATTCGCCGCCGTTACTCCATAGAAGCACATGTATTTGAGACCTCTAGTAACAAAGTGGCAGCGGGAGACCCCCTCGAAATAACGAATTTCCTCCGCCGACAACCTAGAGATTCTGCCCCAAATTTTGTCACTTTTTCGCGAGCAGCAACCGGAAGCACCTTCTCCGCTCAGACGGAATGCAAAGCGGCAGCGGCGCGCTTGGCGCGCTCGAAGGCACGGCGACCGCGAGGTGAGAGCGAGCGCACGTGCGCGAGGTGGGCCTGCATCCCTTGACCTGGCAATCTTGTCGCCGCGGGCGTGTCCTTTCCCCCTCACTTCAAACCTGACCCAGCCGCTTGCTGCAGCTGGCCTAGGCCGCCAAGCCGGCACCCTCCTTTTCCAGTTGATGTTGCCAAGCCACGTCAGGTTAAGAGAGACTGAGAAAAAGAACTAGCTTTTTTTTTTTTTTGTCATTGTGCTGCAGGCCACTCTTTGCTTACTGTGCAAGTCTCTGTGCTTCACTTTGCTAACCGACGCTATAGTCGCGGACAACTTTTCTTGGCAATGAAGGGAAAGCTACGGGGGCGGAGCTACTGCACATGTACTCCTCCGCGATGTAGTCCGGTTCGGTGCGCGTTTCAAATTTAGTTTCGGTTGTGAACCTTCCGTATCTCCTGTGACGGCCCTTCGATTATTCTAGCGGGTCTGCTTTGTCTGCTTCGACAGCCATTTGTTCGTCAAATTCGTCACAAGCTCCTGCGGTGACTTGTCAGAAAAGCTGGAGGGAGACGAGCGCGCACCCGATAGTGGGGAGGCCATTTTGACAGTGAGGACTGTGACCTGCACGTAAAATGTGCGACGTTCTCGCACGTGCAAAAACGCGAAAAGGCACTGCGTAAGGTAAAAGAATTATAAATATCTCCTTAATGCAAGCAGTGCCTCTTTTCAAAGAGCGTCCTGTAGAAAATAAATCAATGTTGTTTTCTTAATTCTCACGCAGAAAACATGGACGAAATTGTGGGACTATATTCTTAAGTGGTAGCACACGCGTAGTTTGGCTCTGTAGCCTTCCCTCCATTGCCAAGAAAAGTTGTCCGCGACTTTAGGTGACAGCGCTTGTTAGGCCTAGCTTGCGGGGTCATGGGTGGCGCGCCTCACGGGAAGCTTGCCCATGATGCACAGGGATCGGGTGCACATGCGCTCACAGGGTGATTCAAGGGCAGCGCGCGTGAAATGATTAAAAAAGAAACTGGAGACAAACAGCAGTAAAGTGGACACGGGCGCACGTTCCATGTGGAACTTTCGCAGCTGACAAACGGCCGTAGCAGCATTCTCTGCTGCAGTGCACCAAGTTGGGCTAGTTGGTAAGGTTTCACCTGAACATGAGAAGAGGGCACACGCCACATGTGCATGTGGCGTTCTTTCATGCCCTCCTGTCCGTGTTTATAGTTGTTTTGTTTTGTGGGGTTTAACGTCCCAAAACCAGTTCTGGTTATGAGAGACGCCATAGTGGAGGGCTGCGGAAATTTCGACCACCTGGGGTTCTTTAACGTGCACTGACATCGCACAGCACACGGGCCTCGACATTTCGCCTCCATCGAAATGCAGCCGTCGCGGCCGGGATTCGATCCCGCGACCTTCGGATCAGCGGCCGAGTGCCATAACCACTAGACCACCGTGGCGGAGCCCGTGTTTATAGCACAGCAAAACTTTCCCAGAATGATTCTCCATCGCCTTGGAAATCCTATCCTTAGAGGGCGTGCACGTGACGCGCTACTGCTGTGGCCTTTTTTTTTTCTTCCCTCCGCTTATTGTTCATTCGTTCCGCGCACTCCTTCCTCCTCCATGGCAATTCCCTGCGCTCTGTTCAGGCGGTACGCTTCTTTTGTGGAGCCCGCTCGCTACTTCGATTGTCCGCGAGATTTCCCGGCAGCCGCATTAGAACCGGACCTCCATCTCGAGGGGCGTGGGAGGGGCTGCACAATAAGCGATATGTGTATACATTAAGTTCTATGGGAGGATAAACGGGGGTCAGAAAAAACTGCATTATAAAAACTGCAAAAACTGCAGTATAAGCGGTTATGTTATAAGTGGCCTCAGCTGTAAATGTTTCCTCGCCCAAAATAAATGTTTTGGGTGAGCTATGTCATCTGTTACCTTTTTGCTTACTTAAGTGTTTCTTTATCGAATTTTCATGCCGAACCTGCATATAATGAAATCCTCTTTATAATGAAGATTTTTGGGAATTTGTCAGTTTCGTTATATCCAGGTTTAACTGTATTTTAAATGGCCTATTGCACCAGTAATTCGAGCTATTTTGTTCGATACGTGGTTAATATAATAGTCCCACAACATGCTCGAGGAAAATGTGACCCCTGAACATTTGAACTGATCCACTATTTCTAGAGAGTGGGAATTTAAGATATCTTCATGTGGTGGGATTGGTTTATTTTTCGGCCAAAAATTAACAACCTTATAGTCTTTACCTTCGTTGATTTTCATTGAATTAGCTATGGACCGAACTTCGAAGAGTTTTTGTTGCGGCGTTACATTGATCGATAAATTCATGAATGTTATATCCGGCAAAAAAAAATATACTTGTATAGTCTGCATAAATGACAAACTTTGCAGTAGGGTCGCTGTTTAAAATATCGTTTACAGAAATGTGGAGTAAAAGCCCTACGAGTAGAGGCCCTAAAGGCACATCACGTAAGAGACGTCTTGGTTCAGACTTATGCCACTTAATCAATACTACTTGTTGCATGAATGATAGACAAGAGTTCAATAGTGATAGCGCATTCCCTCGGAAACGATAGTACTACGATCCATTTAGCAAGATGTTACGGCCTACCAAGTCAAAGGCCTTCGAAAGATCCACAAACATACCAATGACTATAGCTTTGTTTTCTTGTTGCATTATTACATATTATTTTTCTTCAAGTAATGCAAACTCAGTTGATTAGCCCTTACAAAATCCAAGTTGAAATGGTGTTAACAAGTTGTACTTATTAATAAAGTTTGATAACGTACGTAGATGAAGCCTTTTTTTTTTTTTTTCAAAGTCCTTTGAGAGCACTAGAAGAACTGAAATTGGTCTATAATTACCAAGAACATTTTGATAGCCTTTTTTGTAAAGGACTATGAATTTCGCTAATTGCATTTTTTCAGTAAAACTCCTCTTGACAAGCCGAATTCCGCGCCAGAGACTTCCTTTCCATCAATATTTAATTTAGTTAATGCAGTGTGTGCATTATTCCGCTGCAAGAGTGTATTTAGTCTTGTCCATAGTACATTAGGTCGAGCATTATTGACGTTTAGCTAGTGTTTGGTAGTAGAGGTTTCGCACAGATCATAGTTTTTTTTGGTCAATTCATTTCTATGTTTCTTAAAGACAGCAAGATCTTCGGCCTGTTGAGAGCTAAGAAATTTTCTGTATAACCTCTGTTTAGTTTTTACTTCACTGCGAAGCTCTGGCATTATCCAGGGTTTATGGATTCTACAACTTTTAGTGTATGTCACAAGACGGAAGCAGTCATGGTATATCTGCTTAATGGTAACAATGTGCAAACTATTACAATGTATCTGATAGTGGGAATGTTCATATGGTACTTCAGCCAACGTTTCGAAGTTATTTACCGAAGGATCAACAGCACTAGTGCACCACTGGGACAATTGGTAATAGCTTTTCTTTTTCAGTTTTGTCATTCGGGCAAGTGAAAAATGGTTTATCTTGCGAGTTAACACAATGCTACTGAGCAAAAGCAAATGCATGAGTTCAACTCATTAGCCATATAAAACATACGTATTTGTTTACAAGGTGTACAGCGATATTTTTGCACAAGCCAATGTTAACCATTTCTTACCTTTTCTAGAGACAAACTTGATGTACAGCTCACGGGCTTGCATTGCTGGGAACTACACTGTACTATCATTACTAACTTAACTCAATCAAAGCAGTTTTGCCAATGCTTTCTTCCCTGCGCAGAGTGCCTGCCCCCGCAAAAATCTTGGCTCAGCGCAAGCAGACGACCGCCTATAAGCGGTGTGGTTGGGATAACTGGTGGCGCCAAAATCCCCGGGTAAAATGCCCCTCACGGTAGAAAGAGGAGCTAGCACATGTGCGCTGGCGTTCTCCTCGCTGGGCAGGTCAGGAGTACGGTAGGTCGTAGTTCACAATTACGAGGACGGCTGGTCGTGTCGGGCCCGCAATCGCTTGATAGCACTTTCATGTGCCGTCTTCAGTAGCTTGTTTATTTTGCGTTCCAAGACGTCTTTCTCGTGATGTTAAGGAACAGGTCACATCTAGTGGTACGAACGATGGCCTCGCAGTCTGCACCAATGAGCACGCCAACGAAAACAAGGCAAGTACACGGCGCTCACAATGTGGCGTACCTGCCGACGCCTTGAAAACAGTACGAGCAGACAACTGCTCGTACTGTTTCCGGCAACTGCTTCCATCACAGTGGATTTACTTTTGCCGATTGCAAATGAGCCTGACTTCGCAACATCAGAGTCTGAACTGCCGCCGATCACGAGCTGAAATGCGGACATCGTTGAAGACCTCGAGGCTGCGATGTGGCAGTTCCTGCCACCATGACATTTAAAGACATTGTCAGCACCGTGGCCAGTGTCGAACTGGACGATTATTAAATAATTGCACAAGTTCTCCAAATGTAAAAGAGTGACTATGACTAAGAATAGGTGCCGTGAGCTATGGAGCTGTGACGTGTGGACCTGACTTTAGCATTTGCTGTGTGTCTATCATTGTAAACTGCCAGAAATAGACGCGGACTTGGTCCCATGTAAGCAGAAATGCGCGCACCAATGTATTGAAACGTATCAACCTTGTCTTTCTAGTGCAGGGTCCTTAAAATGCAAATAAAATGGTCTTTTTCTGATGCATTTGTTTTTTCGGACATTCAATAATTCAGACTTTTTACGACCACCGTGGAGTCCGAATTATCCGTCGTCGACTGTATTTCCAAATAAGGCACTATCTGTCGACTTCCTTTTCAACATACTTCTGCCAGCTCAATGTTGAATTAATGGGCACTTATATCCAAGCCTGAGAAGCACTTTTGCACAAACAAAGAAATATCAAGTTTCATGTCCCAAAACCATGACTACGAGTCAGAATGCCATATTAAAAGAGTGCCTAAGAAAACAAGGACATGAAACAGACAACAGCACCACAGGGCGCACTAACAACTGAAGGTTTATTGGAAGCACTGAATTAACACAAGAATAAACAGAATACGCAAAAGAAAGAACAGCTTCACGTGGTCATGCTTACTGCTAAGTGAGAAAAACTGCTCCTGATAGAAAGTCGATATCTTTGTTTGGAAGCACAACTGATGGCATGCTTACACGTCAACCCAGCTTCCCTGAGAGCTTCTGTGACCTCTCTTGACCACCTGTCAGATGACACTATGCTAGTTTTATCAAACAGATGCCCCAATATCACTTTTTTTGCTGTAATGCACTTGTGCTCTTTCAATCTCTCATTTAGGCATCTTCCTGTCTTGGCTTATGTATTTCAAGCCATAGGACAAAGGAATTGAACAGACAGATATTTCTGTGCATTTTACAGCCGTGCCGCAATGAGCCTTGGCACACACACCCCTTTTTTTTTTCTTTCGTCATGTTTTTTTCCCACGTGATCTGCTTATTCTTGTATTTATTCAGTGCTTCCAAGAATTAACCTTTGGTTGTTAGTGCACCCCGTTGTCTCCGTTTCATGTCCCTGCTTTCTTAGGCGCAGTTTTAACATGGTTATGAACCAACCATCCCACCAATATGTCTTGAGACACAATGGATGGAACACATTTGATCCAAAGAGTTTCAGGGTGCTATTCCAGTGTTTCCTTACCAAGTACTTGCCCTCCTGCTCAGCCTTGATGCGAGCCACGTCGAGTAGCCGTAGCCACACCTCGGCTCGAACTGCGTTGGGTATGCCCTTAAAGACTCGCCGCCGCAACTGCAAGAACCAGGAATGCATAAGCCACCGCTTCCTATGGCATAGCAGTGGCATGCTCTCAAATAAGTGCAAATGCAAACAGCTGGGCCAGTTATTGGTATAGCACGCTCAAGTAGAACCTAAGAGTGAAAAAAAAAAAGTGTGCCTGCTATGGAATGTGCCCCTTCTGTTCCTCACACAGGTGTTCACTGTAGGGAGTTACAAAAGCACAAAAAACGCACAGAACGACGGTGGGAGTGACAAGAACACGCAGCAACAAAATTGCGTCCTTTTCCCCATTCAGCCCCTTCTGCTGGCAGTGAACACGTGCCGTAAAGTAGTGCATCAACTACATAAGATAAAAGCATGGCCATGCAAATCAATCTCTTGGTTGATACTGAGGACCATGAGGACACAGATATTCGGCAGACAAAGTTACAATCATTCATCAAGTTGTTATGTGGGGTTTAACGTCCTAAAACCAGCTCTGATTATGGAAGACACCAGTAATGGAGGGCTCCGGAAATTTCGACAACCTGGGGTTCTTTAACGTGCGCTGACATCGCACAGCACACGGGCTTCAACATTTCGCCTCCGTCGAAATGCAGTCGCCGCAGCCGGGATTCGATCCCGTGACCCTCGGATCAGCAGCCGAGTACCATAGCCACTAGACCACCGTGGCGGGGCGCCATTCATCAAGTTGATGTGAAAGAACAGCTAAAGAACACACACACTTTGGAGCCTACAGCAAGTTTTATGGTTGCAGTTTGGCAAGTGAGAGCCATTTGTTGTCCTTGTGCCAAGATACAATGTAGCAAGCAGGCACCTGTCCTGTTCATAGCATTGGACACCCATGTTCAAGTGGAACTATATTACTACCAGCTAGTCTAGTTTACTAGTCTCCCAAGTTGTTAGGCAAGTGCAGGGCTGCCCCAGGCACAGTTCCTGACTGGCCAGGAAGGTTTTTTAGGCAGCAAGCCAGTCCTATTGGGCACCATATCACAACACTTCTGAGCATTCATATGTGTGTGCGACGTCACTGGTCCAGTAGTTTCAGATGCAAAGACTGAGCTCTTGATTCACCGACTGTGTGTGCTCACCTTCCAGTGCTGCATTTTCAAAGCATTAACATCAGCCACTTTTAGCACCAATGTAGTTTAATCCACTGAAATTTTTAAGCCAACCAGTGGACTGGTTAGCTCAGATTTGTGTCTTTGCATAGATTATATTGATTTCAATGCAGAAAAAGCAATGTTAAAAAATCCTGCAGATCCCACGCACTGTGGGAATCTGTGTTATGCAAAGCAGTCAGCAAGGAAATTTCCTATGGGGGCCATGTGGTATTCAGAAAAGTGTGGGTGAATTGGTCCCTGAGCAACCATGCATGAATAGATGTATACTTAACATGGGCTAACCAGCAAACTCGACAGCACCATGGTGACTGAATTGCACCTCGTGGCATGACGTTATGTTGACACTGACATTAGTGCACAACATAGGCATCTATTTTATCGAAGACAAATGCACGCTATGGTGCGGTGATGTTAGTATCGCGAGCGTCGTTCGTTGATCTATTCCTAAGGGATCGAGATAAGTTGGTCAAAAGCTCACTGAGTGCTAGCCGGACATGTGCGTCGCTTAATACATGCCTATCAAAGCACTTATTACATTAGCTAAGAAGCACAAGTGATATTATACAAGTACCATCGTCACACGTACTGGAACATTAGGTTTATTTACTATATTTACCACGTGGGAGGAGCCGCCGTAGCCTAGTGGTAGCGTGCTTGCTCAGCATCCCGGTGGGCCGGGTTCGATACCCGCCTGATGCTTGGCAGGTTGCCTTCAGAGATTATGGCACATTCTTGTGTCTGTGTGTTATGTCTACATCCCAATATCCCATGCCACAATCAACAAATGGTATGGCTGTATCAAAATACCCGAATGCCACTGGCTGAGCACTATGGGTATGAGCCACACATGAGCGCAGTATCGTTAATTGTGACATACCTGACGAGTATGTCATGTTAGAGATGCAATCAATAAATAATATTCGTCATATATTGATATCCTACCATCCAAATTTCGGCGTATACCAGCTAAACGAGACGACTGGGAGAGCACCGGGACCCAGGCGGACGGACGGATGTATAGACAGACACAGTCAAAGCTACTCAAGTTCATCAAGAAATGCCTTGAATTTAATAAGTAACATAGCACGCCAAAGACCAATAAGGCACCTTTCTGTCAACACAAGTCCAACCTCCTACAATGGTAAATGTTGAGCAACCCAAGCACACAGCAGATGGAAGAAACAGCATGAAAAGGCATGCGCTGTGCAGAGGATGGTGCATTCATACCTTTGTAGTGTACTTGGTGGTGCTACTCTTGGTTCGCTCCTGGTGAAGGATCGGCCATTTTTGTTTAGTTGGTTAGAAAGCAAGCAGAGAGAGGAAGGGAGAGACAGAAAGTCAAGGCAATCGAGGCAGAGGCAATGGTTAGCAGAAAATAATGCAACACTGCAGCGACTGCAATGACACATACTGGTCAAACCGCATTCGTAAGTAAACACGTTTCAAGTTCATACAAAGCAGAACACGTTCACTCACACCAGCATAGTGCTTCTAACATGGTGAGCCTGTAGCATGAACACTTGCTTACCACAGGAAACAAGTTCATGCAGTGAACACTGAACAGCATTGGTCTGCCAATTCGAGGGTTTTAGAGGAAATAAAAATTTCTAAGGGCACTGGGAATGTGCTTTCCAGCTCTGAGGGTATTCAAGCATTACAAGGACCTGCATGACCCCCTTTTTAGCACCTGAGCATCGTGCTGCCCCATCATCAGTGATGGAAGCGGCTTGCTGTTCTGGCGTAGGTTTTGTAGCAGGAAAAATAGGATGCAGAAATTTGTGCTTTTGGAGCAGCGAAATTTTTGGCTCGTAGCAAAGACACTGAAATCCAAGGTTTGACAGCAACCCGTCTGGCCGGGGAAATGCATGCTGATTACACGTGAAAAGATAGAAAAAAACCTAGTTTACTTGACGTTTCGGCTCCCCATAGGGGATTCACAATAAAATGCCATGAGAATGGCACATGATGTGAGTACATGATGCGAGCGGTGAGAGTAAGCAACCGCATCTTGCAAAGGAAACTTGAGAGAGATGCAGTCGAATGCTGTGATGAAGTAATTTCGTACAGCACCGTAAAACTCGTGCTGCTCCTGTGACTAGAGGTTTGAAAACAAAGAATTAGTTGCTTGGCCAGTGACCAATCATTCAATTAAACTTCCCTGCTTTGGTAACCAATATTTAGCAAGTTTCCTTGCTGCTTCATAACAGAACGTTTCACAAACCTTGACTTTG
Organism: Hyalomma asiaticum; assembly: GCA_013339685.2. Taxonomy (NCBI): domain Eukaryota; kingdom Metazoa; phylum Arthropoda; class Arachnida; order Ixodida; family Ixodidae; genus Hyalomma; species Hyalomma asiaticum. Next base: position 8,076,712 of record CM023488.1, read on the forward strand.
AACAGACCAAGCAGATGGGAGCGCAACACATATATCTGAGCTGCCTTCACCTGCAAACACGGGTTCACTTTTTCAAAAATGGAGGCAGTGTTGTGCAAGAACAGACAGGGCGTTCTGTTGAGTTCAGAGCTCAAGAAAAAAATATCGCGTTTTATGCTGCTGACTGCAGATCATGGTCAGAGGTATTCTTCCTCTTACGGTTGATGCCAGCACTTTTTTCTTTGAATTGTACTCGAGTGCAGTCTACCTGCAGAAAAAAGCGATGCCTAGCAGTCAAGCAGCCTTGTCAAATATTTCCAAAGCGAGAGCTGTCTGGTCAGGACATGGTTGAATATCTTTCTGTACTCTTTGTCCTGCATCATTTGGTACTCTGGCAGAGAATATTTCTCTTTGCACTTTTTTCAAGATACTAGAAAGTATCCACTAGAAGTTCATCCGCCTACAAAGGAAGGCACGATGCTGCCTTCTCAGCTGCAAGATTGGTAAGATGGCATGGACATCCAATCTTAATTATATTCCCTTGAACTTCTGTCAGCACTGCATCCACTCCATTCTTTTTGCCTAACATAAAATTGGCATTGTCCGAGCAAAACAATGCAGTTAGAAAGTGGGATATCGAAAGATGCCAGTGCATTGGTAATCAGTTTTTCAATATTGCGCCCAGTTTCTTGTCCTTGCAGGATACTTAAGACTGCTCTCAACAAACCGTGTATCTTGGGCATGTCACTACAATGGGATAGAGTTGTGCCTCGCTGTCTTTGCTGCTGTCTGTTGCAACAGCGAAAACGTTTTGCTTAAGTGCACACTCACAATGCCTTCCCAAAAATGGTTAGCCATTTCGCCAACAATTGCAGTGGCCTTTGTTCGTGCACAGGCATACCGTTTTGCTATGTCGGATGCGGGAAACGTCTCGAGGAGCAAGGGACCCATGTGACTGGAGGCGGCCAGCGGAATGTTGTGCTCTAGTAAAAATCCGGTGAACAAGCACCCAGCACAGGCAAAGTCACGGTCACCATCTTCCTTGTGGAAGAATTGTCCCACCTGCTGTCGCATTTCTTGGCTGTGAAGAGCGTTGACATGCTGTCGCGACTGGACATGAGAAACAATGTGCGACCTGCCTCGACGTGAAACACCGAAATCGCAACTACAGTCTACACCCGTTACAACGGACCCTCATAATCGAGGAAAAAATGTCCACTGTATCCGTAGTATGCAGTATCCAATCGGGGATGGGGTCGGGCGGAGAGATGCACATCATGTGGGAATCGTGGCCACTATCACATATGAATGTTACCAAAACGTATTTTTTTGTTTTTAAATGGTTGCATTCGTATCAGTAAACAGCTGACAAGAAATAATCTGACCGGGAGTTAGGCAAGTTTGGCGCCCACAGCCGGCGGGAAATAGAACGCAAGGGAACAGAATGGTCTGCCCGCTTGAGGCAATTCTCACCTTTTTCGTCAAATGGGAATGATCCACGTGTGGGAATACAGTAGAACCTCGTTCATACGTTTTCGAAAAATAATGCGACACTGAACGCGTTATCTGGGAAAATGTATGATCCAAACACACAAAAAAATCATGCAGTTTAGCAGGAAAAGCATGCATTGATATAAGTATTAAGCTATTTTATACTTTTACGTAATTCAGGCAATAAAACGTCACGAAACAGCAATAAACGTCTGCTTATATAGCTACTGAAGCACGTTGGAACGCGTCCGAAGGCACGGCAGTGACCGCGAGCACTAGCTGACAGCGTCGGGGATAGAACGCACACGTGTTGTCCCTTGCTTCAGTGTTTAAACTGCTCCGCATCATCTGGCAAATTATTTAATATGTAACAAAATGCACACGTTCACATCGTCATTTTCTCAGCCTGCCAAAACTGCGTGCACTGCCATCAATACACGGCGTGGATGCACGGACCACGTTGTGCCCAACGGCGCGTACTCTGATACATAAGTCGCACCAAGAGTCGTGCGCACCAAGAGTACTGGCCTTGCATCAACAGGTCACATGAATGGGCACATCACATACATCGCACAGCTCAAGCCAAGGTGACCGGGCAAGCACATCGCGTGCATGTTGACCATCGGATCTAGCACTTAGTCTCTAGATGCTACGGAATGTTCAGCCGTTTTCTTTTCTCTCTCTCTTCCCCCCCCCCCCCCCTTTTTTTAACATGTGCTTCCTCGATGCCACCACCGCAACTTAGCTGACAGACGAACGTGCAATCTATCGGAGGTTCCCAGCTGTTCAAGTGGTGCATGAGTGCAGCACGCGCCGAACGCGACTTGCGCTTATGCTCGACGACAAAACCACGCGCAATGTACGCTTGCCAGTGCGAGGTTACGCTTGTCACGTGACTACTCAGTACAGGATTACATGACGCAATGCTTTGACGACTTGTTCGGTTTGAGGCGATGGAATCACCCGCACGATCTAATCACTGGCGATATAACCTTCCGATAGACTGCGTCCGCTCGCTCTCTGTAAGAAGCACAGGATGCGCTCCGTATCCCGTACGCGTTATCGGCTTTCGAACTTGCTTATTTTGTTTTTAACTAATGATCGTCGTCTTGTATATCGGTAGCTTGCGATCAGAAATGGCAGGTTCGACGATGTTTTCAAAGCAGTGTTGGGAGAATTCCTCTGGCAATGTTTACGCACTAGCTATCTAAATGTGAGGTAAGGTGAGGTAAGCGGTAAGGTGAGGTAAAAGGAAATGGGCAGTCGAAACTGTCAGCTTTTAAACGTTATCAAGGTACGGCAGCGCTCGGTGGGGGAAAAGACTAGAGACGACCCGCACAAACACCGTTTCCGCTTGCGAATCGGTCCTACTGAGAGGAATGGCAGTGCGTCTCTGTTATCGGCCATTACAAGTGCACGCTACGTACGCTTCCAACAGCTACCGCACGCGTGTTGTTAAAGCTGCCTTTATCGCGAGTGTCAGCGGCGATACCGATGAACGTGGTGTGTTACGTCTAGCTAGGTGGTATGCTAGTATCGGAAGACGGTACACCGGCGTTTTCTTGTGACACGGTTGGGTGAGCACAGTGGTGTAGCCACCGTGGTGCTACTGCTCTCGATCGCGCAAGCTTCCCGACTTCTCGGTTGCACGCGGACTCTAGAGGCCAGAAAACATATCATCCGATCGTAGTTGGATGATAAATTGAACATTGGTGCCGAATCCCGCTGTTACGTTCCTCACTGCTGCATTTTCCCGGCTGTTACGTTGTTTTTCATCGGTCCCGGCATAGCTCCCATAGGGTCCCATGTATTGCAAACCCCGCTGTTACGTCGCAACTGTGGGCGTGTTCCCGCATGATGCGTCGCAAACTGGCACGCCGTACCCGCCCGGGCATCGCTATTTTGATTTTACTTTTTACAGTCTTGGTCACGCTTGCAGGAATCGCCGCCCGCTGATGGCTGCCGAGATAGCGCTAGCGCTATCTCGGCAGCCATGCGATCGCTCAGCAGCCGAGCGACACTCCCCACCCCCCCTCCCGCTTTTGCGTCTTTTCATGCTCGTTAAAGATGGGCGGGGCGTTTCCTCCCAGCTTCGACGGCAGGCGATCCGATAGGGGTGATGTTATCGCCTCCGAGCGACGGAGGTGTGCCGGGCGCGTTTGATCTCTGCTTAAGCCGTTTTCGTCGCCCCCACTCGAGTGCTTTTATTCTAGCGACCGTACTTTGGGCTCTGGGGGCTTCCGGAGAAAAGAATCGGAAAAAGAACATCGCACTCGCAGCCCCTTTTGCGTATGACTGTGCTCGCCCGCGCAGCGAGGGACACGGCCGCGCGGCTGTCCAAAGTCTGTCCGTGCGCTCGCCGGCGAGCTGGTTCGGGCCGGACGGCGAGCGCAAAATATACGAGAATTTTTTTTTTGTATTGCTGGCTAAATGTCAGGGGTGCGCAAATTATGCGAGGGTGCAAATTATGCGCGTAAATACGGTTAGCAAGCACTGAAGACGGAACGTGAAAGCGCTATCGAGCGATCGCGGACCCGACGCGATCAGCCGACCAGCCGTACTCGCAATCACAAATCACGCGCGGGGTGCCGGAACAGGATGTGGTGATCGCAGTGACGGGGTGACTTGCCTCCAAAATTGGCGCGTCACGCTGGTACTAAACCTCAATGATCACAGTTTTGATTGCGATCTCTGAGGCCATACTTTCTCTCATCGGGGCGCCGAAGGCTATAATGGCGGCCCATTCACTGTGCTCGACAGCCGCGAACGGAGTCCGAATTATCGAATTTAGAGCTAGAAACCGTCCGAAATATCAGCCGGTTTTATCACAATAAACCTATGTTGGCACTAGCGGTACTGCGCGGCTGTCTGGACTATCGGTCGGCGACCTAGATGGCTCACCTTGCTGAAATAAATTGTTTTAAATCAAAGCGGCCCTGTTCTCATTCATTTTGGGAGCTTTCCTCACTCTTGCGCTTTCCCGGCTGTTACGTTTTTTCCCCCCTGTCCGCTGAAAAACGTATGAACGGGGTTCCACTGTAATCGTATTTTCTGGGAACGTATTAACCGGAAGAAAAGAAGTGTAACTCTACGAGAAAAGTTTGTGTTTTCGCGATTGTGAAAGTTGGAACCGGGAAACTGTATCAACCGGGGACGTATCCCTAAGGTTTTACTGTAAACACCACTGAACCTGATTTCATTTTATTTCGCAAAATAGTGCGTGATGAGTGCCTGCTTAGCTCCTGCCAAGGAAGCCACGGTCACTTTGTGCTGCATTTCTGTTAGCTTCAGAACTTCTGCGGTAGTAAAGTTTCGTTGCTGCTGTCCCTTCAGGGCCTTGAGGTGGCCTGGGAAGAGGAAAGCCTCTTTGCTGCTGTCCTCTTCCGACTGCGGGTCAGAAGAGTTCTTCACGAGGGCCAAAATCTTGTCGTCCGTCAGTTGCTCGCTGTCAAGAATGCCATCGTAAAAAAACTGACGAATTTGGTTAAGTCTTCAGCCCTGGATGTTTCTTGAATTTGGGGCCACACACACACTTGGCACACATGACTTGTGGTGCGGCGCTGGGTGCATCATTCATCCTACAAAAGCCTGCCGTACAGAAGCAGTTGCAGACGACGTCCCCTTTGAGCTGTGCCCATAATGCTGGAAGAACTTCCATGGGAAACTTAACCTTCCGATAGACTGCGTCCGCTCGCTCTCTGTAAGCTGGACCCGCCTTACAGAGCACCTTGCAGGTGCTCTGTAAGGCGGGTCCAGCACGCTACCTTAACAGAATGGACCACACCTTGGCCAATAGGCTGCAGTGCCAACATCGCATTAGGTGGGAAGTACACCAGTTCCATGGCCTCGAGCAATAAGGGTTGCACGTGCAACGAACTGTTATCCAGAAAGAGAACTTTCCTTTTCTCCTTCACCATCTTTCTGTCAAACTCTAGCAGCCAAAGATTGAACAAATCTTTGGTCATCCATGATGTTTTATTAGCCTCGCAGTCAACCGAGTATTTGCATGTGACATAATGCACGTGGCCACTTTGGCTTTCCAATGAGCAGAAGTCTCACTGTTTCCGAGGTGTCCATACTGGAGCAAAATAGAACAGATAAGCATTCCTTCAAGCACTTCCCACCATGACACTTCTCACCGTAGAAAGTGTATGTCTTGCTTGGCAAGACATTTTAATCTGTTGTAGTCAATAGTCCGCTATAGCCTGGTTCATTATGTGCAGAGTGGATTCCATTTAAATGCATGGTGACCAAACAAACCTATGGGTACAGTCCGTTGTAACCGGAAGTCTGCTGTTGCCGGATCCGTTGTAACAAGCATAGACTGCACAAATGACACAGCGTGTATTATGCTTTCCCATTCGTGATTCTACAATGCAAATGAAATCAGTTGCACACTGTCTCAGGAATACTTGCTGATACTTCTTGCTCTTGCGCTCCTTGCTTATAGCCATTATTGACAGTAGGCACGCAACCCCAAAGAGACTGACAGTCGAGGCCTCTACGTCGAGCGGTTGACACGAACAATGACAGTGTCTAGAGTTGGTAGTTGCAGAACGCAGCGTATCTCCAGCTGAGCTGAGTGACACTATGGCCACAAGCACTGTGGTTTCATCAACAATGATGTGCGTGATGCACGGACAATTCGAGGTGAAGTGCAATGCTGGCAGAGACGAGAGCTGGCATGCTGCGCACACACCTTTGGCAAGTTGTCATAACGGAGGAGGACGGGGCTGCCGATGTGACCAAGAGACGCCTCGAGTTTCGGTGGCAGCATGGAGCGGTGTGCTGTAAATATGGTAGTTGCCATTTGCCAAGAATATGCTGTGCATGGTTGCTCTGGAGATCGACTTCACACTGGGCATGCACGCACAAAGTCCTTAAATTTATGAGTTAATAAGAATCCAAGAAAGGGCGGCAGACACCCTCCAAAGCATACCTTTGAAGTCACTGCATCGATTGCTTCTTTCACAACGAGTCACGTTTCCCTTGTGGTATCAGACAAACTAGCATGCTCAGGCTTCTTGCTGCAGTTATATGCAACAACAGCATGGCATATCGCTAGCACACTGTGCAGGAAGCACAGTGTACAATGTAGGCTAAGCCAAGATAGGATGAAATATGGTGCGAATGAAAAATGCAAGCGTTTCCAAAGGACATGGTGGGAGACCAATCACAGAGCAGGAAAAGTAACGCCCACACTGGGAGGGGACACGCGAGGGGCGAGGAGGTAGCACGGCGGCAGCAGAGTTCTTAAAGTAGCAGTACTTTCCATTTTACCAAGGGTCTATTTCCGCCAAGGACGCCAGCACCTATGCAGATTCAGTTTTTCTGTGACACGAATTTTTTTCAATGCTTTCGCATTAAAAAATATGAAGGTGAGGTTAGGTTGGTAAGCGTGCGGACTTGAGCTTGTTGGTACTCCTTCATAGCAAACAGCGCTAGTCCTGTTTCTTCTGTCGTCCTCGCTGTTTTCGCGCCGTTTGTATACTAAGTTAGGTTGGTATTTAGGGTCTTATCAGTGGCAAAATGCATAAAGGGCTGATGCACCAACTTACCTTCTCATTTGGGTAGTACTTGTCCCAACTCTCAAGCATCTTGCGCCATTTGTTGAGACGCACGTTCTCTTGGTCACGAACCTGCACAAAGGAAAGAACATCCCGAGACGCAGGCGTTGGAACGAGGGTTCAAGTTACAACGTGCCACGTACACTTTTGCCATAATGAATCAATACATTCTTTTAGAAGCTTCTTTTCATTATCACTTGGCATTCAGCAAATAAGGTGAAGCTCACATGTTCTGTGTTCCTGTTTTAATGTCAGATGAAGTTTCAGATGCATAACACTCTCGTTCCATATGCCAACATACGAAGAGGGCTGTACCTATTGTAATAATAATAATTAATGGAGTTTTACATGCCAAAACCACGATATATTACCACGTTTGCATAGATCTAACATTCCCTCTAATCTAATATGCACCCAAAATTTGCAGGCTCAGAATGAAAGTGCACCCAAGTGTATTGTTCTAAGAGAAGCTGTGATATGTCACTGTTTTGACGTTCAGAAGGAGGAGAGGAGTATTACTTGCCTTGACAGAGTAAGAAATTTATTCATCTGTTGCAATCCATTTCTACTGCTTTGAGATCAATTTCGTGCACACTTCGAAGCACTGCAGTGAAGATATAACTGTTCCCTATATGAACACGGTTACGGTAGTGTATCTGTAGTGCTTCCAGCTCCTATCGTTGCATCTTGGATGAATATGGGTTGGAATCCATGCAGGTGGTACTTTTTTACTGTAAATGTGTTTCTGACATCTGTTTGAAAGTACGCCACTGATTTCTTGGTGGACCTTGACGTAAAACACTTTCATGTTAAAAAAGAATCCACACAGGCACCTTGGGATGCTAACTGCCCAGACAACACACTACATTCCAGGGACGTCCCAAAAATGTACCAACGTCCGACATCCACGTTGGGATGCCCAAAAAGCGTCCAAGGGACATGTATTTATGGATCATCCCAAATACATTTATGGTTGGCCCTTACTAGGACTTCAAATTAGTGCCTTTCAGCAAGTGTCACTACAGTGGAACCCCGTTCATACGTTTTTCTGCGGACAGGGGAAAGAAAACGTAACGGCCGGGAAAACGCAAGAGTGAGGAAAGCTCCGAAAACGAATGAGAACAGGGCCGCTTTGACTTCAAACAATTTATTTCAGCAAGGTGAGCCATCAAGGTCGCCGACCGATAATTCGGACAGCCGCGCAGTACCGCCAGTGCCCCCATAGACTTAATGTGTTAAGACGACCGATATTTCGGACGGCTTCTAGCTCTAAATTCGATAATTCGGACTCTGTTTGCGGCTGTCAAGCGCAGTGAATGGGCCGCGAAAGTATGGCCTCAGAGATCGCAATCAAAACTGACCATTGAGGCTTAGTTCCAGCGTGACGCGCCAATTTCGGAGGCAAGTCGCCCCGCCCCGTCACTGCGATCACCGCATCTTGTTCCGGCACCCCGTGTGTGGTTTGCGATTGCGAGTACGGCTGGTCGCGTCGGGTCCGCGATCGCTCGATAGCGCTTCAGTGCTTGTTTACCGTATTTACCCGCATAATTTGCGCTCCCCTGATATTTAGCCAGCTTTACAAAAAAAAAAAAAAAAAAGAGATTCTCGCATATTTTGCTCTCGCCGTCCGACCAGAACCAGCACGCCGGCGCGCGCACGGACAGACTGGACAGCCGCGCGGCCGCGCCCTTCGCTGCGTAGGCGAGTGCAGTCATACGCAAAAGGGGCTGCGAGTGCGAGGTCCCTTTTTCCGATTATTTTCTCCGGAAGCCCCCGGAACCCAAAGTACAGTCGCTAGAATAAAAACACGCGAGTGGGGGCGACGAAAACGGCTGAAGCAAAGATCAAACGAGCCCCGCCCATCTCCTTCGCTCGGACGCGATAACGTCACCCCTATCTGGATGCCTGCCGTCGAAGCGGGGAGGAAACGCCCCGCCCGTCTTTAACAAGCATGTAAAGACACAAAGGCCAGAGGGGGGGGGGGAGTGGAGGGAGTGTAGCTCGGCCGCCGAGCGATCGCATGGCTGCCGAGATAGCGCTGGCGCTATCTCGGCAGCCATCAGCGGGCGGTGATTCCTACAAGCGTAACCAAGACTGTAAAAAGTAAAATCAAAATAGCGATGCCCGGGCGGGTACGGCGTGCCAGGTTGCGACGCATCATGCGGGAACACGCCCACAGTTGCGACGTAACAGCGGGGTTCGCAATACATGGGATCCTATGGGAGCTATGCCGGGACCCATGAAAAACAACGTAACAGCCGGGAAAACGAAGCAGTGAGGAACGTAACAGCGGGGTTCCACTGTATTTCATTATTCTGGTATAACATAAGATAACCCGGTAATCTAATTTTGCATGCCGGTGTTTGCTTAATGGAGGGCACGCGTTTGAAGTCAGCAGAGGGCGCCGGTTAAAATTTTGTTATTTCTTCCAAAGTAGTGAGTTAATATTCTCAAGTGCAGGCCTCTTATGCGGATTTGTCAAGTCATTTTCCGATCACCACACGGGAACGCCGAAGTCTGCAGAGCCGCAGTACCACCACATTTTGACTGCTCATACACAGTAACACGGACACAAAACAGGAAATGGCTTAAACGTCTTGGGTTTTGTATACAACATGCCTTTCAAAAAGTTGCATTTGAAGCGGTAAAATAATTTGTCAATAAGCTTTGCCATAAAAGTGACATGCTGCCGAAAAAAATCTGTGTACTGATATTTGTCAAAGGTAATAAATGTACAATCAAATGTTTTCAAATACATGCGCTATGGCAAGAGCCTTCACGGCCAATACCCTTATTCGTTGTGAGCGGTCTGTGCAGTTTGTCGCCACACGTGGTCTGGCATACGTGGTACTTAAATTGTCACCAGCTTATTTATCAGTGTCCAGCATGTTTGGAGCATTCTGTAATTCAGCCTGAGTTCATAATATTTGAGGTAAGTTTAGAGCATTTCAGTTATTACATTCCTGGCAGCTTTCTCACATTCTGTTTGTTGCCCCTACTGTAGTGTCTGCTGACGGAAGCAACGGGTACGGGACATGGATGCTACATGTGTGGCCCACGGTAGGTCGTGTGCTGAGAGTATTGTTACAATGCTAACATTTGCATCACTGGTATTACTGCCGCACTGCATTTTCCTCACTCTCGTGTCATATTTTTCTTTTACGCAGACTGCCTTATTTGATAATGAAACGCAGAGCACAGAAGAAACAATCTCGGACATCCGCGTCCTCGTTCACCTGTGCTGCAGAACTGGCAATAGTCTAGCAATGAAGACCACTGGTGGTGGTCTTCATTGCTAGACTATCGGCGGAGGACATGTGGCGGAGGACATGTGGGAGAATCTGTGCATATGATACTTCCACCGGAATACTGCTGCGCAATAAATAATCGTGGTATTCACCTTATTTTGGACACTTTCTTTTTCTGCGTTTCCAAAGAATTCTGTGGTCAGTGAACGACTGCCGGCATGTGAGAAATTAATAAATCTCACAAAGAAAGAAAAAAGAAAGGTCCCAATTACCTCCCACAACCTCGCCGTCCGGGACATCCCAAAAACATCTCTTTGTACCACTTCGAATGTTTTTCTGCGGTGTATGGGATATCCCATGGGGCGTCCCTACCTCTCAAGTTAAACGCCTTTTCATAGTCCCTACGACATCCATGGTGTTGTCTGGGTGGGCGACAAAAAGTTCTTCATAGTTTGGGCATGGGACCATCACCTTTTAGGACAGTCAGTCTAATGCCTGACGTAACAGGAAACTAGAATATTGCTGTAGAGGGTGTATTACTAACCAACACCAAGGCACTGGACATAGGAACCCAGTGTAGCACTGATGGTAGAGTGACCATCCCTAAAAGGTGTTTGTCCCAACTTCGACTGCCAGACCTGGACAAATTTCCTGTCAACCAAGAAGCTTTATGGAAAAGCTGCAAAGCCTTTAGAGGCTTTGCAGTATAAAATGGTAAGCAAAAACCTTTCACGGACTACATTCCACCTTGCCAACTTGCACAGGTGCGATTTGTGATACAGCAGAGACCATTTATAACGTAACCGCTTACTGGAAGACTGGCTATAATGCGGTTTTTTCTGACCCCCGTTCACCCTCCCATAGAACTTAATGTATGTGCATACATTGTGCAGCTTCACGAGATGAAAGACCGGTTATAATGCGGCTGCCGGGAAATCAACGGGCAATTGAGGTAGCGAGCAGGCTTCACAGTGGAAGTGCTCTGCCCGAGAAGAGTGCAACGAATCACCGTGGAGGAGGAAAAAGCGCGGAACAAATGAACAAGGAGCAGACGGAAGAAAAAAAATAAAAGACCACGGCAGCAGCGCGTCGTGGGCACACCCTGTGAGGATAGGATTGATACGATTGCCAAGGCGACGGAAGATGCTGCTACGGCTTTGTCAGCTCCGAACGCATGCCCGCAATCTGCACTGATGTTCGCGTTACCACTGTTTGTCTCCAGTTCCGTAACATTTTTTAATCACATGCACTGCCCTTTAATCACCCCGTGAGAGCGATTTCTTGTGCACCTGATGCCTGTGTTGTCAAGGGCAAGCTTCCCGTGCGGCACGCCGCCGGCAACCCCACAAGCTAGGCCTAACGAGCGCTACCTTTTCGGGGCTGGCTGCAGGTAGGGTGCCGCGGGCGACTGTGGTTCATGGCGGCCACGTGGACGAGTCACTTTGGCAAAGGAAGCGAAGGCATGGATGGCAGGTACACCAAACGGTGGTTTGCGGTCGATATGTTTCTGCCATTGCACACGCTTTAGAGAAAACAAAGGATAGCGTGTGTAGCAATTGGTTTCCGTTTCTGTGCAGTCCGGTTCCGCGGGAAGTCCACATAAACGGTGACGTTGCCACAGCGCCTTTTCTTTTTCTTTTTTGCACAGTGCGGCTGTGGACTTAAACCTATGAAATATCCAGCTTTTTTTTTTTTTTTCCCTTTTTTAAGCGGGTGAAAGCAGCCGGTCACGCGCTTCAAATGTCTAACAAGCACCGCTACCTGCTCGACAGTTTTTTACACACGTGTAGACTTTTGAAAAATGTTTTGGTTATAGTGCGGTACCGCTTATAATGCGGGTATTCGCGATACCGACGACTTACATTATAAGCGGCCTATGCTGTATAGGCAAGTAGTACTTCATTCCAATTAGAACATCACTTGTTTTTGTGCCCGTTCACATTGTGAGAGTGCAACGCACGGTGTTTTGGTTGCAAATGCAAGCTCTGTAAGCATGCATGCATACAGAGGAGTTTTGCAAAACTTTTCACGAAACAATAATGGCTTGTCTAGCAACTTCTAAATATTGTCACACATGGCATGCGACAATGCCTACAGCACATGGTAATGAGCAAAAATAACCTCATATGTGATGTTGCACATCACGTAATGTATCTTTACTTAATATGTGACCCACAATATTGTGGCGGCAGGTGCAGGCACTGGAAGAAGTCTACGGCATTTCGAACCTGACTTTCTGTCAAGCAGGAAAGATAATTTCTGGGGCTTTACGTCCCAAAACCACAACACGAGAGAAGTCATAGCGAAGGGCTCAGGATATTTCAGCCACCTGGGGTTCCTTAACGTGCAATGACTCCACATGGGCCCCTGGCATTTCGACTCCATTGAAAAGTAGCCAGGATTTCACCCCTCGACCTTCAGGATCATGTATAAAAAGGGACCTGCTATCGAATGCAGTGTCCAGATGCACTTACCTTTGCCTCGTGGACTGTGTACTTCTCAGGCAGTCGCTCGTTGCTGCAATAAATAATAAGGTAGGAAGCATTAATACCGCTACAAGATGGCACAACATATGCTTCACGATCGAGCCTCATATAGACTGAGCACTTCATTTCTCCTTATTCAACTTGTACCATAAGTCGTGAAAAATAGCCGTTGATGGCAATAACAACTAGGTGGTAATGCCAGAATCAATGAATGGGCAAAACAATACTACAGTCAGTTACAACCTAAGAATAAATATAAGCTCCACCAATGGGGCCTCACTACGCTCTTTTTGTACGCCTATGCGCAGCAGAGGAACTGGTTCCCAAAGAACGACAAAAGTTTCAGTGTATTAGAAAAATATTTCATAATACTGCAATACTATTTAAATGAGCGCCAGAGAGCTAAACAATTTCCTTTGTAAAAGCAAGGACTTTGGAGCCGACCGACCGACCGAGTGAGAGTGTGTGTGTGTTTTCAGCTTTCGTAGTCAAACTGCTGCTGCTGCTGCCGAAGACAATAAAATGCGTTTGCACCTTCATCGAAATTCGGCATCACCTCAGCGTGTGCTAAACAGCTTCTCTGGCCACACACCTTCACAGAGAGAAATGGCACGATCATGACTTTTCTTTTCCTCAATTTGGACGGAATCATTCACCTCCCGTACCACTGTAAATACATGCACTTTTCACGCTATTTTGTGTCACAACAGTGCTGAGAAGAACTAGAGCAATTTGTCTCTTCTTACTCTGCAGTAAACTACAACATTTGCAACCACTTGGTGCAATGGACACTCCTCATAAGTTATGAGCCTACTTGTATGCTATAACCACAATAAAATAACTAATGGCGCGTCCAAAATCTTTTCATATAAAATGTCATTTCTCGCCCAGTTTTGTAGCGTGGCTGATAGTGTGTATTTAGATGGCCAACCTTGATTGCCCCCTGCATACTCGTTCCTCACACAGGGAAGCCATTGGGCCCGATCCTGAATGCAGTAAAGAATACTGAAGCGCAGAAAGCCCCTTGACGACCACCACAATAATAATAAGTATTATTATTATCATTATTTTACACTTGAGAATGCTCCAACCGTCAGGCCAGGTTAGCGCACACCGTGAAGTGGAGAATGCAGCAAAATGTTTCGCTTCCTCCAACGTGTGACTGCTTTGCCGTCTACACTACGGGTAAAAATCGTAAAGGTGCGACGTCGTTCTATTGTACCACATGACGCAAAGGAAAGCAAGAAATGCGGTAGCACTTTGCGCAAGCATACACTGCTCTCTTCGACTGTGCTTGAATATTCCTCTGGCTCGAACAGACGTTCTAGAAGGCACGGCACTCAAATGTTCACATGGAAGGTTTGCAGATCATTGCTGAAGCACCATGCGAGATAGGCATGACCTGCACTGCGCACCACAAGAAAGTGATAACGGCCCTCCTCGTGAACAAACCTAACAAGTGCACCGTGTCAATATGGGTTCTGACTATGGGGCCTCACTGCACTCTTTTTGCAAGCCCCCAAGGAATGACAAGAACTTCAATGTATAAAAAGAGCATTTCATAATGCTCTGCTGTCTGGTGCCCTCCAGTCACCCCTGGAGAAGGGTCCAAGTGGGACCCGAAACGTCAAGTAAAGTTTTTTTACCGTTTGATGATTATATTTTGGTTGGTGTCCTCCCCTTTTTTCACCTAAAGTTTTGCCCCAACCAGACAGATCTCTGTCAAATGTTCATCTGTTTAACTCTGCATGTGTTTCTGTTGCCAAAGAGAGAAAGATTTGTCAGGCCTGGCATCCAGGCTCCCCTAACGTTGGCAACCTAGCTGTGCATGCCCGAGTATATAAAAGGTGCAAGCACCCAATAGATGGATGGATGGATGGATGGATGGATGGATGGATATTAGGAGCGCCCCCTTTATAACGGGGTGGTAGTCGGGCCACCAAGCTCTAGCTTTATTTCTTTTTCCTCTACAAACATTTCTTTTCCCGAATCCCACATATTTTCACAACTAATTTTTCTCCTCGCTTACCTATTTTATCTATTATCGTTCCGCTGTTATGTAACAATCTTACCCAAACTACCTTGCGCTTCTGTTTGTTCCATACTTTTGCACCACCAATCCTCTAAGCGCCTTTTACTTATCTCTATCGCCGACATGTTCAGCTTTCCCGTGTTACTCCTGAAACCCATGGCCTCCTGTAGGGTAGTGTCCACAGCTACGCCTGGGTGGACATCTGTACATTCAATCAAAACATGATCTGTCGTTTCCCTAGCTTTTCCACAGCACGTACATGTGTCCCCATCTTTATTGAATTTCACTCTGTAACTTCGGGTTCTCAGGCAACCGGACCTTGCCTCAAACAGTAAAGTGCTTCCCTTTGAATTATCGTAAAATTTTTCTCTCTTGATTTTGTCTTTCCCTTTTCTGTAGTTGTTCAATGCCGGCTCCTTCTCCATTCCTGCTATCCAATCCGAGTTCTCCGCCGCTCTGACCATGCTCTTAACACTCTTTTTCGTCCCATCCGCTTCGTTACTGGCTCTAAACTTACTGGTAAGCCTCCTAGTTCTCTTCCTCCATTGTGAGTCAACGTTCTTCCTATACAAATACCTGAATACTTTCACTACCCATCTACTTCCTTTCATATTCCTTAATCTCTGTTCGTACCTAATTTTACTCTGAGCTTCCCTTCCCTCAAAGTCAGACCATCCCATATCCCCCTTAACAGCCTCATTTGTGGTCCTTTTCATAGACCAATAGACCCTTTTCATAAATACGCCACCTGGTGGTGGGCTTTTCGTCACTACAAGGATTGATTGATTGATTCCATTTGTGGGGTTCAACGTCCCAAAACGAGTTCTGATTATGAGAGACACCGTACTGGAGGGCTTCGGAAATTTCGACCTCCTGGGGGTTCTTTAACGTGCACTGACATTACACAGCACACGGGCCTCAACATTTCGCCTCCACCGAAATGCAGCTGCCGCGGCCAGGATTCGATCCCGCAACCTTCGGATCAGCAGCCGAGCGCCATAACCACTAGACCACCGTGGCGGGGCTCGTCACCGCAAGGAATTTTGGGTTCGCGAGCGCCATCATGACGAGGCCATCACTGGAGAGCGGGGGCAAGGTGTGAGTGTGGCAGCAGCTGATTCCCGTGTGATACGTCGAAATATTCTCATCTGTGTTTGCGAACGTGCTTTTCGTGCAGTGTGTTCATACCCCCAAATGCTTCTGCTATACTGTGAGTGGTATTCTGTGCCCATTAACGGGTTGGTTGGGCAGAGTGACTTGTTCGCAGGACGATGATCAATCTGCAAGTGTGCATTATCAACGTCTGCAGCAGCGTGCACCATCAACACCTGGCACCACTGAGGCAAGAATAAGGGCTTGCCACATTTTGGCGACATTTACGTTGTGAAATCAGCTTTTCGTGCTTCCGAGGAACAAGAAATGCGAGTCGCTACTATTCTGCGCGTGCACATAAACATGCTGCCACTCCTGTGTACGCAGCGACTTTTGTGTTCACACTGTTTACGGATGTTTTTCTTCCTTTTTTTTTCTCCTGCAGGAAAAAAACCGAGGAGGCACCATTCTATTTCCAGGGTCATCATCCGCATGTCGCAACAGGAAAGAAATATTTGTCAGTAAAGTTCGTGGAGCATAGTTTGGTCGTTTCTGTTAAATTAATTTCCTGGGTCCCTCCGAACGGCATGGATCCAGCCAGAAGTAAAACAGAAAAATGAACGTGAGAGCTAATGTGATGAATAAAGCTCGGCTCGGCCTTAGTGACGAACTCTGCGAGGGCATTGGGTGAAAATAACTATGTAATCGCTTTCCTGGCACGACTGTCAACCTTTCTTGTATGCATCAATAAATTTTGTCCTGTTATTCACGATAGTGTTCATGGCTGCAGTCAACGCCCAAAAAACGCACGCTCCCTTATTTTTGTATTCACCATGGGATATATGCAATCACCCTTGGCTCCGGTCGCCCTAATGAACCTTCAGGCTCATGCATCACAACCACCGCATGTTGGAAAAAAAAGAAAAAATGAAAGAAAGCTCAGCTTGTCGCACTGAAACCTTCCTATGTGCAGTGCTTTTATAAATGAGAGCCTGTCGGCAAGTCTATTTTCAATCATTTATTGTACGGGGGCATTTGTTTACAACCAGGTATTTTTAAAACTCAGAGCCGTACGAGGCTAGGCTTTCGTGCATTCTTGTCGTAAGGAAAAACTGTCGGCCGACCTCAGAGGTAATGAAAAACATTGTGACGTGCAGAAAGCTTCGGATATTCCGCCCCTTATCACAATAAACCAGCCAAGAATCGGTTCACAAGCATGGTCTGAGCTACAAGAGTTCGGTTTGAAATGCCACACCACTGAGTGACTCAACAGCGGTCATCTGTGGATATGTGGCCAATAATCTGTAATGTTGTAGCCAAACGAATCAGTGTACATCTATTTAATCACAAAGCTATTGTTACAGCCATTACGATATAATGAAAGTCAATAAACGTACCCTTTTCTAAGCACGTGTGGTGCGCCACAGCTCCTCTGGCTTCCAATTAAATTTATAACTTTCTCACTGTCCTCGTGACAGCATCCTCGACGCTAGCACTTCGGAATGTGGCCCGTTTAGATTATCGTACAACAGGATCAAACAATTAGGCACCCCAATAACAAACAGAAGCGATACAGTATTCGGCGGTGCTGAAGTGTCCAACTGTTATTCCACATCCCTTCCGAGCTTTGGCCACCGCACAAATGCATGCAGTGCAAGTTCCTTATATCGCTGCAACACCATGAACTACACACAAACATCGTCGTAGAAGGCAGATGGTTGCCTACTCTCCCAAGAGTATTTAGCGAGGTCGCCACGAGTACCGCTTCTGTTCCCAGGTGAAAATATTGCTACTGGTTTCTATTGGTTTCAACTGGTCTGAAGTGGTCCCAGTTGGGAGTCAATTGGTTTGCTACTGGTTCCAAGTGGTCCCAGTAGAAACCTACTGGTATTGAACTGGTCCTGTACTGGTCCCAGTAGGAGGCTACTGGTGCTGGACTGGCCCCAGTTGGGAGTCAATTGGTTTGCTACTGGTTCCAAGTGGTCCCAGTAGAAACCTATTGGTACTGCACTGGGGGGGTTTGCACCAATTCAAAAGTCCCGGAAATTTCGACCACCTGGGGTTCTTTAACGTGCACTGACAACGCACAGTACACACATACGCCTCTGGAATTTTCGCCTCCATCGAAAACGCGACCGCCGCGGCCGGGATCGAACCCGCGTATTTTGGGTGGCAGCCGAGCACCGTAACCACTACACCACCGCGGCAGAGACAAGATTGCACTATGACACCCAGAGCATCGCCCAGAGCTAACCGATCAAGCCTCCTCACGCGAGCGATTCCGACCGCAGCCCGGCCGCTCTTCGACGGCCATCATTAGTTGCGTATCCAATCTCAATACGCTCAAAACAGATGTATTAAAGCAGTAAATAATAAACGTATATACAAAAATAAAATAAAATAGAGGTGCACATCCCGCGTAAAAGATGCATTTGAAAGCTGAGTGACACAGGCAGAAGCGTCGAAAAACGACGCAGCAGTTTTTCCGGGCGCACGTGGTAGGCAAGCCAAAGAAAGTCAAGCCATAGCCCCCATGGCCGCCAGTTGCGCGAGCTGCAAGCGTGTACGGTGTGCTACGCAGTTGCGTTTTTTTAGTGTAGAATAGAAAGAAAATCATCTTCGCAACTTAATTTACGCTGAGTGTTCAGCATTCTCACCTCGGGAAGAATTTATGACTTCAAGTCATCGCATGACAACTGTTTTCGCCCATGACAACACGGATTTTTGGATCCACTGTGTGGTCTTCACTGCTTTCCTCTGCGACGGTGCGGTCATTTGAAGGTAATTATTCCGCTTATGTTTTGCGTACAAGCTGTTCTGTATTCCGTACGTAGAAATGCTGCAACACGATGTCAGTGGCTTGAATGAATTGATACTACGAATCGTTCCCCTGACAACGCTTTCTACAGGGCGATGTAGTACAAGAGCATGTGTGTGTGCTAGAATGCTTGCATCTCTGCTACCACGACTTTTTGGAGGCACAAAGAAAAAAAAAGGCCACTGCATGCTATGTAAAACTTGTGTCTTGAACACCATATATAAAATGAAGCAAATGCTGTTGCGTGAGCGATAAGAACCCTAAAGGAGTGAGTAATAGTAACGATGGAGCAATGTTTTAGTATAGCCAATGATATCCTTTTTCTATTTGGATCTTTAAACTAGTGCAATTCTTTTCTTTTTCCTAAGCCTTAATAGGTCAGGAACGACCTCGACATATATTATCGAAATTTAGAACCGCGGGCTTCTGGTCAAAAATGCAGGATCGTGCCACCACCCACAATTGGCGCCGCGCGGCTGTAATACAATTATGCCCAGTGTTTTCATGTGCATTAAATGCGTCTTCCTTCGAAGGTGCACTCCATTTGACTTTTATATTAGAACCGAGGTGACAAATAACAGTTGCCCTGCTATAACTCTTATTTGTCGTCAATTTGACATTAACGACCTGACCGCATCTGCACAGCTTGGACTGCTTTTTTTTTCTTCAATTTGCAGCTTCCTACAATGACATTCTTTACAGTATTCAGTTAAAGTAGCTCAAACATTATTATCGGTAGTAACCTCAAGCTATTTACAACTGCTGTTTTATTTACCTGCGCATATCAAATGCTCTTTCGTAACTTGGTGAATATTGCAGGCCAATGAAAACAAGCAGATTCCTGTTTCACTGGCTAATTGAACTAGGGTGCAGTTTAAGTGGTTGCAGTTACATAACCTAATCACCAAGAAGTAAATAGTGTTGCTTAGCTTAATCACCTGTTGTGATAGTAAAATTTAACAGAATTTTTTACATCATTCCTATGGCTATCTTATTGCCTCAGGTTTTCTCAAGTGATGGCATGTGGCTACAGAAATCTTCACGTGAACATTTGATGCAGCACCGCAAACGTCGAACTTTTGTTTATGAGCCCACCGGGCAGACATTTTCAACTGCAAGCCTCATCGACAAAACCATCATGGACACAGTATTGAATAGGACAAGAAGGACAAACCACTTTTGGATCCTGCCATATATGACGCTCTGAAAGGTATGCTCCAGGCCACAAGCATATTATTGCATGCAATGTTCTGCCATAATTCACAGCTCTTGCAGTTTTCAAAGGGTGTAGATTTTTTAAAACTTTAGCAATGCAAGTTTCTATGCAATTTTTGATAGACAAAAAGAGATTCTTCACTTTTGTGACCGTTATGTCTGTGTTTTTTAAAGCACTTTTCAGGCACTACCCGGCGTACAACTGTAACAACACTGAAGTGGTCCCGCAGAGGCATACCTGACCCAGAAAAAAAAAGTCGCCTGCAAAATTGAGGACAAAAGTGGTAGTATTCCTGTAACAGTGATACCAAAAATATACATGTGTGCATCGCTCAATCCTGTACTCTTTATCGTTCCAGGGGTGTTGCCACACTGTGGCCCCTCTGTGTGACTGTGCGCACTGATTAAGGCACCTGCAGGCCAGTACAGAACCAATACACCTGTATTGCTTCATTGGGTAAATACAGATCCAATACACATACAGCTCTAATAGGGAAATAGAGAACCAATACACCAATATAGCTCCACTAGGAAAATACAGAGCCAATGCACCAATATAGTAGCTCTAATAGGCAAATACAAAACCAATTGACTAATAGGCCAGTAGGTGTCAATAATCTGATAAGCTATGGTTTTTCTATTGGGAATTTTTGCTAGGGTGGGTACAGTCTGCTGCTGCGACACACCAGTCAAACGCCGGTTGGTGCTGTGACCTGTTGGCACTGAGGTTTGTTGCTGCTGCGGCCATCCTCAGTGCCAGCTGGTCCCAGCACCAACTGGGACCAACTGGGACCAGTAGCTACTGGTCCCAGCACCTACTGGTCCCAGTTGGTCCCAACACCAACTGGGAATTGGCCAATAAACCACTTGAACTGGGACCAATAGAAACCAGTAACAATTTTTTCACCTGGGTTGGCATGCACTAGGCAAACAGCCTCGTTTATCACTCATTACGACAGTGTGTTGCACCTGTGTTCTTTTTTTAAATCTTTATGTGCGGCGTTTGGCTGCTGTGACATGTGCTCCGATGGCGTGTTATAAAGGCGTGGTCGCATTCAACAGGAAACTTTTTGGAAACGTCACTTAAGTTAGATTT
Source organism: Hyalomma asiaticum (assembly GCA_013339685.2). NCBI lineage: Eukaryota > Metazoa > Arthropoda > Arachnida > Ixodida > Ixodidae > Hyalomma > Hyalomma asiaticum. Next base: position 8,097,736 of record CM023488.1, read on the forward strand.
CCTTCATGTGTACTCTAACATTCCTGCGGCATTTCGCTGTAAAATAAGAATCCTTCAGTAACTGCATAAAAGCGCAAATTTTGATTAAACAAGTTTCGATAAAAGAAAGTGACCTGCCAGTTTTACCTACTTCATTATATGAAGGTTCAACTATAATGTCACGTGTTCTTTGGGTTTGCGCCTTGGCATATTCTCCAAGGCTTCAGTATGAACTTTAAGAAAACTACAGTGACCTCTCATCATAACAAACTCAGCAGGACGGCAAAATTCTTTATAAGCAGATTTCTATATAAGCGACCACTCAGTGAAAGCTGAAACAATCGTGCTTACATTGCGCTACAACTGCAAGGAACTGAAAACGCTATATAGGTGCAAAAATGACAGCCACAAACAATGCCATTCTGCAACCGTAGCTGTAGTGACATCACGAATAGTAGGGTCAGGCAATGTGAGTGATACCCATGTCATCAGGACATTTCTAATGGTGATCAATGCCGATCTTGATCTGTTGTCTTTGTCACCATCAACAGTCATGGATAAACAGCGGCACGGTCTCAACTAACACTGGTGTAACAGGGGCACTTTTAATCACGATCAAGGCCGATCTGGATCGCATTGTTTGATCGTGACCAAGAGTGGACGCTGCTACACGGGCCTGCTATCCGGATCGAGTCCGGGTAGCATTTGATGCTGACAACGGTCGAATAGTGACACACAAATCACAATCGTCTTTATCCCAGTCAGGCCTCATCCCGATTTAATCATGGTGAGGCCCGACATGGTCATTCTTATATGACTGTGCAGCAGTGCCTCACCTTGACCAGCAATGTTCACGATTAAACTGCCTGTGTGACACCAGTCACACAGGCAGTTTAAAGGCGATGCAGATCGAGTTCGGTGCTGATGTCAGCCAAATCGCAACATGCAGAGCGTGGTCATCTTATCCTGATTGGGCCTGATCGCAAATGTGTAGCAGCATCTAATCCAGACTGCCACTGTTTGCGAGTGAAGTGCCTGTGTGACATCGGGATAACCCCAAGTCGCCTTCAACTCCTTCGCCAGCGATTCTCAGCACTGCCTCACAAAGATCGCCGGAAGTGTGGTTATTGTCAGGTGCCGCTGCCAGGTGTCTTTCTCTAAATTTTATGAAGGGACTTTAGCTTTCTCCGCTTCTTATTAGCAAAACTTCCTGCTCTAAAGTCTGACATTTTATCCTGGAGACTGGAGGAGCCATTCTAACTGTTGGTCGTAAGAGCACCCATAGGACACGAAGCACTTGAACCAAAGCCCGCGGTAGTCCAACACAGATCCCAACGCGCATGCAGTTGGTCCCCAACCCGGCTCTACCACAGCTGAACACGGGTGCCAGCGCCGGTGATACAGCCGATGCGCACCAGCATAAAGGAACTTCAGTTGGTTGAGTGACCTTGAGGAAGCATTAGCATTCCACAGACTATTTGCCCCCGTGCTCACCCGCTCCGCACCTTCAAATGTGCGTGCAACAAGGAAGAAAAGTGGTTACAGCAGCACGCATTTGCTTCGAAATGGTGCCCATCGTGTGTGAGGAGAAGGGTCGCCTTCATGGTGCCATGCCACTAGTTGCCATGCCCCTAGTTTACTTTAAGCGGAGCAAGCTATCGACACGCTTCGAGTAATGTGGGATCAAATGCACGCCTTTGGGTCGGGGCAGGAAAAGCTTTTGAATAAAGAGATATTTCGAAAGGGAAAATTAGCATCCACCCGTATTGTAGCACAAGGCTACAAGGAAATCCATACGGATTTCTCAGAAATGAAAGCTTCCTAGTTGCCGAAAAATTCGTCCTGGTCCGGGGTTCGAACCCGGGACCAACGCCTGTCCGGGGCGCTCACTCTGCCAACGGGTGGATGCTAATTTTCCCTTTCATAAACGTTACTCCACCTTGCGGGTTTCCGCAGAACTCATTTGCCATAAAGAGATATCTCAGTATAAGAAAGGATTACTGTATATGTTGGGTCTTATCATCTTATTTTAGAAACCAACCACTCAGTGTAATAATAACAATAGAGTTCCCAATTCTTTTTAACCCCCGTATTCATTTAAAGCCAAGACTTTGCATCTGCACAGATGAGGCTGGAGTGCAAGACACACCAGCTCGTACTACTCACTGGATGAAGCCGTACTTGTCGGTGACATGATACAGCTCAAACTTGGGATCCTCCCAGGGGTCAATCTGAGCAACATTGTCCTTTTCTCGGCCGCGGTCGTAGCGTGCAACTATTGCCGCCCGCTCCTCCGCAGCACGCTCCAGAATCTCCGCTTCGGTCAGGTTGCCACTACCTGCATGGCAGTTCACTGGACTCACTCATATTGTCATGTACAGGCCACAAATACACTAACATGCCAAAGTCTGATAGGGCGACACTTGGTGAATGCTTCGATCTTGGCATGTAATCATGAAGTGTGAATGACCATCAAAATTTACCACCTGCACTAGCCAAGCGGAGTCATGCAGCCCAATTCAGAACGTTTCACAGTGCAAATCTGATGTGCAGGGATTTCTGCAATGTAACTATGGCCTACTATACTTCATTTTTTTTAGGTATACCCTCATTGCCTTTTTAAAAGACACACATGATGCCCTGCTTTGTGGCCGTTACTGCCAAACGCAGCGAAAGCCCCACGTGTTTGCAGCATTGCTTACAGCATTGCAAGCAGAGTGTACTCGATCATATGGACAGCAGGTGGATAGCAAAGACTCTGTTGTCACAAGGAACTGTGGGTTACTCCGCAGTCTGCTACAACTTCCGGCTCGAGGCTTTGCGCCGCCGCCACATGCCGCAGTCATTTTGCGGTTGAGAGAAATGATTCTTCGTTCACGTATGCACGTGAAGTTTGATTCACTATGTAGATTCACATGCAAGCATCGCCAGACAGTTCCGAAAGCTAAGTGCGAGCAGTCTTTCCTTCATAACCTCCTGCGTACTGCGTTTTTCTGTTGGGTATGTCATGTCCCCAACGAGTCACGTCGAAGTAGTTATCGAATGTTTACAATGAACTACGCTAGGTTCATCAACATAACATATGTAGCCTCTAATACATTGGAAGCCAACCAAAGAAGTATACAACTTGTTCTTGCGATCACCGCAATTCCGAAAACGCCAATCGTGAAACGTCGTTATGTGATCGGCGAATGTCAACATGAATGGGCAACCGGTCTTGTAAGTTGCGTCCACTGACACACGTGGTTGACACTTGGCAACGGATGTCGAGTGCTAGACGTTCCGCAATCGCAGTTATCACTATGCGCAGCAGTTGTACATTGACCATATTTCGTTTCAGAGGCCATACCAAGGTTCCGTAATATCATAGCGGCACACAGAGCGCAGGTTGTCGTCCGCTGCTGTAAACTATTTGCTGCCTCCCATTTTTTTTCTCGAGAGATGGGCGCCTCGTACCACTGCACAGAGAAGGAACTCATTGCTTTCAGTACATGAAGAGCGCATCAATAAAGTTGACCTCACCTCTTTTCCCTCTTTCGTGCAGCCTCACTAGTTTTTTTCGTTGTACGTAAATAAAGACAGCACATAATAGATGTGCTCAGGATCCTTGCTTGTTGCACCTGTTTGTATGCAACTGATGATTAGTTAAAAGTTATTCAGATTAGAAATTAAATTAATCAAGTTAGTTACCAAAACACTTGCCTGTGACGAAATGGTCTTCGCATATCCTGGCTCCTGCATTCAGAACCCAGAGCTTGCCTGTCACAGGTCGCTCGTTTGAGGGCAACTGCCCATTTACGCTTGCACGCTTCATTCCCACGAAAACGAAGCACTTTCTTTCCCTTCACGGTAGAATTCGCACACCCTAATGCCGAGCAGCAAACCATGATAACTTCACAGAAGCGTGTTTTTGTTTGCGAGCATCGGAGACGTTCAGCAAGAACCGGCATACAAGGCCAAACGAAGGAACCGCGCAGCTAAGCGCTGAACCGGAATTTGGGTGCAGACGAAAACGTCATTTTGCTATCCGCCTATTGTGATAGACGTGTGAACCGCACATTTGTGGGCGACAATTTAAGCATGGGGTGAAACCACTCAGCAGGAAAAAAAGAGCCAGGCCTGCGTGGAACTGCAGAACAGTAACAGCGCAAGCTGGAGAACCACCCTTCTTAGAGGCCTTTTTAAATGCGTGAGCAAGCTAGTGCAAGTAGAGGTCCTAGGTATCCCCTGCGCCATAACTCTCATCATTTTGCCAATTAGGAAAGTATCCACTACGCCTTAATTACTGCAGTATTGTAATGTGCAAATCTGTACAACTGCACATCTTCAAGAGTCTCTTGGCATCGTTTTCCCGAGAATGAACCGAATTCTAGGCCCAGTGTTGACGGCGAGCTGCGGTTTGGGCTTCTCTCTGCACAGCTGTCTGTTGTGCCGGACGTTGCCTTGCTGCAGCCGCGCGTGTAGCTCTGCGATTCGCTTCTTCGGTAGCGGTCCGCACACTGAGAGAAGGCGCCATCAGATATATCGAAGAGCCAAGTCAGGTTGCTGTCGGGGCTGCTCACATCACCTGCCGCATGACGCATGGCACGATACGGCAAAACTGCTTCAAAAGGCAGCGCTTCGTAATAATGAGAACGGAAATGTTGAAGAAGATTGTTTCATAATGATGATGTTGATGATGCCTCTGTAATGGGTTCAGAGCTACAAAGCATGCAGCCCTGTGTTCTTTCAAATGATTCCTCGAACTCGTTATGCAATCCACTTTCCCCGACGTGCAGTGGGGTATGATTATTCTGCCACATAACATTACATTTGCAAATGCGATTCCTCGGCAGACGTTATACCTGTTTAGGTCTTTTAGCGAAGATTTTTCAAGCACAGGTGTAGCTCAGTGGTAGAATGCTCGACTGCCACGCAGAGAGTGTGGGTTCGAATCCACGCAGAGGACATGGGTTTGAATCCTCCTCAGTCCTGGTTAGTTTTTCTAAAATTTGCGCGATAGCGGTCACGGACACAAGCTGCAGCGGCGAACAACTGTGGCGCCAAAAACTGCCTTTGTTGTGATCTCATAAAAGCTTATGCTGTAAAACAAGTAACACCACAGAAAGTAGTACCTGCTTGTGAAGGTCGTGGGATTGAGTTCTGGACAGGTGGCCGCATTTTGATGGGCACAAAATAATGCAAAAAACACCGGCATATTTACATTTGGGTGCAGATTAAAGGACACCATGGGCAATTGTCAAAATTACTCCACCACGGGGCATGCCTCACAATCACAGCACAATGGCACCAAAAAAGGACATTGGAAGGGGTGCTCAATGTTAGGAAGATATGGCACATCACCCCTTTAGTTTGGCCTCTCGTCACCTAGACTTGGCAAGGTGCATTTACAAGTCATGCATATGTTTTGTTAAACAGGACTTCCCTCTTTATATTACAGATGTTTAATAGGATGTGTATTTTTGTGTTTAGCATTCTGTTGGTATTCATTTTTGCTTTGCCATTTTTGTTGCCACATTGAACATGGGGATGTGGGGCTTGTCAAGCTGTTTCAATACAGCCTTTTTTTTCCTTCTTGTCCAACCACTTGCTGTAAAACTATGTGGTAAATGAAATCAACTCAACCCGCAATACCCAATCCTCTCCTTTCCCGATACATTTTTCAGTGAAAAAGATGCCTAGGGGTATTTCTGAGGACTCGGTGAACCACTTCGACCGGGTTGCCAGCACAAAAAAAGAATTTAACAACGTTTGTAAGCTACGAATGTACAAGATGGAAGACTGTGAAAGCATTGTAGAAGTGTTGAAATCTGGGTCAGTTGGTACGTGCTGTTGAACATGCAAACCAGCCCCAAAGGACGACGGACGGTAGAGAGAAGTGACACACACGTCGGCTGCAATAGCAACTGTGCTTTATTAACAGAAACCATCTTGCAGCAAAACCAGGAGAGCATGTGCCGACCGAACAACCAAACAACGAACACAGAAGCTAATGTAATTCAAGCTAATGTAATGTTTGGTTGTTCGGTCGGCGCATGCTCTCCTGGTTTTTCTGCAAGATGGTTTCTGTTAATAAAGCACAGTTGCTATTGCAGCCGACGTGTGTGTCACTTCTCTCTACCATCCGTCGTCCTTTGGGGCTGGCTTGCATGTTCAACAGTGTGAAAGCGTGGTCAGGGGGAGGACATTTCCATAGAACCAATGGGGACGATTTTTGGAAGCGATCGTAGCGCCGTCTGGGCGTTGACGGCACTCGCACTAAAAAATAAATATGTTGTTTTGCTAGCACTTTGAACAGTTTTGGCTAGTTTACGCTCGCAATTCAAGTTTTAGAACTGTAAATTTTGTTTATATAATTTATAACTGCTTAGAAAGGTAAATACGTTTTAAAATTGCAAGGGCGCTTTCGAAGCGTCAAAATGGCGGCTGGCGACCGGCAAAAACAGACGATATGCTGTTGTCGTCTGCTACTGTATTGCGGGTGCTCCCTCGGTCGCTACAGGCAGGTACCCCCAAAATTTCTCTCGTTTGCACAATGTAATTGCATCCCATTTACATATTAGAGACTTATAAGTATCTTGCATACTTACTTGAAAGGTTACCGCTGCAGTAAGGACAGCCACAACACTGATCATACAAACTAGCGGCAAGTAAACCGCTTTATTGTAATGACACCGATGTTTACATGAAATGAGGGACAAGTGAGTAGTGTTTTACGAGATGCACCGGCGAGTATCGTTCATAATCGTCGGTACGCATAAATGTACGCACTATGTGCAGCCCCACCGCAGATATCCGGAGCACAGCTGTCCACTGCTGAAGGTAAAAAATACGTATAACTGCACGAATCCATGTCAACAGAGTATACCACTAGAGTCCCTGCACTTTTACGATGGTGTCGTATCACTCTGTTCACAGCACCAGTATCTTGCAGCTTGACTTGAACATAACCGCGGAACTTTCACAGGCGTCGAATGGTGCTTACGCCGTCTTCTGGTACTCACTGCCCGCTTTCGCTCGTCGTCGCCCATTCATTATTTAAAACATTGCAGCGTTCGTGCTCAATACGCTTCCTGTGACTTGAAATTAAAAGGCAACTCTTTTTTTGTGTGAATCGATTTGAAGTTCTACAAACAAAGTAGGCAATTTAAAGGCTTAATGGCGTTTCGCCTGCTGCCGCCGGCAGTGCGCTGTCGTCGCTTCAATGGTGGCGCCACCTGAGAGCGCGGACGCGCAACTCGCAACATGTCCCCCCCCTGGCATGGTGTGCAAGAACCACAGGGGTTCCCTCGCAACATGACGAGATTTCAGCAGACAGCTCCGCAATGCACAGTGCAGACAATATCATTACGAGGCAAGCAGTGCTGGGAGATCTTTCGACATTCCATGGCTCTAAAGTGCACCTTTTTGAAAGTGTCTGAGTACAAGTTCTTGGGAGTACTTTTTCATGAGAATTTACAGTGGACGTATTACATCAATTATATTAAACGTAATGTAGCACAACTTAGCATGCTGAATAAATGCCGCACATTATTACCTTTAAAACCTAAGCACCAGCTGTACTTTTCTACGGTTCACTCCAGACTCAAATACTGTCTACTTGTTTTGGGAGTAACGGAAAATACCAAGTATATTCGTATTCATAATCTTTTGGGCATGAACCCACTTCTGAGCACTTTCAGCACGGCCATATATTGAATATTGGGAATCTGTACAAACAAAAATTATCTGAGAAGGCATTCTTAGAATTTAATGGTAACCGTGAGAATTTCTTTTCAATATGCACTAATGCCACAACTGCTTACAAACTACAACATAGGAACTTTGTTTAGCCGAAAACTATAGAAATTAATTATTACAGTGGCAAATTCCTAATATTCTAAATGACGAACATGCGCACTACTCGATATTATGGAGTATTCTTTAACTCCCGCAGTGTTTAGGAAAAAACCAACACAATTCGTTCTAGAACAGGACTTTATTTTTCTTTTCTTTTTTTTCTTTTTTTGTGTCGAGCGCTATGCAATTCTATGGGTACATTCTATGTCTTTTGTGCTGACTGTTTTCTTGCTGTACCATGGTGTATGTATTCGTTTATATTATTATGTCTTACTTTTTACTGAATATTGCCATTACTACAGTGTATTGAAGTAGATGAATATGTCATTTTACCATTATGTGCATTCGTCATTTTGCTGTCATCCATCATCTGCTGGTGCCAGGAGCCTAGTCAGGCATGTAAAAACACCTTTAGCTCTGGCACATTCATCTATTCTCATGTATTGTCAGAATTCTTAATAAACTTCAACTTGTGATCCGTGAAGGCTTCAGCTGCTGTCCACTCTATTTAAAGAAACTGTGTCCATCGTGCGTCATCCATTTCCTATATATTTTATTGCAATAAAAAGCGTGCCAGTTTAAGCATGCGAGCTTGCGGCGGTGTTGCAGGAAGGGCAGTAAAAATTAAGTTAGAAGTTTTCGAACTTCTAGTCATCCTTCCACTTGTGTAGGGACACCGGCAACACTGGTTGCTGGGGTTTTGTAGTATATTGATGAAGATTGAAAATTGCCATCCATCGCGAAAGAACGCTATCAGATCTGCGTAAAATAAAACTGTAAATACGTATTCTGCTTTTAAGCTGGGTCTTTGTTTGTTTTTCATTACACTGAGAGTTTAGCACCAAGTCAGGCTAGCTGGTTGACATTCACATGAAGACCTTTTAACTGCACTAACACACATGACCAAAGAAGAAGACTTGCATGCGAGTGTGCAATGCATGAAAAGTGACACACATGCAGAGCGAAACAGGCTATCCAAAACACAGATACGCTGTTGCCACTGCAAGGCAATGCAAGATTACAACCAATGCTGTGCACACGGTTAGTAGCAATGTCCAGGGAAAAACAGCACGTCCACATACTAGCACAGGGTGGCGCATAATTTGGAGAATGAGATCAACACTGTGTTCTCAGCCCCGCAGAAAATGTTGAAATTGTGTGCTAGGGTAATGAGTGTTATTGGACAGGGCCCCCTCGTCTGCATGGTTGGCCAGCGTCAAGGCTTGTCCCCAACACCTGCACCGTGGTCTGTGAATTTCCCTTTTCTCGTGGGCTTGTATACCTCGGCCAGACAGTATTGACGCTTGGCTAAAGGAACATCCAAAAATAGCTCTTCAGATGGTTATTCACACAATACCTAAGCAGTGAGATGACTGTAAAAAGGTAAGCATGAACAACTTGTTAATGAAACCAGAGAGTGGTGGCGTCACAGGGATCGTAACACTTGGGAGACTTACAGTAACATGGGTGTTTAAACAAACCTTCAGCGTCAGCTTGCTGAATGTGAGATGCTGCTTTTAGATACGACTGCCTATCTATACATAGTGTGCACGTGCGTCACTGAGCGCGGCTTCGTCACTTTTCCGGCACGCCGGTGGCATTCGCCACCGGCGCGCCTGTTTGGCTGCAGCCTGTTGACTACGTCAGCTAGGTACCCAGGGAGGTACCCAGCAATGGCTACTATGAATAGCGAGTGTGGGTGAGAGCGGCGGATGTGACGACACATGAACACTATGTATACTTTGGATGGCCAATGAGCTGTTTCGTGTGGTTTTTCATCTGTACGCATATCATTGTTCAAAACACCCCGCTGCGGGTCATCGTGCATCCTGTCTTCTGGATCTTCTTTGTCTGCGTGTGTTAGGCACCTAAGAATTTTTAAGATGACCCGAAGTTTGACACATCACCAAGCACAGTGCTGCCATTCATTTTTTCTCGACTTTCGAGGCCAAGTTAAAAATGTTATTCTTCTCTTATGGGGTACGAGTATGCTCTTTTCCATCAATGTAAGAAATGATGTTTTCATATTCAGCAAAAAAAAAAAATAGATGCTTACCGGGTGGTAGGCAGTCCATTTAAATACAGCTGTGATCAGCCCTGTGATACATTTACTCAACTACTGAATACAACTGTCAGTCTCTTAGAAGAAAAGGGAGAGAGAGTGCTGGAAGTAATAGTTATGGCGCTAAAACAACGGGACACAGAGAAGACAAAACACACACTCTGGCGCCACTTCCAACTGTTTATTCGCATGAACCATCACTGGAATTTATACAGGTTGCCGGCCAAGATAATATTTTGCAGATACAGTAAAACCTCGTTATAACGAAGGTTAAGGGGGAGTGTTAGTTACTTCGTTATAACCATTATTTCGTTATAACCAATATCAATTTCATCTATAGGAATTTCAAGGGGAATTGCGATTAATTCGTTATATCCGATAGTTCGTTATATCCGGGTTCGTTATAACGAGGTTCTACTGTATAATCAGTAAAAGTGCGAAATGCACCGTAAACCTAAGGTCGACCCTATTCGATATATGCACAGTGAACAATGAGGTATGCACAAAGACACACGTGTTCAGTTACACTATCAAGCCCGAGTGATAGGACTCTACATTGCGCACAAACTAAACTAGTAATAGCTACAGGCTACCTTTCAAGAAGAGGACTTCTTTACCACTTAAAATTACTGACGGCGTGCTAATGCACCGATCACCTGCCATTTTTATTAAAAAACGCCTCGATTGTCTCTCTTTCAGTGCGGGTGTGCGCTTGTTGTTTTAGCACCATAACTATTCAAGCAATGAACCAACTAGCTCAACAACATATCCTTTTTGAGAGAGCGCTGGCTTACTCATGGCTTATTGGCCGGTGCCGTGGAGAGCAGCCCGAGGGGGGCGTCCACGCATGCTGGCCAACGATGCCTGTGCTCCTGGGCAACGCCACCAGAGGCACATGGGGCCACACAGCTGGGTGGCAGCTGCTCCTCCACCTGCAAATGACAGGGGCAAGAAATGCTGTGCACACACCAGGTTACACGACAAACACTACAGCAAAGTGGCCGGTTGGGCAAGTTGGCACAGCTTCGAGGAAGCACGCATAGCAACAACCAATCAATCATCAGAAGAGATACTTGTGCTAGTTTGGTGGCAGTTCACTTTGCCAGAAAAACAGCAGAACAAGACGAGGAAAGAGCAGGACATGGCCGCTGACTCGCAAATAAAAATTTATTCAAAGACACGTGGAAAATGCACATATAGCTCCGACTTAGTCACAACTATTGCATCTGCACAGTAGAATCACCAAGGTCATAAAATCACCAGATCAGGTCAAAGAGAGACGAGTGTCTCAAAAAACGCAAGGACATAAAAGAATGAAAGAGCAAGATATACAGAAATGAATGCCATCGAAAAGCAAATACATACATCACGGTCCAGATAGTTATACAATTCCGGCTGAAATCCAAGTAGCGTGATAGTGATAAGGAGGTTCACTACTTGGATTTCAGCTTTTCCAAGCCGTGGTTGACACAGGGGCAGGCGTCCATGCGATTGGCGCTGTTCTAATAGCAAATGCGGCACACTTACTTCAACATGGCACCATAGCACTGCTTTTGTCGTTTAGTGGCTCCGAGATAAACCAAGCTGGCCGAATATCTCTGTATGTGAGAGACCTCAGACAGACACTTCCAGTAGAATGTGTCACTGTTGACAGCCCAATTTTGCTAGTTGTTCTAGGAATATGTGAGTGGTGCAGAAAAGTAGTGGCCACTATTGACTTGCCTAAACCGAATCATGGCACTACAGTAAAACCTCGTTATAACGAAGTTGAAGGGGGTGTGGTAATTACTTCATTATAACCATTAGTTCGTTATAACCAATATCAATTTCATCTATAGGAATTTCAAGGGGAATTGCGATTTCTTCGTTATATCCGATAATTCGTTATATCCGGGTTCGTTATAACGAGGTTTTACTGTATAATGCGCACCCACAGCACCACCAGTTATGCGAGGCAGGTGGTGAAGACAGTCCTTGCTTCGTTCAAGCAGCTTCTTCTTCCGCGAGTCGCACCTGACAAAGGTGCCTTTAATCCAGGAAACCTGCGCTAATCTAGCAAACCACACCAAGACCTCCCGTATGGAGCTTTGAACTACCAAGTTCACCTTTCTAAGCAGTGGGCATGAATCACGCGGGTCTCTTCAACAACGAAAAAGAATGGTAACAAGCATCTACTTGTTGCCGTCAACCATTTGATCAAGTGGGTCAAAGCTGAGGCAGTGCCAGACACTTCTACACATCACGCAATGCGGTTCCTCAAGCGCAATCTCGTCTCACGTCACGGTGCTCCTCAAGCGCAGGCTACTAACAGACCACGGCAGCTGTTTCATGTCACGAGAGTTTGAAACGGCCCTAAAGGCCTGCAGCACAGAACACGCCACGACGTCGGTGAACTACCGGCAGTGTAATGGCCTTGCCGAGTGATGTACTCCTCAAAATTCTCACATGTTACGGTCAACCTGTCAAACACAAAGTGGACCTGTCTCTTCACCATAAACGCTGCCAAACACGAAGGAACACAGGCATCTCCATTTTCATACAGAACTGCCGCCAGAGGTGCCACCGTGAGCAAAAGGGTCAGCCACGCTTGGAAGTTCGCATGAGTGTTTGCTGCGAAAAACATTTTGCCAAATTTTTCTCTTCACTGTGTCCGCTAACTGGTCATTGCAGTGATTACCATCAGCCAAACAATAGAGAACGCACAGATACGGTGCTGTATCTGTGTGCCTCCTTCCTTGTCGTTTTTCGTCGTGCTGTTTATTCTTATATCAGCAAAACCTGGGGTGCTGAAGTCCTCCAAGTCAGCGCATTATATATTTGTGTCAGCAACACCAGTTCACTTTTTCAATGGCCAGCAGACGAAATAGCGAGAACCGTACAAAAATACACAGTGGCATTGTCAAGCAATAGCGAGAGATGCGAGAAATGAGAACCTGGTTTAACTGAAGGAATAAACAGTCATATTACAACATTTAGCACCATCAGCTAAATAACAATCCAACATAACAAAACAGTGAGCACTTCGACGCCTAAACGCGGATTTTGTTTTGTTTATATAAGCCGCGGCAGTATATGAAACTATCACACAACAAGATCCAAGATACAACGAAAGATCTAATGCGCATGCCGCCTATACTTTTCAGTGCAGTTCGACCTCTGACGCCTGCCAAGCTCGGCTTCTCTAAAAGCACCTTTCCCCGATCTCATTCAAATATTTGCATTATCTGACCATCATTCCTTATGGTAAAAGCTCTCCAGAGACACATCCCTAGGACGTATGCCAAGGCGATGCTTTGGACGCTTTGACACAAAATGGCAGACTGCGCCACCGCTAAACTGGGCTGGTTTTTGGCTGTGCCCCTTCGCCAAACTCTCCCGAAGGGGATATACGGATCTGTCCTTTCCCAAGAAAGTGTGCGTTCTCCTAGAGATGCGGACAGACCGACGTAAACTCATACCGCAACTCCATGTCGTGGTCCTTGGTATACCCAGTCTGGGAGACTCGTCGTTACGCCAACGAAATTGGACTTGTAATTATCCAGTGTTCGGTCCACATCTTCGACAAGGGATGAGGTGTAAAGGGCATCATGTAGAGGGTGTTACCAACCCTACTGACATCACTAACGACTTATCTGTGTTATCTGTCTATGTTGACATGGTGGCTGTGGATAAGAGGACGCGCAATAAAGAGACAGGCATTCGCCTGCCCGGAAACTCGGCCGTTCGATCACTGGTCCGGGCAAAAAGAAAAGAAAAACAATCGTCTCCCCGGGCTGCATCGGCGTTGAGGGCGGAGAAAAAAAAACGAGTTTCACGTTTTTGAGGTCGAGGCTATGCTTAGGGGAGATGCCAGCTACGCCGTTTAAAACTCCGCGATTGACGCGTGCGTTTATGGGCCGAGGACATGAGTTTTTGTATTCTTTTGTGCTCGGCCGCGCGGCCTAGCAGGGATCGATGAATGTGAAATGCCATGTCAAACCAATCACAATGCCCTGCCACAGTCATCACTGCAACGTAGTCACACGTCACTTCCTGCAACAAAATTCGCCGCTGTGTGCCGCCACGGTTCATGAAAAAATGCGGGAGGCACTGGTTTCTTCGTTGAAATAAAATTATAAACACTTATGGCAATCCCACTCTTGCTGCGACGTCCCCGCAAGCCGCAGTTCTAGAATAAGCGATAGAAGTACGGCATGCTCATTTGGTGTCGCAGGTTACAATACGTATATGCTGAACTCGCCTCCACGTAGGCACGAGGCCACCTGTACACACGGTGGCCTCTCTAATGCTTAAACTCGACCAATTCGATTAAGAATGACATCCTTTAATTCTTAGCACAGTCGTGCTGTGAACAAGCCGCGTACCAAAGCGAATAACATGTGGCGGCGCCGACGGGTGCATACGCTGGCCGAGAATGTCGGGGACTGTCTGTTCGAATCCGGGAAAAGAAGGTCACTGCCGCAGAAAACGACCCATTGTGCGGTCGGACATCGTCGCTCTCTCGCCGACAGAATGGCGGCGCGCCGAAATCGGCCAAACTCCGATTATGCCGGAGTCGGTGGCCATCCGCGTGCTCACAACCCGCCGAAAATTTCCAAGACGAAAATGCCTAGCGTTGTGGAGCAGTTGTCGGGTTCGATTAGCAATGGCAGCGGGGAAGCATACGCTCGTCTGCGTGTAGTGAAGCACTTCCGAGCCGGGGTTTTTGTAGCCGCACCGTCGGTGACTTATCGCACACGAAGTGCTGCGCGAAGCCGTGCCGGGCTGCACGATAATGAGGCGTAGGCTGCGTTGCCACACAGTTATATCGAGGTATGTACATGGGACGAAATGTTCCTCAGAACACTGGTTTTATTTCACGACAGACTTATTTTAAAAGCCAGAAGCGGAAAGCTCAATTTCTCAAGTACGCGTGCTAATATCGCCCAAATGACCTTCGGCGTCCAATGCGCGGATCTCATTGGGTACTGTGCGGTCCATAGCTTTATCACAGAGAAAGCAATTGAGCCATGCATGCAGATGCATTCAAAACAAACGTCGCAGAGATATGCGGCTCGCAACCAATTACATCGAGTTCCCGCGGTCCTCTCAGGCGTTTGGGCCAGTGGTCCGGATTTCGTCCGGGCCCGGCTTTCCCTGACAAAGGCCGAAACAAAGTTCAAGCACGCTCGTCCGTTTCTTCATGTGCTCGCTCGCTCGAGCAAGAGCGCGCGCACAAACTTTATATATAATACAGTCGAACCTCGAGCCTTAATCCGAAGTCACGTAATTCGAACAAATTCCACGAAAAGCCAGCAATGCAGGACGCGGACATAGAAAACAACACACGCAGACACACCTTCGCCGGACTAACCACCAAGTTTATTGAGGCACCCACGAGCTTTTATACAGAAATGCTGCGCAACCGCCCGAGCTATATAACCTGAGGGCTAGACCACCTGACAGTCAAGTACCGATAAAAAAACCGCCACTCTTTTTCAGTGATAGCGACAGAAGGTTCACTGATGCAGGTCTGGCCATTCGTTTTCATAAAATATGCCTCGAGCAGTTCGCGCGCAATTCTTGTCCTTCCTCTGCCTAGAATGCTCGTCTGGCGAAACAAAGGCACGCAACCATGACAACCTTTTACATGAAGGACTAGATTACTCCCTATGCCCGATCTTGCATCACACGCATGTTCTTTCAAACGTTCGTTTAAACACTGGCCCGTCTGGCCCATATAAACCTTACTGCACGAGGTGGGGATGGAATAAACCAACCCTTCGGTGCACTCGGTAAATACAGTGCGGTGATCAGTTTTGCAGGCAGATCTGCATCCCCCGCCTGAGATGCGGGCGCAAAGGCCAGAAAGCTTTCGGGGGGCTGAAAACGCCAGATCCACACCGAACTTCTGGTACACTCTTTTCAACCCGTGGGACGTCTTGTGGAAATACGGCATCACCTCAATTTTCCTTGTCTCACCTCAATTTTCCTTGGCGCCCAGGAACGCCGCGAACGCTCAACATAAATTTTTGTTTCTCGCCTAAAACAAAAATCACTCCCATTAAACTTTACAAAAATCACTCCCAGTAAACTTTCCCAAATAAATCTCCGTTTACTCTTCGAAATGAGACCAAGTGTGCATTTTTACTTGAACCGCATCACCGCTCTACATGTGCCTGAACATGGGGCATTTCACACATTTTGCAATGTTTGCGCCCCTTCCACTTCGAAACTACTTGGTCATCGACTTCAATACTTTTCTGACACGCTTACTGCCAACTACCCAGCCATGTGATATAGTCCTATTGTGTCTGTATTCGTAGAACTGTTATAAAATCAAAATGGGCGCAGAATTGCAGCATTGCTTCACCACAAAGCACATCGTGAGACATAGTAGTGGTCGTCAATGGGTAATAAGATAATGCCATTCCTTTTGAAGAAAACGGCAGATATTTAAGCTGTTCCGTGAATCAGAGCTCACGAGAAAGCGGTCGATGCCGCAGCGTTCTCGACTACGTCAGCTTGACTGCACGAACGTTCCTCGCCTGCATCGAGGACCTCAGAACGGCGTCCCATCATCGACCGCAGTAGCGCCGCCTATTCCCGTGGCGATACAAGCTCCCATGAGAACATATCGTACGCGCCGCTATACTCGACCCGCAGCTCCGCGTCCCCCACGAAGGTCCGCTTTAAACACACATCGGTTTCCTGTTGCAGAGACACAACAAGCCAAACAGACATCGGCGCGTCAGCGGCTAAGCACGCGCGCACAGCAGCTCGCCATAATTCTCGTCGACCTCGTGGATACAATGAAGGACAAGCCCGATTCCCCACTGTTGTGTCCAGTATTTCGTGCCATCGCGGCGCAGTAAGCGCTGTCGTGAAAGGGGAACGCAGCGGAAGACACGGGACTGCGTTGGCACCTCACCAATGTTGTGAATGGGTCCGTTGGTATCTCACCGAGCTGCCACCACTGTTGCGAAGAGGGACCAGCGGGAGATACGGAGTCCGTCGGTGTCTCACCGCTGCCTGCAACGTTCTCAGGTCAAGCTATAGCGGGACGTGGCTATAGCGGGCAGGCAGTAGATGAAACAGTGTGCGGAATAGCAACACTTCGCTGTAGGGAAGGTAGCCCACGAGCGTTTGGAAAACAGAGCAAATGGTTAAAGCGGTTGAGTACAGAGCCAGCCAGCACGATCGAGTCGGCTGGGGCGACTGCCTGCTAACAAAAGAGCGGCACGGCCTTAAATGGCGTTTCTCTCTGCTGCTGAACGTCCAGTTGCTGGGAAGACACTGGCCGCTGTGTTACCACGGGCGCTCCCGGCTTGAGTGAGGGATCACAGGAATCTCTCCCCAAGTCGCGGAACAAGCGACCGTCCCCGCACGGCGTCTTCGGTTCGCCGAAATGCGGAAAACTCGACCCTCCCGCTGTGGCGAATGGGTCGTATTTCTGGCGCAACAGCGCAAATGCTTAATGTTGTAACCTCAACCCACATCCTCGTCCGAAGAGCTGACCCCTCTTTCGCCAATAGCCCGACAAGCCACTGACTTTTCAAAAAAACTTTTCGCAGTTTGATTCCTCGGTCCTTGGACCTTGCTAGTACACATTCCACTTGTAGCACTCGTCCCGCTTAATGACGTCGTCGGGATAGCACGACACACTATCCGAATTCTCGAGCCGCGACCGCTTGAAAAATCGCTGGGGCACTGGTAATTCTGTACGACAGTCGAGCGTACTTCCCATACGCGTGTTTACTGTGACAAGCGAGTGGCAAGCGTGGTCTAACTTCAGCAGCTGATGAGCTGTAGACAGATACAATACCGTATAGTATTTGCATCCATATGCAAGCTCACGAAGATGTCTTCTCCGCAGATGGGGATTCACCGCCACTTTGTAATCTCCGCAGACGCGCACGTTGCCATTTGGTTTCGGGACTATATATACCAGGGGCGCTGGCCACTCGCTCTGCTGAATGGGAAGTGCAGTTTTCCACCAAGGACTCTTGTGCCACGGCATCTCACAACGCGCAACCCACCGGCCGAGCCACCGGCCTGTCCCAGGGCTGGCCCAAACACTTCTGCTGACTTTTCGTTAGGTGTCCGCACACGCTCATGCAGTCGAGTTTTAACGCCTCCAGTCAATCTCGACCGAGCAGCAACGTTTTGCTTTTTTGTTGTCGTTCATACCGCCGAAAGTGGTAGATTCACTTTGTGGCCACGATGCTCAACAAAAAAGTTCGATAATCCCTAAGCATACTCTTATGAAATGAGAACGCGAAAGCGTTTCTTTTGGTTAGACTGGCATTGCCGAGTTGTGTTATAAAGAATGAGGCAATGTGAAAGGGCGAATTGTGTTTAGTTACATGATTTGATGCCATCAAAGTGGTGTTCATGCTAAGAAAGACCATCATAAGACAGACCATGCGGTTTCAAGCCTACGTGTAAACGGCCTGATAAAGAAAGACCGGTTCAGATTTACCAAATGCACTCAATGACCATTTCATTGCGGTAGGTCAGTCAAACGCAGTTAACGTTAAACCATATCCCATTCATGGCACCAGTGAATTCCATTCCAGTATGTGGTGTTTTTCCCCACAACGGAAAGTGAAGCTGTCGACATATTCAAGTGCCTAAAAACTTCAAGATCACTTAGATGCTAACGACATGCAAATTCGCCCTATAAAGCACATCATATATACATCATTGCAGTAAAACGCGTTGCAGAGCTAGTTGGTGCATTGTATTCACGAAAAGACTTATCCCAGCCAAGAAAACAGACGAACACAAGGAAGACACGAAAGCGGCAAGGAAGACAGGAAAGCCGCTTTCCTGTCTCCCTTGCGATTTTCCTGTGTTCGTCTGTTTTCTTGGCTGGGATACGTCTTTTCGTGAAGACATCATTGGTCCTCTTCTGACGACGCCGTACAATTTAGTGCTCGAAAGCAGGTGTTTCCCGGAAAAAACGCAAATTGTAAGGGTAATTGCCATTCACAAAGGGGGCGACAAAAATGATGTGGGGAACTTTAGACCTATTTCTATACTCCTGGTTTTATGAAAAGGCACAGAAAAGACTACGCATGCGCGACTTTTTCGCTTTTTGAGCAAACACTCGTTCATTTCATTGGCCCAGTACGGTTTCTTAAAAGGGAAAGCCAGAAAACAAGCATTGCTAGCTCAAAAAGAATTAATAACAGACTCCTCTAAAGACAAAAAATACTACTGGGTCGATATATTGACTTCTCAAAAGACTTTGATTATGTGCAGCCTAACATACTACTGTATAAGCCAGAGCACTATGGCGTGCGTGGAAGGTCCAATGACCTTCTGCGTTCATACCTTCAGCATAGAAGTCAATTTGTCACGAATGACACGTTTATTTATTTATTTATTTATTTATTTATTTATTTATTTATTTATTTATTTATTTATTCATTCATTCATCTATTTATTTGTACTGTTAGCCAAAGGTCGATACAGGGTGGGGTAATGAAATACACTTCACTCATCGTTGACACAAGCACTACACAATGAAATCAGGAAAGACAACACAACTGGCAGTTTTAAAAAGGGGACGAATCCAATAGGTAAGTTAAGTTTTACGCAGTAGTGACCAACAGCTGGCATGGTAACACAACTTCGTGCACTACACTCGACGAAGGATATAACCCTATACATACATCAAAATTTTCAAACACAAAACGCCTTAAGTCAGGGGCGCCCCAAGGCGGTATATACTCGGCCCGCTCTTATTCATCGTAGTCTACATAAACGACATTTCATCTGCTACTAATTGTAAGTGCGTAGGTTACGCCGATGATACAGCCCTTTCTTTCACCGGAGTAAAGCCGGATGGGTTGGTATGCTTAGCCAATGATGCGCTTGCTGAAGTATCAGCGTGGTCAAAAAAAGTACCCCGAAAATTAGCGCAGTAGAGACATGGAAAAAACGGCGCGAACACAAGGACGATGAAAAAAGGAACACACACCACACCACGGAGCGCTGTGGTGTGTGTTCCTTTTTTCATCGTCCTTGTGTTCGCGCTGTTTTTTCCACGATGCTTGACCAACTGCCTGCAAATCCATCCTATTAGCAGTAGAGACACCAAGCCACATTTTTCCGCACTCGACATACAATTATTGAACCTACAATAAACTTGTATCTTGACAATGACATAATTGGTATTGTTGAAGAGATTAACGCTTTCGGAGTCACATTTACAGAAACATTGGCATAAGCATGCACAGCACGTGTGTAACAAGTTAATTCCGTCACTGCATTGATCAGCCGTCAAATATTACCAGAAAAAGCTAAACGTTTAATATACAATGGATTATTTTTACCAACGTTAAACTATTGTCAACGTGTATGGGGTAATACTTCCGCTGGCAACTTGAAAAAAAAACTCGGTGTATGCCAAAAGCGAGCAATTCGTGTAATAGCCAACGTTTCTTATGCTACTCACACTGCCCCTTATTTTGAAGCATTTAATATACTTAAAAGTTAAATTCGTGTACACATTTCTTCTTTCTTGTACATATACCGTCTCGCCGTAAGCACTAACAACACAGACTTTCTCAGTTCGTTTCGCCTAACAAGACGTCGCTATGCATACGACACAAGAGGCCAGGACCCTTGGCTCGAGCCATTATGCAGAATAAACTGCCCCGCCACGGTGGTCTAGTGGTTATGGCACTCGGCTGCAGATCCGAAGGTCGCGGGATCAAATCCCGGCCGCGGCGGCTGCATTTCGATGGAGGCGAAATGTTGAGGCCCGTGTGCTGTGCGATGTCAGTGCACGTTAAAGAACCCCAGGTGGTCGAAATTTCCGGAGACCTCCACTACGGCGTCTCTCATAATCAGAACTGGTTTTGGGACGTTAAACCCCACAAATCAATCAATCAGAAGAAACTATGGAAATCAGTCGACGTAATTCAAACTAGCTGCACTCCTAAACAAATACGCTCAATATGGCATGGCTGCTGAGACGGCTTCAACGCGCACCTTTCGCTCAATCTTATCGGGTGAAGATAAGACTGTTTCTCGCGCGCATCTAGTCGTGTTCATCAGTTGCAGAATGCTACGTATGCTTCATCTGTTCGCACATGACGTTTTTCTTTCCTTTCTCTTTTTTCTCTTCTTTTTCCTTGGTCTGCACTTGGCTTGCTCATTCTGTTTCGAAATATTTCTTGGCTGTTTTTTTTTTTTCATATGAATTTTTGTGCTAAGCGTTGAAAATAGCTTTCTCACCTACAGCGCTTATCATCTTGGTTCACATAAACCAAGGTTTCTATATTTCGCATGTTAAAGAAAACTGCTCACTGCTTGGGAAACTCATTTCTACTTAGATTTAAATCGAATGAATGTCACGTTCATATCGTTTACATATGATTATAGGAAGTTTTTGTTCTCCTGTACTTCCTAAGCCTTCGCAGTCTTTTGTTCCATTATTTATCAACTTATGCTGTATATGTTACATGACTTTCGATTGCAACGCCGTTTTATTTCCCCCCCCCCCTTTTTTTCTTTTTCTTTCTTCTTGCTAGTCACATCAGTGCGTATCACCCTGTATAGTGATTCATAAATGCAGATCTTATGATTTTTTTTTTCTAGTTTCCGCTATATTTTCCAACTTCCTCTCAGTGAATTCAGTTCAAATGTGCTTTACTTCCAGCACAATGATTTCTCGTACTTGGACTTTGTAGGAGGCCGGGCTTTGTCAAGCCACAGTACTGCGGCTTTTTATTTTTTTTTTTTTCGTTACCCCCTTATTTCCCAATGAGAAATAAAAGTTGACTAATCTATTTATTTATTTATTTATTGTCGACACTTCACATCATGTCTCCTATTTCGTCGTCCAGGCAGCATATGCAGATGTCGAAGAAGTGCGACCGCCGCGGCGTTGTGGGTGGCGTCACTAGACAGTCACCGGTGTCGTCACCCACTTATCGTTCCGGTGGCGGCGTACTTGGGTCGGGGTACATAGACAGTATACCATGGCCTTGTCATTGGAGTAGTATGTGGAGACATACATCACTTCTCTCACAATGTTGATGAATGCGAGATCGATGCACGTATACACCTCGACGCCGTGGTGGCCCCATGGGCGTCTTCAATTCAAGAATGAACTCGGCACGCATGGCGGCGAGGAACGATGGGCTAGGTGGCGCGTTTCCATTGAGGTCCCCTACCACCAAGCCTTCAGGCCGAAACAGGCCTTCTTTCTGATGAATCCCGCTCCTTCCTTCTGCTACTTTCCAGGCGCCCAATATTCGAACTCGGCGGCACCCATCTCAGTGTCCGCCCCGAAGCAGTCCCCGCATGGTTTGAGCAGCACATCGCTCCTCCGGATGCCACGTTTCCTTCTCGCTGCGCAGAACACGTTAACTTATCCCTCGACCTTGTGCTTGTCATGGGGCGATGTCCACGCTTCTGAGGCAACACGTCCGCCGAACAGGTGGATAGCAAAATCTCGGTTGTCGCAAGGCATTGTGGGTTATTCGCCTGGTGTGCGACCGATGGCGGCGCTGCGAACGGCGCCTGTATGACGTCAGAGCGGGGATTCGCACGCTTTCGTCTGCTACGTAGGCCCAGCGCCGTGTTGAAGCCACCGTTGCGGTAAATCTCAACAAAAAAGCAGTTCAGTTGGTTATCTCGCGTATGGTGGCTACTGACGCTGTTCGAACAACCGTGGGTCTGCTTTTAACGTTCATTTAGAACTACGGCTCTTTGTTTTTTAGAACTGCGGCCGCTTGTCTCCGCGGCGAGTGCTGCGCAATGGTGAAGTACTGCTCTGTGCCTCAGTGTACTTCGTCCGCTCGTGAAAGAGGCGTTAGCTTTCACAACTATCCTAAGAACCCAAAGCTGAAGAAGAAGTGGATGGTCAAGCTCAGAATGGGAAAGCGCCCCACGCCTTCATCGACCGTGTGCAGCAAACACTTCGCGGACAGTGACTTCTTACCCACCGTACGCGCCACTCTTCGGTAAGTTTGTGACCGTGTTTAAGCGCCTCGCCAATACTTAAGCCGTTTATTGCACGCAGGCTATAAGCATAGGCGACTTACACCAGGTGCGGTGCCGTCCCACAACCTGCCGCGAAGGCCCCTAGACAAGGAGCTGACGACGCGGCCTCCGAATCGCCTCGCGGCTAAGCGCGCCTCGTGAGCTCAGCTGAGCGGCGCAGGATGTATGAGACTACGGCTGCGTCTGGATGGTGTACATACGAATTTTACCTACGAAGCCACGAAGTCACCTACGAAGTCTCTTTTCAGTTATAGAAATAATAGAAATGGTGCCGCAATTAAATATTTCATGGTGCCAACATTAAACATTCAAACTAGTCTCAATAGTGAACTTGCCTCTTAATTTAGAAACATTAACACAATGCAAAAGGCGATATGAGCTCGACACCAACTGCAGACCAGCAGTGAACATAAATTCTATGTTATGTTACACGTTGACATTGCCTCACTCCGCTTTGCACGAGCAGCGAGCATTGGCCACTTCACTGCTGTCGATCACGACAGAGACGTTGTGCGGTGTTTTGGTGAGTCCACTTGTTTGGAGGACGAGAGCGGCGACGGTGATGCGACCTCCGTTGACGGCCTCGACCGCGCATTCAACAACGTGGCCTGCGTCGTACACCGCCTCGCCCTCGATGAGACACGGCGACGTTTCGCAAGCTTTATCTACATACTTGTAGATGCTCGAGAACGGCACGCTTACTGTAATATCGAAAGAAACACCCAAACTAATTAGTATCATACGGCGTAAACAAGATAACGAGCGCGAACACTCACACATAGTTTCACTTTCTTACGAGCAATGCGGTCGGTGGCATCGGCGCACTCGTCGGCCATCCGGGGGATTTCTTGGCCCTGTCTATTGGGCCGCAACTAAAACAAGTTCAAGATTACACTCGAAAACAATCGTTGCAGGCGTTAGTTGACCGTCGCGAGGCTGTTCGTTCGACAAAGCTCTCACGTGAAGCAGACGATACGCGTACAGGAGCAGCGGCTGCTGCAGCGCGGTTGAAATCGGAGTCCCCGCTCTGACGTCACACGCGAGAGGGCGCCACTCCAAGATCTCGAGGCCAATACCCCAGTCACACCGGCATACCAAAGCTCTTTTGAGGTAAAGGAGCATAGCGACTTCGAAGGAACATTAGACATTTTTAGTTTAGCGCGTTAGCGTGATAGCGGGGCTATGGGAATAGCGTTACCGTACCGCAAACATTCGTTGCAGAAACGAGCCTTAGTTGATCGGAGAAGCGTTTACGGCCCGATGGATGGATGGATGGATGGATATTAGGAGCGTCCCCTTTATAACGGGGCGGTAGCCGGGCCACCAAGCTCTAGCTTTATTTCTGTTACCTCTACAAACAATTCTTTTCCCGAATCACACATATTTTCACAACTAATTTTTCTCCTCGTCTATTTATTTTATCTATTATCGTTCCTCTGTGATGAAACAATCTTACCCGAACTAGCTTGCGCTTTTGTTTGCTCCATACTTTTGCGCCACCAATGCTCTAAGCGCCTTTTACTTATCTCTATCGCCGGCATGTTCAGCTTTCCCCTGTTACTTGTGAAACCCATGGCCTCCTGTAGGGTAGTGTCCACAGCTACACCTGGGTGGACATCTGTACATTCAATCAAAATATGATCTGTCGTTTCCCTAGCTTTTCCACAGCACGTACATGTGTCCCCTTTATTGCATTTCGCTCTGTAACTTCGGGTTCTCAGGCAACCGGACTTTGCCTCAAACAGTAAAGCGCTTCCCTTTGAATTATCGTAAAATTTTTCTCTCTTGATTTCGTCTTTCCCTTTTCGGTAGTTGTTCAATGCCGGTTTCTTCTCCATTCTAGCTATCCAATCCGAGTTCTCCGCCGCTCTGACCATGCTCTTAACGCTCTTTTTCGTCCCATCCGTTTCGTTACTGGATGTATACTTATTGGTAAGCCTCCTAGTTCTCTTCCTATGCAAATACCTGAATACTTTCGCTGCCTATCTACTTTCTTTCATATTCCTTAATCTCTGTTCGTACCTAATTTTACTCTGAGCTTCCCTTCCCTCAAAGTCAGACCAATATCCCCCTTAACAGCCTCATTTGTAGTCTTCCCATGGGCGCCCAGTGCGAGACGTCCGACCGTCCTCTGATTCACGTCCAGCCCTGATTGTACCTCTGACCTCATGCACACCACTGAGTTTCCGAATGTAAGTCCTGGCACCGTTACACCTTTCCACAAACCTCGAATTACCTCGTACCTGTTGTAACCCCACAGCGCTGTATGCTTCATTATTGCGGAGTTCCTCTTTCCTTTAACTATCATAGCTTTTTCCTGTACTCCCATGTATCTATTCCCATCATTTATCCATATCCCGAGGTATTTGTACTCTCGTGCTCTGGGTATCTCCTCGCCCTGTATTGATATGGTCTAATCGTTGCTGTCATTGAATATCATCCAGCCGCATTTTGTCACACTAAATTTTAGCCTAAATCTTCACTTTCCCGACCACATATACTAACCAGACCCTGCAAATCTGTTCGACTGTCTGCGAATAGCACAATATCGTCTGAATAAAACAACCCGGGGAGCTTTTGTTCTATCACTATACCTGCCTGTCTGTACGACAGCTTAAAACCAATATTGCTCATCTCCAATGCTTTCTCCATTCTCCTCATGTAAAGCATGAATAATAGTGGGGACAACGGGCATCCCTGCCTCAACCCTTTACCTATATCAACGGCCTCCATTCTACCATTACTCGCCATACCTTCCCATTCCACACATACTGTATTTCCACTGTATATTTCCTTTAAGAGCTCTATACAATCATCCCCTATACCAGCCTCTTTCATTATGTCCCATAAAATATTCTGATTCACATTGTCGTACGCACCTTTAATATCCAAAAATGCCAAATGTAAAGGTCTGTTCTCTTTTCCGGCTATTTCGATACACTGCGTAAGCGCAAAAAGGTTATCATCTAATCTCCTGTCGACTCGAAATCCATTTTGGAGTTCGCCAAAAGTGCCATTAAGCACTGTCCATATCTGCATTTTCAATTTAATTGCCTGCATCGCCAACCTGTAGACTACTGATGTAATGGTCAGCGGTCTATATGAGCGACTGTTATTTTTCTCTCCCTTGCCCTTATAAATGAACTTCATCCTACTTTGACGCCAACTGTCCGGTATTCGTCTGTCCTTTAAGCTTTTTTCAATTGCTTTTAATAGGGCTTCTTTGCTGTTTCTTCCGAGCTCATTTATTACAGTAATGATAAGCCCATCTAATCCTGTGGCTGTTCGTTTGGGAATCATTTCCTCCGCCTTCTTCCAATTGAAATTTTCCAGAACTAGTTCTTCCACTTGGTCTCCCTTGCTACTGTTACACGTCGTAAAGGGAGTCTCGTCATGCTTCTTAAAGGAATCGGCTGTTGCGTTTCGAATAAAAGTCAGTGCGTCGTACCCCTCCAATTTATTTGCTTCTTCATCCACAATATGCCGTTGCATAGTTACAGTTTTCTTCCCCAGCGATTGCAGGTGGTTCCAGAAAAGCCTAGATGCGTCCTTCTTTTCGCGAATGTCCAATATCCAACGTTCACTTTGGCCTTTAGTCTTGGCTTCAACTAAACTCTGTACCAGGGCTTTTTTTTCGATAGCTGTGATTGTGGCGCCATCTAGCGAAGGATACATGCGTTAAAAAAGGTGAAAATAAATAAAGCTTGAAATGTTCACGTACACTCCCGCGTGCAGCGGTATTCTAACTTTTCGAGAATAAAGAGAAATAATATACACGAACCAAGCACCAAGAGCATAAATTGGCATGTTGCAGAAACGTAAACAGATGCTCTCTCGCTAGGCCTAGCAACGTTCGAAATGGGAAGCGATCTCGAAAATTCGGCTAAGTTATCCCTAATACTGCGTCGTCGAAGCTACCTGAAGGCAAGCGAAACCATTTTGCACAGTCATTTGCTGCGAAGTGAATCCTGCCACAGCAACGTCAAATTCAACTCGAGGCGGGCGTCCGAAACCGCCGCCATGTTTTACGTGAACTACGATAAACACGCAAACACGGTAACGTTAAATCTGCGAAATACCGTGTGCACGTTAAGCGGTATCGGCCGTTTACGGCACTGCGCATGGGCATTTCCATCCCGCTATTCCGTTAACTACGCTATTACGCTAAGCCCGATAAACTAAAAATGTCTATTAGCTCAAGGGAGCTGAGTCAGTGCTACACGGTCTCCGTTGAAGCTTTTAGCAAAAGCCACAACGTACGCTTGGCGCTCCTATCGCTCGGAAATGCAAAAAATAATACGGCTCCGATGCCCCAATAAATTAGTTGTGCGTGCTTTTTTCTGCTTTTTCTTATCAAATATTTTGTTTTTGTACACTGATAAAACAAAGTGAACACCTAAAGGTAATGGAAATAATTCGCCAAACACGGACGTAGTGGTAGCAGCGAGCCGCTGTGTACACCGCATTTCTCCGGCTATGCGTGCTTCGATTCCGTTTTTGTTGCTGTTCTCGATTGTTTTTCAATCGCAATGTCTCCAAACAAGTGCCACGGGACACTCAGCGTGTGAGGATCAAATATTCATCGTAGCGCCCAGTTTAGCGCCATATGCCGAATCTTCTGAAGCAAAAAAAAAAAATGCTCTCTGGTATCACCTTACGCCGATAAGAACGTTCAAATACTTAGCCGACGTTTGCCCAACAGCTAGAAATGCACCGGCACATGACGCATGTTCTCGAATGTGCAGTAGAAAAATGTGTCGCCGGAGGTTGGTACGAAAAAGATACGGCAAAGACACCTCGGCCTGCAGCAGACAAAATCTTGATAACCACGCCCAGCTAGCCACACCACCCCAGCAGCTGACCACAACGTCACCGCTACAGTGCACGTGCACTCAAGCTGTGCGATTTTCAGGCGACATATGACAAACTGTGTCTATCAGCAGAACTTTTATGGTTTATAACTTCTAAGAGGCCGTGAAACGTGCTTTTTAATAAATAAAAGCGCGTTGGATTGGCTCCAACGTAAAACATGTTTTTCTGTGGTCGGCCACCTGCGAACGAGGGTAGCCCTGACGCGGACTCCCTCAGCTCGAAGCTCCTTTCAACTAATGCTCCCTCCTCGCGCCCGTGTGACAGCGCGCCCGCTCCTTTCAAGTAAAGAAGCTTTAGTTCAAGGGACCTTGAAAGTGCCCGTGTGACAGGGGTATTACTCTGCAGTCTACTACAACTTCGGGCTCGAGGCTTCACGCCGCCGCCACATGCCGCCGTCGTTTCGTGGTTGGCAGTCGCGATTCCCCGCTCACGTATGCGCTTGACGTTTGATTCGCGACGCAGCTTTGGTGAAAAACCGCAACGCAAGCATCGCTCGACACTTCCGAAAGGTAGGTGCGAGCTGTCAATGCTTCGTGACTCTCCCGCAGTGTGGCTGTGTGGTGGGTATATGTCATGTCCCCAAGGGGTCACGTCGAGTAGTCACCATAATGGTTAAAACAGCGCTACATACGCGGGACGGAGAAAACACACACACGCGGCGCCGACCAACAACTCAGTTTATTGGGTGAAAACGTGCTGCTTTTTAAAGCCATACATACATCATGTACGCATGCCCAAGTCACAAGTACACAATTTCCTGAAAATGATTCTTTTTTTTTTTTTTTTGTGCGGATTCCCACGCGACCCAGCCTGTGTTTCAGGCGTTGCAACGCTGCCTACCCGAGCATGCGGCCCGGGCCGTCTAAAGCAAAACGGCGATAGCTCCAGCGCTCGAATCGTCGCTCTCAAGTTCAGAAGAGCTGCACACATCGTTGGATGACAATCGCCACTGTCATTTTTTCTCGCACAAGCTCCATACTGGTGATGGCCGGGACGCTGTGACGTCACCGCATACGTACTGCACGAAACGTCTACCCCTTTCGGTATGCACACATCGTTCATTCGGTTATTTCCGGAGCCCTCCACTACGGCGTCTCTCATAATCAGAACTGGTTTTGGGACGTTAAACCCCACAAAACAACACTGGTGAGTTTCTGAGCAGACTGAATGACCATGGCTGCTTCCCAGGGCCATCAATATCATTGCCAAACAGCGATATCAGAACGTGTGGTGGAAAAACCGCCGGAGTGATGACCTGTATGCGGTGGACTACAACAGTTTGATTATGCCATAATATGGATGTGAGAATTCGGTTTCTGCGCCCCCACAAGTATCGGCTCTAAAACAGGTACACCCATAGACATCTGTGTTACGATAATATCCGTGCATCAGAACTTATGGGTGCAGTGACAGTTAGCGACATGAGCGATCATCTGCAAGTGTTTTGTGTCACTACCCACTTCAAGCGCAGACAACAATCGGAAGTAGGCAAGTATAGCTTGATAAATGATAAATCACTCGAAAAAATACTTTTTTTTTTTTTATCAGTGGAGGCAATAAACTGGACTAGTCTGTACGACTGCAGTAACCCTAGTTATGCCTACGAAAACTTCTATAACAAGTTAAAAGTGAGTTATGATGAGGCATTTCCTTTGCAGTTTGGCCGAATAAACAAGAAAACCGTGGATAAACGCTGTACTATACGCAAGAGGAAAAAAAATAAAATGTATCACACTTTCATTACTACGCGTGGTTTAAACCTATTCAAGGAGTTCAGAAAGGTTCGAAATAAACCGAGTGCACATTTAAAGAAAGCGAAAGAAAATTATTATGAAGGATTGTTTGCATGAAACTAATGCAAAAAAGATACGGGAAATAGTAAACAGGTTAACAAGCAGAAAAGCTGCAACAGCCAGCATTTAAGAAATTGAGATAAATGGAAATGTGATAATAGCGCAGTGTCTGGATGACATGTTCAATGAGTATTTTATACAATCAGGAATAGGCTGATAGAATAGGCACAGAGCAACCAACAAGGTACGTTGATTCTCTACCAAATTCTTTCGTTCTGGATCACGTCTCCCCGCATGAAACTGAACGATTACTGAGTAGAATAAAAAATTACGTCGCTGCTGGTTATGATGACTTTAAAGCGCAACCGATCAAGTACGTCTCCAGCTTACTAACAAACGTTCTGGCGCATATCATTAACCTAATGTTCGATACTGGTTATCTTCCCCTACCAATTAAAAATAGCAAGGGTTGTACCGATATGCAAATCCGGAGATAAAAACGCCCTTACAAATTATCGGCCAACATCGGTATTGCCTATTTTTTCAAAAGTCTTTGAGTGGGCAATTAACGATCGTGTAACAAAGTTCTTAGAGAAATACGATATTATATCTAGTTCACAGTTTGGATTTCAAAAACGCAATTCAAATGAACGAGCGCTACTTTATGCAAAGTAGAAAATCATTGACGGTATAGAAAATAAGGATTATACATTAGGACTGTTTCTAGATTTGCGAAAAGCGTTTGACTCAGTTAACCGTAGTATATCGCTTTCCAAATTACAGTGTTATGGAATAAGTGCCACGGCATTGAAATTAATGAAAAATTACCTTGAGAAACGCTTCCGGTTTATACATGTAAATGATTACACCTCTGCATGGTTAAATGTAATAAATGGAGAATCACAAGTATCGGTGTTGGGTTCTACACTTTTTTTTTTTTTGTATATCAATGATATAACTCACACTGACAAAACTCTCGATATAGTAATGTTTGCGGACGCCACAAGCATATTTTTCACTTCACGTACAAAACGTGAACTATCTGCAGAACCTTTCCGAATGGTAAAAAGACAACTGTCTGCAATTAAATGCTTCTAACACTAGGCACATTTTTTCTCCTCCAAATAAACGAGACCAACGTGACATGCATATTACCTATGGCGCTGAGAGTATTAAAAAAACTGAGGAGAAATTCCTAGGTGTTTGGTTCAAGGAATATTTGGTGTGGTCATGTCATGTGAACCATCCGGCAATTGACATAGCTCGATCAGTAGGATGCATTAAGAAGATTTCCACATCAATGCCTCCTTGCCTAAAGAAAAAAAGAAAGAGAACTCTTTATTAGACTTCAGTATACTCGGACATTGCGTACTGTTCATCTGTATAGGGTACCAACACTCAGTGCAACTACAATAGACTAACGACACTACAAAGGCGAGTGCTGCGTATTTTTGAAAATTACGTAGATGATATATCCATGATTTGCGCACCAGGGAATTATTCGTGCGACATGACATGCTTATGGCCAATCAAGTTTACCTTTATAAACTAATGCAGCATATACAAAGATATTGGCGTGGTATAGTTTAACCTCGGTACGGGTTTAGGCAGCAGATGAGGAGGCTTCCGAAGATTGTAGGACGAATTACGGAAAATAATTACTATGCTATCAAGCTATACAGATTTTGAACAAACAAAAATACATTGGACAGAGTAAGCTCCAAAAAAATGTATAGAACGTTTCTCGTGACGACAGCATGTGCACTTGTAGATTGTCGTTACTGCTGTACCACCAACATTCCCGCTTTCTACTGTTTTTGTCCGTCCGCGGTGTACTGAAGCACTGCCGTTCGACACGTATCTGTAACGCGACACAAAGGCCTGTCGAGTTTACCTACGTGCGTGAATGAGTGAGTGATCTCTGTGAACCACTTGTTTATGCTACATGGATGTATATTGCGTATTCTGTGTTGATTATGTATATGTGCAATGGATCCCATATTTGTTACCAGATGTAATCGACGTCATCTTCCTTTTTTTTGTTTAAGTTTTTTCGGCTGCATATTGAGCGCAACCCTAATTTCGATATAATGTGCACTTTGTTGGCTATGTTTTTTGCAAATGCTGTATGAACTGAACAAGGGCAGGGGCCTCGTCAGGGCCCAGCCGACTTTAGTACCCTGAAATAAGAGTGATTTGTTTTGATCTGAACCAAACCGCACTCGACCAGCGATAAAGCTTTTTTATACCATACCATTGCCTCAAATTTGAAATAAGCGCCACAGTTTGCAACAAGGGACGCCGCGGACAGCTCGTTGCATTTCGCCTCCATCGGCACTACCGTGAAATCGGGGGCCGCAAGTGTTACACGTTAAAAGTGTGCACACGCGTGGATATCGGCTCGGCGAAAATTCTAACGACCAATTGGGGCGCAGATTATATACCCAGGCAGACGAGCCACACTGCGCTCCCAAAGGGCGTCGTCACCCTTGTCGCGTCATTCTCCCGTGTTTGTGACGCGCAGCTGACGTCCACCGATGAGAAATAAATCGTGGATGCCATTCGATGGCCCTCTGGCCAAAAGTCACCGCTCCGACCCAATCGCGCCGTTCGAGTGAATCCGAAAACACGGAAACCGGGCAAAATACAAGAGATCAGCGGCGGGGCACTCATATACCCAAACTGCATTGACAAGGTTCCTAACGCCCCGCTTTGGTGGTTGTCCCAGAAACGGGGAAGCGTTGGCGATCATTACATCAACACCCGGGACCTGTGCCATATACATCTACTTGGGCACGTTGGTCGATATGCATTGTCCAGGGACAAGGACACACACAGAAAACGGCACGGCTGCTCACTCACAACTATAAGGTTTATTGGAAGACACATGGAAAAACATGTACAGCCCCGGACTTGGTCACACGGCAAATACCATTGCACCTGCGCAGCAGAGTTATCAAGGTCATAAGAGTAACCAGTATGCGTCCAATATAGAGACATGCGCGTCAAAACGCAAAGACATAAAATATCAAAAAAGCGCCAAATAAAGAAACAATGCAGACAAGAAGCAACTTACATTACAGTGCCGATTGTCATACGCAAATCAGTGCGGCAGGCTGAATTCCAAGCAGCGAACCTCCTTGTCACTAAGCGTCACCGACGCTTTGCAAGCACACATTTATACCCTTTTCTTTCAACGTATAAACAGCTTCCACAACTTCTCTGATGCAGTTGTCCGCATCATAAAACGAACACGTGTGTGTGTGTTTCTTTAACCACTCGATGACAGCCACATTCCTTACAATGAGCGGGTAAGTGCTAACTGCTTGTAGCCGTTAACGAAGACTAATGTTGTAATGTTCTTTTAATGTAACATTGATACACAGCCCGGTTTGTCCAACAAACTTTCCCGCGTGTTAGTGGCACCTTATATACAATATATGATTTGCAACAAACATATCCATTATTCTTTTGCGAACAAAAATGAACACTTCTTACGTAAACCAAATTTTTTTTTTTTTTTATGCACGAGGGAGGAGATTGAGGGGAGTTTATTGGTAGCGGTTAAGGCAACACGCACCCCTATCTAGTACCTTCAATAAACGCGAAAACTTATGTAAAAAAGGGGTACTCTTTTCATTGCGCACGCGCTCTGTTTCCGTACACATCTCTTTTAACTCATTTGGCGCATTTGATTCGGTTTTCGCAGGCCCTCACGATTTACGAGTCGGGGTATCTCACCGCCTTTAGCCTCTCGACTTGGTTTGAGAAAGCTTTCTTTCAACACATGGACGCCTGTCTTTTTTTTTTTTTTTTTTAAGCCGCGGCAGCTCGTACAGGAGCATGCACGATGCCAGTCTTTACTATCTTGGTGTGGGCTGAGTAATAGGGCAAAATACCTTGAACAGACCGGAGTTTATACAACCAACACAAATGTTCGCCGTGAGGAACATTTGCGTGGTACGTGTCGTGTTCTGGTGCCCTGTCTTGTTCCGTTGTTTTTTTCCGGGAAAATCCCCACCTGTGTATAGTGCAGCTGTCATTCCGTATTCTGCTCGATTGATCTTAGCGAATCAACCCTGTGTAGGCTATACAGGGTGTCCCAGTTAACTCGGACCAAGATTTATAAAAAAAAAAAAACGAAGAACACTAGAGAAGTCGTACCTGCTGCATATTGTCACGAGAAGAAGCGGAGAAGAGCGCGATCTTCCTCCTCGTTTTGGGGACGCAGCTTCTGTTGCCCACGACCCACTACATGCAGGTGGCAATATTAGCGTCAGTCGTGTGTGTACCACGAGTATTTTTTTTGTAGTGAAACATTAATTAATTGCTTTTCATTACTGAACTTTTTCATTATTGCTTTAAACGCGAAAATGTCAATCACAAAGTTGCAGGGCGCCTCAAATAGCCCCCGAATAACGCATATTTATTGTGCTAATTTATGCGTCATTGTTTTTATTTTTCCGAAAGAAAACAAAAGCGCGCGAAACACTGGAAATATGAAATGGACGCGCGTCCGCGCGCCGCTGCTCGAGCGCTCCCGAGCGACTTGACAAGGACACATAGCTCTGCTTGCAGCGGCGTCCCGTGCTGGAATTCATGCTATATGCGATGGCAGCGGCAAGAGCACACGGCGATGGCGCGTTGATAAGCGCAGCGCAGGCGCGGGGAGGAGGTGTCCGGATTTCACAGTCGAAGCCGTAACGGCGCACTTACGGCTGTCCATATACGCACGCATGGTGATTTGTACGCGAAGCTTAAAGCTATCCTGAGTGCAGCTTAATCAAGCAAACATCGTAGCGCCAGCAGAAGCAGACGATTATCGCAACGCGCCAGTCAGGTCGCGGAAGATATCGCAACACAACGACGCCCTGTACGATCACGCCATAAATGAGAGGAGCGTTGTTTACATCAAACTTCGCTCGGAAGCGTTCCAGCAGTGTTTCGCGCGCTTTTCTTTTCTTTCGAAAAAAAAAATGACGCATAAATTAGCACAATAAAAATGCGTGATTCGGGGGCTATTTGAGGCGCCCTGCAACTTTGTCATTGACATTTTCGCGATTAAAGCAATTATTAAAGAGTTCAGTAATCAAAAGCAATTAATTGTTTCATCATAAAAAAATACTCGTAAGTACACGTACGACTGTCGTTAATATGCAGTATAGGTACGACTTCCCTACTGTCCCTCGATTTTTTTTTTTTTTTAATCTTGGTCCGAGCTAACTGGGACACCCTGTATATGTTTGACGTGCGTTGCGAACAGTTGAAAAGTTTGCGCATAAGTTTGCGCATACGCGTGTCTGGTGTTCGCGTGCGTGGTTTTTCGTCCCCCAGTTTAGCGCAGTACAGTAAACATTCCTGCTCTTCGCATTGCACGCCCTGCGCAGGTCCAGTTGTCGATTCCATTTGTGGGGCTCAAACGTCCCAAAACCACCATTGATTATGAGAGACGCCGTAGTGGAGGTCTCCGGAAATTTCGACCACCTGGGGGTTCTTTAACGTGCAATTGACATCGCAGAGTACACGGTCCTCAACATTTCGCCTCCATCGAAATGCAGCCGCCGCGGCCGGGATTCGATCCCTCGGATCAGTAGCTGAGTACCATAGCCACTAGACCACCGTGGCGGGGCGAGATCCTGTGAGTCTTAGCAAGAGAATAAATCACAGTGCAACCATGAAAACTTATGCTCCACGCATAAACGTCTTTCGGTATTGGTTTTCTTCCCGATGTCGTTGAAACAAGGCACGGACTACCTGAACGAATTGCGGGGCGCAATGGTGGACATGCGTCTGCAAGTTATCCGACAGCTGTGGTTCGTCGTTCGACGGTCTCTCTATGTTTTTTGTCTCTTGTCATGCCACTCGCAGATGATTTTGATATACATTTCGTTGTATACTTGTGTGTCACTTACGTAGCAGTTGTTACCAATGTATTTCGCCCCTGCAATGACGCACAAATTAGCAGTATATGTTTAAATAACTATAAAGCGAGGAAGAGAACAGTGCTTGCGACAGCGCGGGCAAATCCGGCGGGGCAAGGTGGTCGTTCAGCCGGCGCTCCGTTTCGCTCGCCACCGTCCGAACCGATAGCGACAGTGGACGCGGAAGGGCCCCTCCTTCCGGGTGGCCCGAATAGCGGCTGTCCACACGGCATGCCCTGCGGCCGCTCCCTCCGGTTGCGCAATCCAGGCTATCTGGTCTTGCCGCAGACCTCGTATCGAGGCAACATCCTTTACACGACGACGATGAAAACTGCACCCTATGCACCCTATGCCTCGATTCCAGAGAAGCCGCTGCACATCGAACATGCCTCCTTCGGGGCGGGCTCAATTGGGAAGTGTACAGCTGCACAGCACGGCCTCTCGAGCAGCTAGGCACAAAACCGTTATTCGCAAAAGAAAAAAAAAAGAAACGTAGCCGTGGTCACCATTTAGGCCACAATTCCCTCACTGAGCATGAAAAAATTAAAAAGGAAAAGGAGGACTGCCTATATACTGTCCTTTCTCGCTGTCCTGGCTCTTTTGCAATACAAAAAATTCACAGCATATCCACGGGGTGAATGATGATGAGTGGGCGAAGCTCCGGAGTGAATCACCGGTAAACCGTTAATCTTCCGTGTAATTCGCCCAGTCGATCATCATGTAAAGACGTGAGAAACACTCTATTCGAACGCTGGGATCTCGCGTTTAAGGGGACGCTAGCACAAACGCGTTAGAAACATGCAGTACACTCTAGTAAGGGGGGAGAGGCCACAGCGTCTTACGCAGCCCCTTACACAGGCCGGAACGCGCACCGCGTTTGCCGACGCCATCACATGACTGCTGAGAGAGTATAAGGCGGAGAGGCCACAGCGTCTTACACCAGCTTCTTACACGCGCCGTAACGCGCTAGCACAAACCCATCATCATCGTTAGAAACGGGCAGTCTTTCGCTCTCTCTCTCTCTCTCTCTCTCTTTCTGTCTCTCTCACACAAGACAGCAGATGGAAAAGTGAGAGAGCTCGCGCGCCGGGAGGAACGCGCCGAGGGCGAGCGCGAGCCTCCCGGCGCGCGAGCTATCGAGCGCAATCCTAGAACGAGGTGGTTACGACTACAAGGGACGAACGATCCACGCCTTAAGGAGCTTCGCCCCTAAAAGAACTGCCCAAGCTTGCGGTGGACTCGCTGGAATGAGACTAACCACAGAGTTGCTTACATGTTACACACTAGAGGGCAATCACACATACGTGCGAGAAAGTATTTCGAAAGGCCGTTTCAATCTGTTTGGAAAAGCTCGGTTACAATGAGCCGAAATGGGTACCGCGCTACGGAGGTTGCTTGGCCGTGGCTATACTACCGAAGTAAGCCAGTGATCCTCAGTGGTCTGTTCTTCTAACGTGCGTGGCCGCGATCAAGTTTTCGGTGACGTCAACCGCCGAGATCCTCCCCCGGAACTCCTTGATGCGAAGGACGCAAAACCGATCATCGATGTCGGTGCTTTCCCAGCGACGTCCTTTCGAGTGGACGCTTTGAATCTATTCCCCGTGGCGTTGATCCCCGTAAGAATGTGTTCTGTCGTCAAGTTCCTGAACCCTGTCTCGATACATCACCGTCCAGTGATTCCCTTCAGTCCTTACTTTTTACTTCCGTCTTTTCGGGTGCCGCCTATTTGTTCCGCATCCCAAGCCTTTCTTGGACACCCGGCGCTTTTTGCTCAAACTAATGCCTCGATCCCAATAGGTGGATAGCAAAATCTCGGTTGTCGCAAGGAATTGTGTTACTCCGCAGTCTGCTACAACTTCCGGCTCGAAGCTTCACGCCGCCGCCACATGCCGCCGTCGTTTCGTGGTTGGTAGTCGCGATTCCTCGCTCACGTATGCGCTTTACGCTTGATTCACGAAGCAGTTTTGGTGAAAAACCGCAATGCAAGCATCGCTCGACACTTCCGAAAGGTAGGTGTGACCTGTCAATGCTTCGTGACACTCCCGGACTGTGTCTGTGTGCTGACCATGTTATGCCCACAAGGAGTCACGTCGAGTAGTCATAAAACCTTTACGGAGGAGGAGGAAGGGGAAAACAGAAAGGCAGGGAGGTTAACCAGAAGCTACGTACGTCAACATATGTAGCCTCTAACACATTGGAAGTCAACCACAGAAGTGGACGAATTGTTCTTGCAACGATCGCTATACCAACAACGTCAATCGCGAAACGTGGTTATGTGATCGGCGAATGTCAACGTGAATGAGCAACCGGTCTTGTAACTTGCGTTCGCTGACACACGTGGTTGACACATGGCAAAGGATGTCGAGTGCTAGACGTTCCGCAATCGCAGTTATCACTATGCGCGCCAGTTGTACATTGAGCATATTTCGTTTCAGAGGCCGTACCGAGGGTGAGTAATATTTTGGACACAGGGTGTCCTGGGGCTGTCATCGATAGAGATGTTACAGTAAATTACTGAACGTGTTGCTCAAACAGGCAAAAAAGAAGTATTACGAAAGTAAATTTGTACAGAATAGGAACAACCCCGAAAACCAGTGGCAGCTACTAAACACTTTTCTTAATAAAGTCGAGAGTTGGACGGAAACCCGTCTGGTCAGGAGCATACATGAAGACAATTAAAATAAGACACTGGCCACGATAAAAGCAAATAAAAGCAAGACGTTTCGGCTCCGTGCGGGAGCCGAAATGTCTTGCTTTTCTTTGCCTTTATCGTGGCCAGTGTCTTATTTCCGAAACGTCTTGCTTTTCTTTGCTTTTATCGTGGCCAGTGTCTTATTTTAATTGTCTTCCCTTTTCTTAATAGGTCATCTGGTGATGCCCCCATTACCAAAATAAATTATAATGGTCTAAGTCTTTCGAAGCCTAATGAAATCGCGGATGTTTTCTCGGACTACTTCCGTTTATTCCAGCAACGGCGCATTTCGCAGTTGCGTAGCATTTTCCGCCGCACGCCACAGTCATTCTTCTCGTTGCCTGCTACACCAAGTGAAGTGTTTTCCACAATTAACAATCTTAAAAATACCGGGCCCGGTTTAGATAATATCTCTGTGAGACACTTAAAACTAGTTGCACGTTTCATCTCAGACACGTTGTGTAATATTATAAACCTGATGTTTAAACACGGATTATTTCATTCTTTCTTGAAAAACGCCAAAATTGTTCCTATTTTCAAGAAACGTGACAAACGAATCGTTGCTAACTATTGTACAATTGCTATTATTTCCTGTCTTAGTAAACTCCTTGAAAAATTATTTTCTAAACGTCTTAATAACTACCTAACAAAGTTCCCTTAGTTAAAGAATAACCAATTTGGTTTCCGCCCTGGCAGTTCCACTAATCTTGCTGTGCTGTCTCTAAATGACTACATAAAAAAAAAAAAAGACGATTCAGGAAATTTAGTGGGATCTGTTTCTTTTAGACTTTACGATTAACCATCAACACGATTAACCATCAAGTGCTGTTTAATAAACTTGAGTGTTACGGCATAACCGGTCCTGCGCTAACATTCTTGAACTATTTACTTGACCGACAATATACAGTATATGTAGCGGACACATCCTCGGAAACTAAATGCATTAACCAGGGTCTCAGTTATAGGTCCCTTGCTTTTCATTTCTTATATTAACGATCTTCCAGATTTTCTTAAGTCCTCCAATGACGATCATTGCATTTTATACGCCGATGATACTACCATATCTTCATCTGATAAATCTATTACTGCTCTTACTTCAAGGCTAAATATTGCATTGAGTAACATTATGAATTGGTGTAGCAATAATTACTTAGTTCTTAATCCTTTAAAAACAAAATATATGGTGTTTAACTCTCTCTGCTCAAAGGCCCTTAACATTTATTCCCTAACTAAAACTGCGGACTCATTCCATAACCGCTTGCAATGATGTCACTTTACTTGGCATACATCTTGACCCTAACCTCATATTTCGCTGTCACTTCCACCAT
This sequence comes from Hyalomma asiaticum, assembly GCA_013339685.2. NCBI lineage: Eukaryota > Metazoa > Arthropoda > Arachnida > Ixodida > Ixodidae > Hyalomma > Hyalomma asiaticum. The sequence goes on from CM023488.1 coordinate 8,137,224, forward strand.
CTCAAGCATAAGACTTCATTTGGCGTCCATGCATTACTCAAAGCTCACCTTTCTTTTTTTCTCATTAGGCTCTGCTAGTGTTGTACCTTGCTTTCATTCACAGTCACATTAACTACGGTATTGTTTCATGGGGAAACACGTACGCTTGTCCACTTGTCATCAATTCAACATATCCAAAATCAGTCGAAGAACATCATCACTTCTAGTTCTATATAATCCAATGCCTTTGTGTTACTTCAATCTTACAATATCTTGCCTGTAACTTATTTGTTCCAGTACAACATAGTCATCTTATTCCACAAGCAGCTTCATAACACCCTCACGCTTCTATTCATGCCACATGATTTATTGCAGAATAAAAACGTGACGAGATTTGCAGCGAATAACAATTTTTTGTTACCCATAGTTCATAGTAATTACGGCAAAAAAAAAAAATCATCTGCGTTCACTGCAATTTCAATTTGGAATGACTTGCCTACAGCTATCAAATCTCACGTTTCCCTTGCTCTCTTTAACAATGATCTTAGGCATCACTACCTGCATTAAGTGTTCTTATGTCATGGCTGTTTTCAAATCTGCACTTTTTCATGTTCTACTGATATGAATGTAAACGTTTTATGTGTTGATTCTGCCAGTAATTCCGTTAACTTGCTGTGTTATTACCGTCAATGCTTGTATAATTAACGTAGGATCCCGCTACAGTTCTTTCACCCTCCCATGTATATTTTATGTTCTTGTACTACTTTTTTGAAAGCAATAAACTGAAACTGAATGTAAAGCGTCCGGCCAAAGAAGTGAGTAGAATTATTCGCGTATGGGCACATGAAAAGTGCATGAATAAAGCTGACCTCACTTCTCTGCCCTCTTTCGTACAGCCTAACTAGCTTTTTTTTTTTTTTTTCATTCTACCGAAATAAAGACGGCGTTCGTATGTTAAAGTTATTCAGACTAGAAATTAAATAAATCAATTTAGTTGCCAAAACACATGCATGTGACGAAATGGTCTTCGCATATTCTGGCTCCTACATTCGGAACCCAGAGCTCGCCTGTCACGGTCGCTCGTTTGAGGCCAACTGTCCATTCAAGCTTGCGCGCTTCATTCCCAGGAAAACGAAACATTTTCTTTCCTTTCACGGAAGAATTCGCGCACCCCAATGCCGAGCATCAAACCATGATAACTTCACAGAAGCGTGCTTTGGTTTGCGAGCAGCGGAGACGTGCAGCAAGAACCGGCATACAAGGCCGAACGAAGGAATCGCGCAGCTAAGCCTGGAACCTGAAGTCGGGTGCAGACGAAAACGTCACTTTTTAGACAGATCTACGGTCACCTGCTAACAGTGCTGCTTCTCAAATCGTGATCCGTTATGTTCCCTCAAGTGTCTCGCACCGTTTAACGAGGCCTCTTCGCTACGGATGCACACCAAGGGCACCTACACCGCCAATACAAATTCACTGCCCATTACAGCCTAATTTTTCTGGAGAAAAGAAGAAATGCCGAACATCAAATACGCACGCTAGCGCAGCAGCACCTCCTCCGTGCTCCACGGGACACCCCGTGTGCCAGATGGATAAAACCACCTTGTATACACTGAATGTAGTACGATACACACGCACACGACGACGACGTGCCTATCGCGTTTCACAGAGCACTTCTATGCAACACCACCCGCAATTCTGTTTGTACACTGACCACGCCGTATCCACTTACGAGCAGAAGAAAAAGCTTCCAACATCGTTCAGTAGTGATCCATCATTTCAGCCGGACGGCGTCATTCACGGCTTCGCTAGCAGATCGAGCACAAGCAAAGCTGTTGCCAATGGGTGGCTCCTGAGAGCGAAACCACAGCAAGTTCGTGTCCGGTCTCTGCAATGTTCCCGTACAAGGTACGGTATTGCGCCCGTCTTACGTATGTAGTACGTACACATCGCGGGAAGGGATGCACACGGAACGGTCTCCGACGAGCACACGCGAAACTACTGCAGACAAGACCTCGGATTCTTTGCTTATCCGCAGCACGATAACGACCACCACAGGTGCGTTGCGAGGGCAATACACTCGACGACCTGCTCTCTTTCACGAACTCTCCTCATTCCCCACACAGTTTCGTGCAGCACCAGAAGCACTGCTAGTTTTCCATCACAACTTTGGAAAACTTGTTTGTGCCCTCGCATCTGCAGATTCAGCGGCCACGGAGAAACATGCGACGCTTACATTAATGCACGCTTTCTGGACACGAAGGAAACCGGCGGCCTCTCCGCTAAAACAGCCAATAAATCGTCAAAGGGCAGGAACGCGACGACGGCAAGGCGCGATCGTGCGCCCACACATCGGCGGATTTTCTCTCGCGCGAACGGACGTCACTTTGAGGGCATCCCAAGAAATAGACGCGAGTGTCGTCGGAACGCCGTGTAGTTCACGGCGGCGCCGACCGGTATCAACGGATGACATCACGTAAAGCAGCGGCTGGGAAGAGCTGCTTTCTGCATACCGAGCTGCCACATTCCTACGAGGAGGAAGTAGGAGGCTGCCGGCCGGGAAAGCGGCACAGCGCCGTACGAAACATGGCTCGGCGCCGTTGCCACTTTTGACAAGGAGCGCTGCAGAAGGAACGCGTAGGCGAAGAGCTGGGAACAACACCGATCACTGGCCCGGGCGACAAGACGACGGGCGAACTCTCTCGGTGCACCTCGACAGGGGGGCCCGCGGTCGTCGACGCAACCTCGGTGCACCGCGAACAGTGACAGACAGAGGTGCGCGAATGTATAAGCCTAACGAATATCGACCACGACCGACCAAGGGTTTACGCGAAAAAAAAAAAAAAAAGAAGGAAGAACCAAAAGCACTCGCACGGGGTAGGTTTCTGGGGCTGGCAGTGGGCCGCTGTGTTGCCCCGATAGCCGCCGGCGCTTGCACGGCGCTCGTTGCCAGCACCGCGGGGACGGCAAACGCGTGCCTACTCACCGGTGTGGTGCGCTGTCGCATACGGCGGCCCTGGTAATCCTTTTTCTTGTTTGTCGCGGCGGTACACTTAGTTCACGAAAACTCGGACACGGGCTGACAGAACGGGCGGCGGCACAAGTAAGCCATTGCGCATCCGCCTACTGAAGTCACGTGACTACTTTAGTGGCGCCATCTCTTCGATGCCAAAGCAAGTACGTAAAAGCGTTGCCAGACGACATGAAGTCAATCGCGTTAAGGTGCGCGGCGAGGCAATTCGCTTTCAGATTTGTTCGTGTGTTGTTAAGTGGGTATGGTAGGTTAAATGGTATATATCAATTTCAATGTAATATTTTCGAAACACCTGCAAGTATTAACGTAAAATATCACGCGCTCAAAAAAGGCGTCACTGGGTACCACGTGACACCGTTTCTATCTAGCCATAGAGATACTATACTGACTCTAGAGGCAAAGCTGGGCTAGAGTGTACTAGAATATTTTGAGTGGCGCGACCGCCGGCTGGAGAGTGGCCCTCTCCGCATGGAACGCAGCGGCGGCGCTGCAGTCGTCAGACCTTGGTTGCTCCGGCCGGCCGGCACGGCCGGCCCGCCTCGCGGGCGTCTGCTTGCCGGCGCGCTCACAAAAATGTTCGCAAGAGTGGCGCGAGTTTATATGAAAGGAACGTAAAAACGAACCGTTTCATCACACCTGAACTGCATTACCACCCTGATGGCAATTAATTTGCGCCGGGAGAGCGCCTCGCAGGTGTAGATAGGTTTATTTTGGTTTTATAATGAAGCGCGAATGGATCACTTGAGCAGATGCGCCACATGCAGCTTCAGTCAACTTTTAGCTAGGCGGTCGATGTCTTTTCATATTGCTTGCCTGCTTACTTCCAAGGTTTCTGCTCAAAACGCAATGTTATTACCTATGAACACGGCGAGCGTGCGAGCATCGCAATCATCAAATATAGTTTTAAATCAGCCCGCAGTTCTACTGCACGCTATATATCGATGCTCATTTTTGGTATGGGCATTTTCACTCAAACACAAAGAAGGTTCTACCTATCGCCTACTTGTGAAAAGTGAGATATTGTTTTGCTGCGTGTCCACATCACCCTTTCGGTGTGACGTACCTGATATAAACATGCTGTACCAAGCATAATTATTCACACTGTTACTTTCGTTTTCTATAAATATAGCTAAACTCAGGAAACCATACACTCACTCCTATAGCTCAGAAATCTTAGAATGTTGAGTAATGAAAAGGGTGTAGTGTGACAATGTTACGTTTAGGTACTAACGTTCAAGTGTGGTGAAGAAACTTTAAGGATCAATTAAGGTATTCTATGAAAAATTAGGTCCGTGCTGTGCGAAGTCGTGAGAGATAAACTATTCCATTCAGAGATGATGCGAGGGAAAAATAGATATTCCGAAGAACTTGTTTTGGTACTAAAAGGGATTAAAGATTTAGTATGGTGATGTCTCCTCAGCTGCGACCGCAGTGGTAAAGCATACAGCTCAGGGAAAGACATTTTAATCAGTCTGGATTTTCTGGCACACTCAAAATCTTCATACATGGTGCTCTTTAATTAGGTCCGAAAGGTCAGTTCCGCTACTACTTAGAATATAAGCAGCGAACGGCGTTGCGCTTTAAATTTTCTCCGGTCTTTGTACTACGATTTATGCAGGAGTCCCAAACTGCGCATGCATGTCCATGTCCTGGTCTGAAAAACGATATGTATACTGACAAATTAGGTTTTGCAAATGTTTCTTTTAGTTATTATCTAATGGAACCAAAATTACGGACTGGTGACGCTCTGGTGAGAATAGTGTGACCTTTCCAAATGAGAGAGTGAGTAATGCGACGCCTAAGTACTGGCATTCAGATATACCAGGGAGCGATTCCGATTGAAAACCGTAAGTAAAGAAGGTCTTGTATCGTGTTCTTTTTTTTCTTATAAACACTGGTTTATCTCCATTCAGCTACATGCCGTAATGAGAGCACCAGGGAGAAATGTGTCCATTCCTCATAGTTGTTGATTTCGTTAAGATGGACGCAATAGTCTGCTAATAATTCGATCTCAAATGGTGCCCTAATAAGTTATAACTTCCATCAATATGTCGTTAATATGTCTTAAAAATAACAGCGGATTCCGAACGTTAGTCCAAAGTACTCAGAAGTAACGAGTAGCTCACGAGAACAATCACTGTAATGCTGTCAATGCGAACGCATCTATAGATACGTAAAAGGTCATCTATTAAGAAGAAAGTAGGTAGACGGGTTGAGACCCTATGAATTAGTATTATACATGTGGAACCAGTTCAGTAGCGCACCCAGGATCTCTGCCAGAGGGGGGGGTTCAATCTTTCACGAAGGGCCGGGCATGCGATTACAGAGTTGTTGCGTGTGTAAAAAAAGTAAATAAAATGCCAAAAAATAATAACACCAATGATGATGATTATTTTATTATTTTTTCGGCGTTTTGCTGAGACATTAGCGCCACATTCTTCTAGGACACAGGTGCAGTTACGGAGTGGGAGGGGGTTAGGTCGGCCTCAGGGGGGTTACAGTTAGCATCATATGGGGGGTTACAACCCCCATAACCCCCTCCCCGTCGGTGCGCCACTGAACCAGTTAAACTGCTCTCTTAAAATATAAAAAATGACGTCGACTTCGCCTGACATAACGAGAGCAATTACGGCAGCAAAAATATACAAAAACAGAAATTACAGAGGTATTTAAGTTGGGTCATTTTCAAGAAATCTTTACGAACGATATGGCTGCGATATGAACATAACTATCGGTAACGAACTAGCTAAATAATTGTGAGACGTATTCAATAATTTTACAGGATGAGAATAAGGAAGTTGGTAATTCCGGGCAGTAACTTGTAACAGTTCAGTATTATCCAAATGGGACCCTGTACTCAGCATAAAACAGACCTAGAAGGTCTTGCCGTTTTCGACATTGGCCTACTAGAGCAGATTGAAACTAACGTTGCTCATTTCGAGCTCTCTTCCCGTACTCTCCACATATATGTATAACATCGGGAATGGCGGACATCCGTGCCTCCACTCTTACGACGTTTTCCTTGTTTTTTTTTCTTATTCTTTTTCTTATTTTGTGCAGGCTGCGTTTTTGCGATGTTATCCCCATCCTAAAATATGTGCCGTCGTCGCCTATGCCAGATTTTTGCAATATATCCCACAAAGTAATTCATTGCCTGACGTTTTCCTGCACGCCAATCATGTATAAGGAAGTTCTGATTAAAAACTGCTTTATTTTCAATAAAATTAACGCCTCCATCGCGCCCCGCGAGAGGGGATCGTGCAACGAAGCTGCGAGCGCATCAGATGCTTGCAAGGCTCACCGAACGGATCTTTATTTTATTTTATTAGATGTATCTGTGAAAACGCCGGCCAGCGTGACTGTGCTGCCGTACCTATGTTTACACAATATTTATTGCAATGTACATGGCACAGCACGCACGCGCACACGAAAAAAAAAAGAATTAGAATGAGCACCACAGCTCGGGCCACGCTGGCCGTGCCCGCCGCGCGCCCGCTGCCCAATGGTTAGGCACGCCAGCGCCACCGCTGCTTTCCATGCGAGAGGGGACACCGGTTTGCACGGCGCGCCCGCTCCGGTCGCGCCACTCAAAATATTCTAGTACACTCTAGCTGGGCCGCGGAGGGGGGGTCCCATAGAGATACTATACTGACTCTAGAGGCAAAGCTGGGCCGCGGAGGGGGGGTCCCTCCCGCGCGCCGCCCTCTTGCAATTGTGTCAATGTGGCCAGCCTAAGTATTACTGAAAGTGCTAAAAACAAGTGTAGGTCGTCTTATGCTGATTCCTTAAAAAACGAATAATCTTGCGAAGATTAAGTGTGAATATTAAGCACACTGAATATACTTCCTAAAAATGTAATTATTACATTTCACGATGCACGCATTCGCTCAATAAAGCGTGGTTTCGGATCTCTTTATTTCTGTTTTCGGATTCTCCCTCTGCTTGGGTGTCCGATATGACATCGCGCGGTGACATCGCTTGACGCGTTAGCGCATTCGTGCGGTTACGTTGTTACTGTTACGACCGGCCCCTCTCTTTGTAACCGTAGCGGAGTAGCGACGGACAGGTTGATGCGGTGTTGTTCGAGGGCACCGGCTTGGCAGCCGGGCTGTTCGATCATGCCTCAGCCCGCCTCAGCCGCAATGTACAGGTAAAGAAACTCGAACTAATCGGTTGTGCGTCGAAAGAGCTTTCTGTGCCCGAGAGGATAAACCATGCTTAACACGTACGTACGGTTATATAGGTGTTCTCTGTACGCACGTTGAACATCGCGCACGGACCGCTCGGACACGGCGTTAATCGACAAGCTTGCACTGACAACGCCGGGTGCACCGCGTCCACTGACAACGACGCGTGTCGTCTCTCGATTTCTTGCTGAGACTGAGCTTCCCAGCTCCACGGACGGCCACCGTTCCACATTCTAAGGTTCCATCGCCGGGAATAACGAAACGTGTTCTTTAAAGGGCCCATGACACCAAAATTTCAAACCCCATATGTTTGTGTTGTTTGGTTGTCGAACATCTGAAGGCACTTGTGGCCAAGTATTAACGGCGAACGTTGTCGTTAAGATATTTTAATATGTATTTAATGTGACCAGAAATGCTCATCTGGGTTTGCGGCACCTCGCGACATCGTCACTAGTATGACGTAGTTTGTGGGCCATCTGTGACGTTTCACTTTTGTAAGTTGATATCGTGACGTCACAGAGAGACACGGGCGCGCCGCGCTATAGCCTCCGAGCGTGGCCTCCAAGATCGGCTCTCGCAGCCGATCGCGGAGGCAACGCCAAAAGCCGTATTTTTCTGCTTCCTCTCCGTGTTGGTCCCTCAAGCGTACATTGTACACACGCTATGATGCAAAGCGAGTGTGGCGAGCTGGTCTGGCGCTCGCGCTCTCCGCAACGTCACTGAATCTTGAGCTCAAGTGATCAGTGCATGCGCTCACTTCCGACAGCCGCCGCGCTAGCCCCGCGGCGCTAGTTTCTTGCAGTTTTTGGCGCGCGTTTCGAAGCTTCATTAAAACTGAACAAAATTAACGATGCTGTGACTAATTAGACTTCACGCTGGAGAATTTGCCACTCCATGCCGTGATTACAAGACACTGTTCTACTCATTAGAACATAAAAGTATCCAACAAAAAAATAGCTGTCATGGGCGCTTTAAAGGCCTTGATTTACCAGCGCTGATCGTAAACAAGATAGGTGCTGCCATCTATCGACGCTGATTATTTTCCGCATGGCTTTCGAGATTGGCGCGCCTAAGCGCCATTTCGGAGGCTATGTGTTTACATACTCTGTTGCCAGATTAATACCGGCTACTGTCCCTAATGATAGCGTGAGCGTTGCAAGATGGCGTCGACCACGGGGGGACCCCCCCTCCCATACACGGGCCCTATGGGGAGCTTTGCCTCTAGAGTCAGTATATTAACTCTATGTATCTAGCTATAGTAGGATACAACTTAAAAAAAAAAACAGCAGTTGGCAACAAGGACAGACGGACCGCGCGCGTAGGTGTTACTCCGCCAGCCAATCACAGAAGCAAACAAAATCGTCCTCATGCGACCTTTTCAAAATGGCGCCGTGTTTATGCCTTCGGTACCTGCGGAGCGTCTGCTGTTCTGCAGTACTTTCATAGGTATAAGCCATGAGGTGCTCGAGAAGCATGGACAAAAATTCGTGAGGTCTGAGCGTTTTTATCAACAAAAGTCCGTGGCACAGTTTATTTCGCTTGGGACCCCACTTTACGCTTGAAACTTCACTGAACTGTGCTGAAAAACTCGGGTGGCCACGCTTGTAGTGCGCCGGGTTTTTGCATTGCAGGCCCTTGATTTGAGCTCAGTAAACAATTATTCTGTGCTTGTTCCACTCTAATAAACGAACGAAAACTTCAACTTTTATGTATCTATCCATTATTATTTCCACCCTCGCTTTATTTTGGTGACATGGAAAGTTCAAAGAAGGAACTATTTGAGGCTTCGCGGAGGTACAGTGACTGGCGGTCATAAGGGAGTGGGAGGGTCTTCACTGCAGACTGGAGTTGTTTATGTTTCCTGTGGCGCACTCTCAGATTTTAAGGTGTGTTTATTCAGTGTACCTTTTATCAGCAACCACTATAAGTAATGGAATGATACGAAGCCGCTCAATTTTAATTTTTACAGGTTATACCTGAACTTAAAAAAAAATAGAACATCCTTTTGGTGTTTCTGTGAAAAAAATAAAATTACTGCATGCACAGGGTCACAGGGAGTGCGTACTGCTGCGTAATTTTTTATTGCGATAGCAATTATATCGACAGTCTCGGCTGGATTTTGCCGTCCCCGTCGCTGCCGTCATGAACCGTATATGTATACGTATATATATATATATATATATATATATATATATATATATATATATATATATATACAAATTCCAAAGAAAAATAATTCAGATAAATGCTTCCGAAGCGCGGAACCGAACCAGGAGCCTCTCGCTCCGCAGTGCGTGGCACTAACCACTACGCCACGTAGAGCAGATCCTTCAAGGCGCTAACGGCGAGCCTTATATACACACCCTTTACCGCTGGCAGGCGCTTATAAGTGTTTCTTTATTACCAGCAAGATGGCGCGAGGAGCGCAACGGGCGCATTTAAAAGTCGTCGGCCAGCTCGCTCGCTTCTTCTAATATTTGGGCAGGGAGAACAAGGCTTGCCCTTCCGCTGTCTGCTCGCGCGGTTGTCTCGTGGTGAGAGGAAGAGTGATGTTTCGAGCTTTCACCGTGATGTCCGCGCTGATGTTACGGGAGCGTACGAAAGTCACTCGAGCTGAAGGGACGCCGCTAAACGAACAAACAGAAGATGAGCGCGAACTATCAAGTGTCACAGCTCGACACTTGAAGCACCCTAGTTTCCTTCGCTGCTTCGGCTGCCTTTGAAACAGGAGCGCCGTTCAAACAGAGAGAATCCACTGTGACAGCTTATTCGCGCTCGTTCGATGTACATCTGTGCGTTCGTTTCGTGCGTGCTTCACTTGATAGTTCGCGGTCATCTTCTGTTTGTTCATTTGGCGGCCTCCCCTAGCTTTGTATGTGTAGCTTTGTGACACACAACGCTGCCCACGGGAGGCGCTCACATAGCAAGTGCATATTTGCTACAATTAATATTGCTCCTGAATCTGCGAGCCTCACTTCGTATAGCATTACAGTTTCTTGCTATCGCATTCACTGCTTCGCCCTTGCGGCGAAACTGTGGCTTTTTTTTTTCAGCTTCAAACAATACGCAGTTCTTTTAGCTTAGATTATTTTCAGCGTATTTTTATTTATTTACTATTTATTTATTTATTTATTTATTTATTTATTTATTTACAGTATACTGCGGTCACGAGGGACCATGCAGGTGGGGAAATACATAGGTGCAAATTTGCATGCACGAAAGAGGAAACAAAGCAAACTTACTAACACATCTAGCAGTATAAAAGATACCAACGCAACCTGTCTTCATAACAAAATTATACAGCTCATAAGAGTGACACATACAAAGACGACAGAAAGTTAAGGTATGCACAAGCTAACAATGTTTCTTCCTGAAAGTGTACTTTCAGGTGCGGATCCCCCATCCAGTTCGACGAGAACAGCGGCGTTACGCAGTGTAGTTACACTTTTAGCAACAAGCTTTCCGTGAAATGCACTGCGGGTGCGGCGCAGGTGGTGAGGGGTAGAGAGGGGGACATATGCCAAAGGAGCAGCTCCTGTTCCCAGCGTGTTCCTTTTTTCATCCTGCTTTCTAGCGCTGTGCGCACAATGCATTTGCAAGATATGTACAAGGAGCGGATTCTTTGGAAGCTTTTGCTCTTGCTATTTAAATTAGTCACGCTAACACCCGTCACCCAACTTCCCCTACACCCTAGCCCCCTTTCTTTGTTATTGTTCGCACGTATTGCTCTTCTTCTCCTCTCTTTCTGAGGACGGGGGAGAGTGTGAAATAGCATACCTTAAGGAACGCAGGAGAAGGCAGTCGCCGCCCTGACGAAGACAAGTCCACTTGTCGAAACGTTGGCTCCTGCGACAATCCCTGTTCTAAATCGTATTTTGCGATCTTTTCATCGATTCAAGTATCCACCTTCCCTTGAGCTTCTCTTCTAGTTTGCAACATTGCTGATGATTTTAAAAATGCTCTAGCATAACTGCAAACTGACTCCTCAGGTCTAGAGGACAAGGGAGGACTGCAATAAGGGCCTATCATCATCATCATCATCATCATCAGCCTGTTTAGGTCCACTGCAGGACGAAGGCCTCTCCCAACGATTTCCAATCCACCCTATCCTGAGCGAGTTGGTTCCACTTTATGCCTGCAAACTTTTTAATTTCATCGCTCCATCTAATCTTTTGCCTGCCTCTGTTACGTTTTCTCTCTCTTGGTATCCATTCCGTTGCTCTTACTGTCCATCTGTTATCTTTCCTCCTCATGACATGTCCTGCCCAGGTCCACTTCTTTCTTTTATTGATATAATAATATCGGCTATTCCTGTCTGTTCTCTGATCCATTCCGCTCGTTTTTTATCTCTTATCGTTACCCCCAACATTTTTCTTTCCATTGCACGTTGCGTGCTCCTTAGTTTTATCTCTAGTTTTTTCGTTATCCTCCACGTTTCTGCGCCGCACGTTAGTACTGGGAGAATGCAGTGATTGAATACTTTTCGTTTTAGTGAGAGCGGTAAGTTTCCAGTCATGATTTCATAATGCCTTCCGAATGCGCTCCAGCCCAACCTTATTCTACGGAGAATTTCTTTTTCATGGTTAGGAGTTCCTGTTATTAACTGTCCCAGGTATACGTATTCGTTTACACATTGTAAGGGTTCATTGTTGATTTTAAATTTCTGTTCCTTAGCTAGGCTATTGAGCATAACTTTGGTCTTTTGCCTATTCATTCTTAATCCAATTTTAATAATTTCCCTGTTTAGGTCATCAATCATGTTTTGTAGTTCGTCTCCATCATTGCTAAATAGCACAATGTCGTCTGCGAATCTTAAATTGCTGAGATATTCTCCGTCTGCATGACTGCATGGCGAACATAAATGACAGGTCATAACATGAAAATCATGACATGCATGTCATGAGTGGCACGACTTATATGCCACGGTCTTGGTGCTCTCCTGGCCATTTCCCTAATGGGATGTATGCGAAAATTGGTATGCCACAACACGACTGCATGGCGAACGAGAATGACAGGTCATAGCATGAAAATCATGACATGCATGTCATGAGTGGCACGACTGATATGCCACGGTCTTAGTGCCCTCCTGGCCGTTTCGCTAATGGGATGCATGCGAAAATTGGTTTGCCACAACACCACTGCATGGCGAACATGAATGACAGGTCATAACATGAAAATCATGACATGCATGTCATGAGTGGCATGATTTACATGCTACGGTCTGAATGCCCTCCAGGCCGTTTCGCTAATGGGATGTATGCGAAAATTGGTATGCCACATCATGACTACATTGCGAACATAAATGACAGGTCATAACATGAAAATCATGACATGCATGTCATGAGCGGCATGATTTACATGCCACGGTCTTGGTGCTCTCCTGGCCGTTTCGCTAATGGGATGCATGCGAAAATTGGTATGCCACAACACGACTGCATGGTGGCGAACATGAATGACAGGTCATAACATGAAAATCATGACATGCATGTCATGAGTGGCATGATTTACATGCTACGGTCTGAGTGCCCTCCTGGCGGTTTCGCTAATGGGATGTATGCGAAAATTGGTATGGCACAACATGACTGCATGGCGAACATAAATGACAGGTAATAACATGAAAATCATGACATGCATGTCATGAGTGGCATGATTTACATGCCACGGTCTTGGTGCTCTACTAGCCGTTTCGCTAATGGGATGTATGCGAAAATTGGTATGGCGCAACATGACTGCCTGGCGAACATAAATGACAGGTCACAACATGAAAATCATGACATGCATGTCATGAGTGGCATGATTTACATGCCACAGTCTTGGTGCTCCACTAGCCGTTTCGCTAATGGAATGCATGCGAAAATTGGTATGCCACAACACGACTGCATGGCGAACATGAATGACAGGTCATAACGTGAAAATCATGACATGCATGTCATGAGTGGCACGACTTATATGCCACAGTCTTGGTGCTCTCCTGGCCGTTTCGCTAATGGGATGCATGCGAAAATTGGTATGCCACAACACGACTGCATGGCGAACAAGAATGACAGGTCATAACATGAAAATCATGACAAGCATGTCATGAGTGGCATGATTTACATGCCACGGTCTTGGTGCTCTACTAGCAATTCGCTAATGGAATGCATGCGAAAATTGGTATGCCACAACACGACTGCACGGCGAACATGAATGACAGGTCATAACATAAAAATCATGACGCATGTCATGAGTGGCACGACTTATATGCCACGGTCTTGGTGCTCTCCTGGCCGTTTCGCTAATGGAATTCATACGAAAATTGGTATGCCACAACACGACTGCATGGCGAACATGAATGACAGGTCATAACATGAAAATCATGACATGCATGTCATGAGTGGCATGATTTACATGCTACGGTCTGAGTGCCCTCCTGGCCGTTTCGCTAATGGAATGTATGCGAAAATTGGTATGGCACAACATGACTGCATGGCGAACATAAATGACAGGTCATAACATGAAAATCATGACATGCATGTCATGAGTGGCATGATTTACATGCCGCGGTCTTGGTGCTCTCCTGGCGGTTTCCCTAATCGGATGCATGCGAAAATTGGTATGCCACAACACGACTGCATGGCGAACAACAATGACAGGTCACAACATGAAAATCATGACATGCATGTCATGAGCGGCATGATTTACATGCCACGGTCTTGGTGCTCTCCTGGCCGTTTCGCTAATGGGATGCATGCGAAAATTGGTATGCCACAACACGACTGCATGGTGAACATAAATGACAGGTCATAACATGAAAATCATGACATGCATGTCATGAGTGGCATGATTTACATGCTACGGTCTGAGCGCATTCCTGGCCGTTTCGCTAATGGGATGTATGCGAAAATTGGTATGGCACAATATGACTGCATGGCGAAAATTAATGACAGGTCATAACATGAAAATCATGACATACATGTCATGAGTGGCATGATTTACATGCCACGGTCTTGGTGCTCTACTAGCCGTTTCGCTAATGGGATGTATGCGAAAATTGGTACGCCAGAACACGACAGCACGGCGAACATGAATGACAGGTCATAACATGAAAATCATGACACGCATGTCATGAGTGGCATGATTTTCATGCGACGGTCTTGGTGCTCTCCTGGCCGTTTCCCTAATGGGATGTATGTGAAAATTGGTATGCCACAACACGACTGCATGGCGAACATGAATGACAGGTCATAACATGAAAATCATGGCATGCATGTCATGAGCGGCATGATTTACATGCCACGGTCCTGGTGCTCTCCTGGCCGTTTCGCTAATGGGATGCATGCGAAAATTGGTATGCCACAACACGACTGCATGGTGGCGAACATGAATGACAGGTGATAACATGAAAATCATCACATGCATGTCATGAGTGGCATAGTTTACATGCTACGGTCTGAGTGCCCTCCTGGCCGTTTCGCTAATGGGATGTATGCGAAAATTGGTATGGCACAACATGACTGCATGGCGAACGTAAACAACAGGTCACAACATGAAAATCATGACATGCATGTCATGAGTGGCATGATTTACATGCCACGGTCTTGGTGCTCTACTAGCCGTTTCGCTAATGGAATGCATGCGAAAATTGGTATGCCACAACACGACTGCATGGCGAACATGAATGACAGGTCATAACGTGAAAATCATGACATGCATGTCATGAGTGGCACGACTTATATGCCACAGTCTTGGTGCTCTCCTGGCCGTTTCGCTAATGGGATGCATGCCAAAATTGGTATGCCAACACGACTGCATGGCGAACATGAATGACAGGTCATAACATGAAAATCATGACACGCATGTCATGAGTGGCATGCTTTTCATGCCACGGTCTTGGTGCTCTCCTGGCCGTTTCCCTAATGGGATGTATGCGAAAATTGGTATGCCACAACACGACTGCATGGCGAACAAGAATGACAGGTCATAACATGAAAATCATGACAAGCATGTCATGAGTGGCACGACTTATATGCCACGGTCTTAGTGCCCTCCTGGCCGTTTCGCTAATGGGATGTATGCGAAAATTGGTATGGCAACACATGACTGCATGGCGAATATAAATGACAGGTCATAACATAAAAATCATGACGCATGTAATGAGTGGCACGACTTATATGCCACGGTCTTGGTGCTCTCCTGGCCGTTTCGCTAATGGGATGCATGCCAAAATTGGTATGGCACAACATGACTGCATTGCGAACATAAATGAGAGGTCATAACATGAAAATCATGACATGCATGTCATGAGTGGCATGATATACATGCCACGGTCTTGGTGCTCTACTAGCCGTTTCGCTAATGGGATGTATGCGAAAATTGGTACGCCACAACACGACTGCACGGCGAACATGAATGACAGGTCATAACATGAAAATCATGACACGCATGTCATGAGTGGCATGATTTTCATGCCACGGTCTTGGTGCTCTCCTGGCCATTTCCCTAATGGGATGCATGCGAAAATTGGTATGCCACAACACGACTGCATGGCGAACATGAATGACAGGTCATAACATGAAAATCATGACATGCATGTCATGAGTGGCATGATTTAATTACATGCTACGGTCTGAGTGCCCTCCTGGCCGTTTCGCTAATGAGATGTACGCGAAAATTGGTATGCCACAACACGACTGCATGGCGAACAAGAATGGCAGGTCATAACATGAAAATCATGACATGCATGTCATGAGTGGCATGATTTTCATGCCACGGTCTTGGCGCTCTCATGGCCGTTTCCCTAATGGGATGTATGCGAAAATTGGTATGCCACAACACGACTGCATGGCGAACATGAATGACAGGTCATAACATGAAAATCATGACATGCATGTCATGAGTGGCACGACTTATATGCCACGGTCTTTCAAAAGAAGAGGCGTGCAGGACACGGACACAAGGAGGATTATGGACTGTTACCAACTCGCTCAACTTTCTGTCCTTTTGAGCTTCATTTCTAGTACCCTGAGCCCTTTTCCGTGTTCTCCTACTTATCTGCGCAATCCAGCTTCTTTAGCCTCTTTAATTGCTATATGTATGTTTCGCGCTAGAACTATGTCGTGCTCGGCGTTCGTGTTGTTCACTGCTCTCCTTGTGTCCGTGTCCTGCACGCCTCTTCTTTTGATTATGGACTGTTACCAACTCGCTCAACTTTCTGTCCTTTTGAGCCACGGTCTTAGTGCCCTCCTGGCCGTTTCGCTAATGGGATGTATGCGAAAATTGGTATGGCACAACATGACAGCACGGCGAACATGAATGACAGGTCATAACATGAAAATCATGACACGCATGTCATGAGTGGCATGCTTTTCATGCCACGGTCTTGGTGCTCTCCTGGCCGTTTCCCTAATGGGATGTATGCGAAAATTGGTATGCCACAACACGACTGCATGGCGAACAAGAATGACAGGTCATAACTTGAAAATCATGACAAGCATGTCATGAGTGGCACGACTTATATGCCACGGTCTTAGTGCCCTCCTGGCCGTTTCGCTAATGGGATGTATGCGAAAATTGGTATGGCAACACATGACTGCATGGCGAACATAAATGACAGGTCATAACATGAAAATCAAGACATGCGTGTCATGAGTGGCATGATTTACATGCCACGGTCTTGGTGCTCTACTAGCCGTTTCGCTAATGGAATGCATGCGAAAATTGGTATGCCACAACACGACTGCACGGCGAACATGAATGACAGGTCATAACATAAAAATCATGACGCATGTAATGAGTGGCACGACTTATATGCCACGGTCTTGGTGCTCTACTAGCCGTTCGCTAATGGGATGTATGCGGAAAACTTGGTACGCCATAACACGACTGCATGGCGAACATGAATGACAGGTCATAACATGAAAATCATGACACGCATGTCATAAGTGGCATGATTTTCATGCCACGGTCTTGGTGCTCTCCTGGCGGTTTCCCTAATCGGATGCATGCGAAAATTGGTATGCCACAACACGACTGCATGGCGAACAAGAATGGCAGGTCATAACATGAAATCATGACATGCATGTCATGAGTGGCACGCTTATATGCCACGGTCTTATGCCCTCCTGGCCGTTTCGTAGTGGGATGTATGCGAAAATTGGTATGGCACAACATGATGGATGGCGAACATGAATGACAGGTCATAACATGAAAATCATGACACGCATGTCATGAGTGGCATGATTTTCATGCCACGGACTTTGGCGCTCTCCTGGCCGTTTCCCTAATGGGCTGTATGCGGAAAATTGGATATGCCACAACACGACTGCATGGCGAACATGAATGAAAGGTCATAACATGAAAATCATGACATGCATGTCATGAGTGGCATGATTTTCATGCCACGGTCTTGGCGCTCTCCTGGCGTTTCCCTAATGGGATGTATGCGAAAATTGGTATGCCACAACACGACTGCATGGCGAACATGAATGACAGGTCATAACATGAAAATCATGACATGCATGTCATGAGTGCACGACTTATATGCAACGGTCTTTCAAAAGAAGAGGCATGCAGGACACGGACACACGGAGGATTATGGACTGTTACCAACTCGCTCAACTTTCTGTCCTTTTGAGCTTCATTTCTAGTACCCGAGCCCTTTTCCGTGTTCTCCTACTTATCTGCGCAATCCAGCTTCTTTAGCCTCTTTAATTGCTATATGTATGGTTCGCGCTAGAACTATGTCATGGTCGGCGTTCGTGTTGTTCACTGCTCTCCTTGTGTCCGTGTCCTGCACGCCTCTTCTTTTGATTATGGA